>OZ005742.1:80968703-81345755 GCA_963930735.1 Dioctria linearis
CATTATCTTAAAAAATTAAATCACTTCTAAATACTCTTATGAACTTAGCGCTTCCATATGTTTAATAATCCATGGTCTAAGCACTGCAATATTTGTATATACGCCGGGCTCACCAGGACGAGCACATCCCTTACCCCACGATACAATGCCAACAAGTTGCTTGTTGGCAACAAGAGGTCCATCAGAATCACCTTGACAAGCCTAAATGCCTCCTTCCTTCTTTCCAGCACAGATCATATCTTCGGTAAAGAGCAGGAGATGCTGACGGCAGTAATTTCTATCCATGATAGGTATCTTGGCAAGGAGTAATTCGTTTGATGGCCTCCCATTTTCTTTAGTGAGATCTCAACCGCTGACCACGACTTGAGTATTGACTGTAGGCTCTACGGTAGTTAACGGCAGTATACCCACGTTCCTTCCTAATGTGGCATGTGTAGCCAATTGAAGAATTGCAACATCAGACCGGAGCCCTGCAAGTGTGAAACTAGGATGGTTTATGATTCTTAGTACCTGATGGACCTGTCCACCAGTTCCTCTGCCTCCGGATTCTACTCGAACTTGGAGGTATCCTGGAAGACTGCCTTGTGTGCAATGGGCTGCTGTGAGAGCAATATTTGTTGCTACAAGTGTAATGAAACTTGATATTTGAACAACTCTTGTTGAGCCTTTTCACCTCTAATTATACCCAGAATAGGCAAGTTTTCAGCTGAAGTACTGAGAGCAACTCCTAGAATAAAAGCCAGAAGGATTAAGCAGAACATTTTTGTAGCAACCTGCAGCCAATACTGAGGTTCCAAGTTCGCATTTGCTTTTTATATGATCAGATTGCTAAACTTCTGCAGAGTTGTTTATTTGCTTAAAAATTCGTCTACGTGAAAAGAAACCAATTGAGTAAATAAGCAAAATTTCAGTTATTTGTATTGTTAGAAATACGGAAAAGAACACATATTGTTTGATAAATATTATTTCACTTACAGACATTGACCTGTTTCAACGTCACAGTTGCATACTTTCTTTTTGGATTTCAAGGGTAAAGGTTGGTAGGTGTGTATGAAATTGCTATATTTACCAAAATCGTATAACTATTGTTGTGTACATTATAGTTGTTTTATATTACTACTTGGAGGAGCCCGTCGGCGTTGCCCAGAAATAATATAGAGATCTAGATGGGTGGGGGTGGGGGTCGGGCGGTTATAGATGCATAGTATGTAAGCTATTATATGATTTGATCGCGCGATTCCGTACTCTACGATTTCACTCTGTGTATGTGTGTGTGTGCGAGTGTGTGTGTATGACTGCGCGTGCATACATTCAAATGTGTGGGATACTATAGTTCCCTACGTCACCGCGTTCTCTATAGTAAAACATGAAATTTTTTGTATGACAACCCTACGAAGGAGTTGATCGATCACGGAAAGAAAAATTTACTGATATTAAAAAAATGTTGATAAATATCAAGTAAAAATGCTGTTGAATTTGCGCCAAGTAAATTTTTATTATTTTATTTATTTATTTATATTAATTGTCTACAGATTACAATATCCTACAGACCTGCAGTTAATGTATAAATTAATTCTAAGAAGAGTTAACACTTCTATAATTATCGGAAATACAAGATTTAAAACTATCCCTTGGCGTGGAAGTATCAATCATTGATGAGCATTTATGAAACATTTATTAAACAATTTGAAATAGGCTCGTGATTACCATAATTCCTTCTGTGATGAGGAATATACAGCAAGCACCTAGAGCGAATTTGCCTTTCGGGAGCATATATACTAATCAATGATAATAACTCGGGCGAGTTAATTCTGTAATGCAAAATATCTTTAACAAAAATCGCATAGTTAACCTCCCGTCGTAATTCGAGTTGAGATAAACCCAACAGTAAACATCTTACAGAATATGAATGTAAATGATCATATCGGTAGTTACATTTGTAAAGCGAAAATCTAGTGAAGCTTTTCTGAATTGATTCAAGACGATCAATATGAATTTTGTAATATTGGCACCAAACGACACATTCATATTGTAAAATAGACCTCATCAAAGCGAAATAGAGAACTTTAAGAGTGTGAACATCTCTGAACACTTTAGAATTACGCTTAACGAAACCTAGGATTCTACGAGCCTTACAAACTATCAACTCAACATGTGCTCAATTACTGTTATTTATAAGATAATTAAAAATTATTGGATTGGATAAACGATGAAATGTCTTAGTTTTACATTTACCAATGTTTAAGTGAAAATTGTTTATAGAACACCAATCAGAGAGACCATTAAGATCACGTTGAACGAGTGCGCACTCATCCACAGAATTGGCTTTTAAAAACAATTTCAAGTCATCAGTAAACAACAAACATCTAGTAAATTTGAATCTTCTAAACTTTCTAGAAAACATAATCTTGAATCAACTTTTGGTTGGTTCTATCATTATCAAGTAAATAATACTAAATTCAAGGGGTCATATTTTCTTACTTTTAGCATTAAAATAATAAAACTAGAAATGTGGAAAATTCATATTGATGTTATCTTCCTATATTCAGAAAATCTTTATGCCAGACTCAAGCGACCCGTTTACTTGAATTAAACATTGAAAGAAAAATATAAGTAAACGAAATGTTTATAAATATCTTATTTTGCCAATAAATTGAATTTTAGTTTTGCTAAAAATGTATACCATGAAACGTATAGATTAAGAAAACTAATGATAGATTTTATTTATCGTATAGTACCTATATAAATTTGCTTTATGCAGGTTTGCTTTTCATGACAGAACTTTTATGCTTCATGCAGGTATGATTATCTGAAGCAAAGCTATTAATTATTGAATCTTTTAAATAAACAGCTGTCAACTGTAAATTTGAAACTGAAGAAAATCGTGGGAAAATCTAAAAAATAAAAACCAGTTGTTTCCGTATAAATCAATCATATTATGCAGTATATTAAAACACACTATATATTACACGCATAGATGGCACTTCACACACAAAACAAACACAATATATTTAAAAAACTTAAATATTTTCTCCCAGTGCGAAGAAGAACAGTATAATTAATGAATTTGGCTCAATTCTATAACTTCTTTACTTGCAGTTAGATTCTGAAAACAAACTTACTTGTGATTTGTTGTTGTTTAAATCATCTACAGAACAACGCATAATTAAATTCGTTTTCAGGAACCAACTTGCTGCAATTTGTTTTTAAGTCAACAATATTCTTAAATGTTTTGAAAAATGCTGCTGACTATTTCCACTGACAGGTGCATATTTGTGAAAGTGTTGCTATACATGTAAATTAACCGTTTGGCTTTATCCCAACAGCAAAAAACTTATATCATGTATTTATTGAAATTAAGGAAATGATATTTGTATGGTGTTTATTGATTCTAACATTTAAGTTTAAATTTTTATCACATTTTCATACAGAAAGAGATATTTAATAAATGATTGATTAAATTCAGAAAACTTTTTCTAAAGTGTATTTGAGAAGAATTTGATAGTTTTTATTAAATTAAAATAAATTTTTAAAACTTCATCTTTCTCGATATTAGACAACATTTTTTAAGATGTAGAAAATTTGAATTAAATTGATCATTTTTTGAATTGATATTAAAAAACAATTATTTACAGAGATTAATAGTAGTCCAATTTGTGAACTGTGTTTCCAATTTTTATGAAAACGCCGTGTACAAAATATGAGCTCTGCACCTCGAGGCATTTTCAGGCAGCTACCAAGTGTATAGGGAAAAAACCAAAAGATTTGGATGGCAACACCAAGAAGCCCGATTTAGTTCATTTTTGAAATTTTATTTGCAATTGCCATGAAAACACCACGTACTAAATTTTTTGTATGACACCACTACGAAGGAGTTTCCCGCTTGGCTTCCTTTTTTGAACTTAACTTACATTTTTTTTTAAAAGGTCCGTGTACAAAACTTTATCTCTCTACATTGCCGGCTGAAGCAGTGTCCAAATATGTATACAGTGAAAATCTAAAGGTTTAAATGACAACACCAAAAAAGGGCTGCCCGATTTGCTCAATTTTTGAAATTGTATTTGCAATTTTCATGAGAACGCCGTGTACAATATTTGAGCTCAATACGCTGACGCGTTCTCAGACAGTTTCCAAATATATAGTGAAAACCCAAAATTGTGTACGGCAACACCAAGAAGGGGTTGCCCGATGTAGTTCATTTCTTAACTTTTATTTACTATTGCTATGAAAACATCACGTACCTCTCTGCGTGTACTCGTTATCAGGCAGTGTTCAAATATATACTAAAAAACGAAATATTTTAATGGCAAACCTACGAAAGAGTCGCCCGATTTAGTTCATTTTTGACTTGTATTTGCAATTTTTATGAAAATACCGTATAGAGAATTTCAGCTTTCTAAGTCGACGCGTTCTCAGGCATTTTTTGTGGATCTCGACAACAGCGCCATCTATCGTGTTCAAAACTATCCTATCTTTTAAGCTGGAGCCAACCAAACACATTCACAAAATTTCTTTGAAGTCAGTTGGGCGGTTTCGGAGATTAGCGTATACGAACAAAGTGACAAGTGATTTTTATATATTAAGATTATTTGCCAATTCGATTAGTTGTTCATCAACGAACATATTTGTCGCAATTTATTCAGTCGGAGAATTGCTTTAAGTCAGACTGTATGTGGTAAATAAAATGGAATTGGTACAAGACCAATTGTGGCCATCCTTTACTTTTGAAAATATGCATTTTAGCTCGATTTTTTTCAGGACAAATTTCCATAAATAATTTCACAGTCCTCCATTAAAAACTGTTACTGATTCGGTCATTTTCGATTTTACGTAGATATGTGTCAGGTTACGTGGCAACTCTAAATAATAAAAGGAAGAAGTGAGGATTATATTTTTCAAATTGTAGAAGGCCTCGACCGCTATCGAATATTCATTGCTACTGCGTCCGTGTCACCGTTGATGTTTTTTTTTCTGAGATATTAAAAATGCAGTCTCGTTATTTTTTAATAAATCGAAATCATTTTTATACCTATTTTCGTTTTCTTTAAAATAACTTTCACCGCAACCATTCAATCTTGACATACACAGTAGTTTGAGGCAGTTGCTGTACAGATATATGTAATTTTTAACGGATATATGTTTCCCAAAAATAGAAAATAAAACTGATCCATGTTTGTAAAGCTTTTATTTACATGGTTCAGTGCAAAAATAAGCAAATTGTATCCTTCAACAAATAAATAGAACAACAAAACTTCTCACAAAAATAGTTGTGCTTCCAATTTTCTTCACAAAATTATATGTGCGCACAAAAAACTATTTACACAGCTTTATAGGGATGTTGAAATTATACAGGGTGTTCCATATGTGGTGTTACACCTGAAGATAAAAAAATGTATATGTGGAGGAAGGGAGATCCTAACGGATTCCGATATAACTGAACTGTTGTGTTGGGAGGCCATTAAGATAAAACGGAAAAATGTGGTTTTACAAATTTATTAAATCTACGTACTAAGGTTACAGTTCAAGAGTTCAAGTGCGACTGTCTAACTAACTTACATATAATAGAAACTTCAATAAGTACTAGAATTCATGAACAATATACTAGAATAATGTATCGTTTATTACATGAACCTTTAAATATTTGGGTATGTTTTTTTAAATTACCCTGCAACTTCTTAACGTTACGCCCTATGACGATAATTTAAAAAGTATGGGATTGATAACCGTTGAACCTTTTCCCCTCCTCTTCTTCGTTTTGAAATTATGGCTCGACAAATTTGAGATTTCGGAATTTTAATTTACCTTTTTATTAAAAGGTTACATGGGTTTCGACAGTTAAAAAAAGCATATTTTTGAATTTTTTTTATCTTATTGTGCAATATGTCTAGAATATTTGTCCAGAGATTAAAGTCAATCGGAGTAAAAGTCTAGTAGAGGGAGGCTTTGGAAATTATCCTCAGCGACACAAATATATTGAGGCCGCTGGTAATCTATTGTATATCTATCTCTCTCGCTCGCTTCTATCACTTTCTAATGGTCATCTATGCTAAATATATTATTTTATTATGACCTGGATATTGCAACTGAAGCATATTTTTGCTTTATGGAGCTGGAATCGATGATTCCAGTAAGTTAAAAAAAATGTAGGCTTTTCTGCGCTTTTTGCACTTTCTTTAACATATCCATAGAAAATGGTTTAGAAAGCTCATTCAAAAAGATAATTGCCTGCTTTCTGGCATTCATCGAAGTTTTTCGTAAATTCAATAAAACAACAGTTAAAATGATTATTATCAATTTCATAGCATTTCATACTCTGAACAACTTTTCAGAAGAATAAAACAAACTTAGTATACATTATCATTTCATTATCTAGGGTATTAAAATCGTACACAAAAATTCAGTCTATGTTAAGTATTCTCAACATATAGGGTGGACGGACGGGCGAATTTGTAGATCTTGACGACTAGGTTAAATATCTTGTATCTATAATAGAGGAACTAGTATGATGATAATAAAACTTACCAAAAGAATGCTTGTTACTAAGTCAGACAAATTCCTTACTTAGATCATTGATCTGATTGCCTCATTGATAGGTAGGAGATGGCATATTTCAGTTGAAGTTTGGATCCCTAAGAAGAACAATGGAGCAAAGTAATACACCGGGCTCAAATAATAGTAACGGACGCTGGTACTTACTTACCCCACTCTTGCTAGTTACACGAGTGATTTCTGTACTGGTTTAAAATTGAGTCTAACTAGTTGGTAACGGTTTGAGTACTGATTTATACCAATGTAAAATTAATGAATTTGGTTTTGGTTAAACTACATCAAAAGTCTAATTATTGAATGCGAGTATACATAATAATAATAATTAAAACGAAAAATAGTACTTTCTCAAGGAGCATATGAGAATAAATATATGTATTAAAAGTATTTACCAGCTTAGAAGTATTTCTCATATCTTTAATACAGTCAAAAATGAGAATATCTCCGTCCGCAAGTGTTTGATTTATTGACGAGAGGATCCAATGAAAAGGATATATAAGCCTGGAGACATCTGAAGGAAGTATTATGTGTTAATGGTAATGTTAAGATTAGAGGCGACTAAGTCTCCAGGACTTTGCGGACACCGCGACCATAGTTGATCTATTGTGCCTTCATCTAAGGTGGTTAGGCAAAACTCAGTCTTTTAACGAGCTCGATTATTGCTCTTGGGGTTAGATTGCAGACTTTATTTGGAAAGACAAGTGTTCCTCTACGTATAACATGCATCGAGATTTTATCTTTCTCTTCTCACAGTCTACACAGTTCACTGTCGGATTTGTCTATCTTCTTCAAGAAGTGACAGATGGGGCTGAAACTAGTTTTTGCTTTAGCAAATAGTCTAATAAGTTGTCGCATCGGCTGGAGAGAAGGATTGAAGAATTTCTTCGCCTGCCTCGTACCGCGCTACGGCAAAGGAGATCCAGTTGCCTGTTTTCCTGCTTAAGCAGTTACCCCCTAAAGTGGCTTTTTGGTAGGCCAAATGTAGGGTAGTGACCAGTATACGGACATTCAGCTCTGGTTTTAGCCAGTTCATCCGTTTTTTCATTACCGTCCACTCCTTCGTGCCCAGGAACCCAAACCAAGGTTACATGGTTGTCCTTAGATAGTAGTTGAAGTTTCTAGTAGAAGCTCCAAACTAGTTTCGCTCCAAAGACCTGCGCGGAAAGTGGTAGGAGCGCAGCCTGTCTGAACATATTATTTTAGCCATAGGAGCTGTTGGAGCATCTAGGTCGTTAATGTTGACCTGCACGAAGATATTGAGATGACCCGCACTGGGGGAAGTGCGATCACCTGGCCTTTACTTTCGAACCATATTAGCTGCTGTTCCCCTCTTAATAAAGAGGTAGAGTAGCTGTAAGCCAAAAATGGCTTCAAGTGCTCGTTGAGGTCAAGATGTGTGCCAACTTTTGCACTTTATTATTTAATAAGATTGTACTCATGAAGCCAACGATAGCTAAATCGATTGAATATCAGGACAGTCTTGATGCAAGTTATGTAGATCGTAGGGAAGTACCAAACTGGACTAGAATATCTACTCCTGGATGGATCTGACTAATTTGCAGTAAAGAAGCTATGCTATAAACGGATCATCAAGTTCCTCTTGGCATCGATTACATTATATTGGAAAATGAAGACTATTTTCAAACTAATTCAAACTAAACCCTGTACATACACACTGTAAAATAAATTTGAATACATACAGCTTATGTTCTTAGATCACAGTAAATGGACACAGTTGTAGTTCGTAGTAAGTAGACACAGTTGTATACATTTATTTATAGTACTATACCGAACAATGCCGAATATCAGAAGCAGACATATGTACCTATATCATTGGTGTAAATTATAAAAGAATTGGCACAAAACGGAAATAGACATCACAAGCCAGGGTTTCCTAAGATATTACCCCTGGCTTTTGATGCTCTTTACTCCATCTTGGGCGACTCCTTTTATAACTTACATATTTCTAAAATTTGCAGCATTGCTGCCTATGCAAAGGATTAATCACATAAGTTTCCACTGTTTTAGAAAAATACCATTAAGTGAGGATAAGTTTATCAGAAAACAAGGAATGAAACGCAATGTTTAAGGAAAGAAGTGATCCCATCAGAACTACTTGAGAAACCATCACCTATACCTAAGTTATTCTTGCGTACAGATGTTTTTCCTTAGTTTGAAAAGAAGTCAGCGAAAGCCTCGTCAAATTACTGTAATATTTTTGGTTAATATCGCAGTATTTATCACAGAAGGCAGAAGTGGTAATGGTGGTGGTGATGATGGTGATAGTGGTGGTGATGGTTATGATGATGTTGGTAATGGTAATGATCATGATCATGATGATAGTGATAATGTACATTGTACAAACATTTGGTTTGTCACAACTAATAAAAAAGGGGGGTGCCGGCCGTGTCAATAAATAAATAGATCAATTAGACAGCTTCAAATATGTGCCTTTTGTTATTCAGCAACGATAATAACAAGACAATAAACCAACAATCCCAACAAAACCAACAACAATAATGCTCATAACTACTGTTCGTAACGCTGATGATTCAGCAGAAGTGGTTGATCTGTTGGAGATGCTGTAATGAAAAAAGGATAAGATCAATATGGAGAATAACCTGGTTTCTCTTTATGGTGTTCTGGTGTGGTATGAACTGTGCTGTAGTTCAGATGCATACAAATATATTAAACCTTACTGTAGTTTAATATATTTATATGGTGATAGTTGTATGCTTTAATGTAATGCAAGTGTTGTTTGGTATATCCTTTGGTTTAGGATTGGACAGATAGTATCAGCTTAATATACTGAACTTTGTGCTTCTCAACTGTAATTTATTGAATTACAGCTGAGTGGTGTTGTCGTAATTTAATGTATTACGATACCTACGGTTGTGGATAGTATGACAGTCACAAGTTAATGCGTCACGACTGTGATGTTAAGAATGCAATTTAATGTGTTGCACTCCTGTGATCAGATGAGAATGACCCCGATCCCTTTGCTTCACAGGCTTTAAATCTGTTACCCTATTTTTTATTTAACCAGATTAAGATGCAAAGTAATGCATATAAATTAAAACTATTGCAAAACGCACTGTCCTGCTACGCAGGACTTCAGAAGTCACTAAAAAGAATGACAGCCTCTATGGGATCAATACAATCTTTCTTGCGAAATTTTAGCGATGAAAGGTATCTATCACAGTTGCTCTAATTACCATAGGCTTGCACTCGTTTTACTATTTTACAATCAAGTAAATCAGGTATTTTTTATGTTAATCCAAAAATTTATTTTGTACATTATTTGTATAATACTAGTGGAGCAGGAAGGAACCATAAGCATAAATTTTTACATATACGTATTATACATATATGATTATAAGTGAAACAACTCCGGTGCCATTTAATTTATTGCTTTAAATTTAAAATCACCCTGAATATTATAATCCACGTAGTTTAATACAAAAAATGCAGGTCAGATCGTTGGTTTTTTTTACCAAATTATTTTATATTAAAAGAGCCTCAATTCATTTTGCCATTTTCACAGTTTACAAGCGAATTCAATGAACGCGCGTTTATATTTCAGTCACCAAACAAAAAAATCAATAAGCCTATGGAATACAAAAAGCTACTGATTGGCGGGATACAGATAAAGATTGCATAAATATAATTATAATTTAATTTCCAGTTGGCTATGCGTCAATTGCTCCAATTAGTTTTGTACGTAGTACCACGGAACAAATTTGGCTTTCTCACACCAAAGCGACATTCATACATAATTTACATCCTGTTGCAATCAGCAACGCCATAGCAAACATATGAAGCTTTAGTAACTTGGTATCACACTTAAGGACTCTTGTAGAATATTCTTCTGTTGGTTTCCTTTGAAGATGACAAGTATAGGCTTCAAGACCTCTTACTCTTTGAGTTAATTTTATTTTGCAACAAGTACCATCTACAAACAAAAAGTAAACTCAAAAACATGTTATGCGTTCTGACAAATGGATCTTGAGCCTTTCAGTTCTTATGATATAAGGTAAAAAAATATGAAGGCTAACGTGCTATCTATAGTGTTGCTGCTTTTAGTTTTTTTTTACATGTAAGCTTTCCGCAATTTATTCCACTCCTGAGGCGTCAAACGGATTAAAAGCTATTCACTGAAGATTCAGTCAATCATTCGCACTTATAAGTGATAATATTCTGGAACGAAAATATTTTATCTAGTCTTCTCTTTCATAAAAAGAGCACTCAGACGTAAGAGTTTTATGGCGGCTATCCACGATATTTTGTCTAGAGCCATTTTGATACATATGAATACGCAAGAATTTTATACCCACTTAATTAGCTATTTCTGTTTACATATGGATTACATATGTAGGCGGCGGAAAAGAAGACTGTGAAGCGCAGGGTTGCCCAAGGTAAAAGCTGTATAAGAGGAAAGCATGCATACTTGATGAAAGAAATTTATTGCTGTGATTGGAACGGCTTAGATTTAAGATCGCATTTTTTCTCTCATAGTGGACACTGTAGTAGAGTATGAATGAAAGGAGGTCATCATACAAAGATACATAACTGTTCAGTGTTCACAAGGCGAGAAATAAACTCTGCGAAATATAATATGAGATTTTTGACTTTGTGGTTACCGCAGTAGGGTATAATGGCGACGAGCGTTACTGTCCATTATACCAAGAATTTAAGTACTCATGAAAGTCAAAATAATAATATGTCAAACATAGCCCCTTGGGCAGGGGACGAAATGTGGTTGTTAATGAATAAGTTGAGGAATAAGGGAAATCAAGTATGTATGTTAGTAGTGCTTATATGGTTAGTATGCATGGTCAGCTATAAGATTATTGGTATAAATCTCTCCCTCTCCAGTTTTGAATACGGGCATATCTTAATCTTCACGTGGTCCCCACTGACAGCGCCTATTTAGGTTGTGTTTTGCCTGTATAGGATATATAAAATCCTTTTAGACGCTGCGAATAAGAACCTAGTCCCATTACTAGAAGGATATCTACATGCAAAGATACCACTGGGAGTACTTATGATCTTATGGTCATGTGCGACGAAGCCATACCAATTGGGTAGCCGACATTGCTAACTTGGTGCCACGAGGTTGAGAAGCCGCGGATAGTACTGCTATAGTAGCTCTATTCGCGTCAACATTGAGAAGGCCCCTTATGCATCGTGGTGGTTGTGGTATCCCATATGTGGGCAGAGAGAGGTTTTCTGAGTCTGCATAACTTAGGCGGACATTCATCTTTGAACAGAAGAGTATGTCCTCTTGTATAACTGCATACTGTATCCGAGGATTTGAAGGATGGTCGCTTATTACGGTATATGCTTAGAGGGTTGCCTTTCGGCGTAGAGTTGCGCTAAATTAACTGGCTGCTGTGACCCTGAGATCGGCAGAGATTTTAGATAGGTCTCGCTTCGACCAGTAAGTTCAATGTCAAGTATGCACTCACATAAAATGGTACTCTTGAGACATAATATAATATATTCTGCCTCTTTAGGGCGCTTTTATTGTCGCTTGTCTACTAATGCGTGTATTAAGACTGCCGTGAAATTAAGCACCTGCTCTCACAAAACTCCCGACAAATTCTGCTTACTTATGGAAATTGATACAGTTCACCATTGGGATAAGATGGACTAGATGAAGTTTTATTTAAAACAAAACTCACGTTTTCGTAGTAGGAAAAAAATTGGTAAGACAGACAACCTTTAGAAATTAGAATTTTTGAATACCAAATAGAAACATGGATCGATGAAATCTCGGTTAGTAAAAATAAATATAAAAAAGAAAAAAAAATCTTTATGGTGCTCCATTGGTGCGGTAGGATGGTGTACTTCCATAAACCAAGAGGGATACTGAAAAACAAGCCCCAAGTTGTAAATTAATGAAGTAAAATTATATGAAAGTACGGTTGAGGTTTGAACAATGCATAACTAGATATGACAGTTTCCCCATCACCATCTTCGACTCCTGTAATTCTGCAATGATCCCACTTTTCAATAGTATAAAGTTATCCGCCCTTATACAGATTCTATATATAATGCATTACAATAAGTTCAGTCTGCTTTAATACCCTAGAATTTAGGCAAATAAATCATAGGGTACACTAAGTTTGTCATTCCTTTTATAACGCATAAAAACAATGCTGGTAAAGCATAACAGATTGGACACCCACGCGTAGCATTATAAGTTGTTTTTGTTTTTGTATGACCACTTATCCGTCCGTTCATCTGACTGTCTTTCTGGCTGCTTGTTCTCCCCAAGAAGTCTGAGACGTGTTCACTTAGGAAGCTGAAATGTTGCACACGGCATTTTAAAAAAATTGCAGATTTAAGTTCAAATATAGCAAAATAGGTAACTCCTTCATAGGGTTGAGATACAAAATTTTCGTTTTTATTGTATGTGCGAGCACTGCTGAAATTTTGTATCTGATGGCATTTTCGTAGAAATAAACGTTTGAAAACGACCAGTGCCATACGTTTTTATTGTAGTGAAATCGTCGGTTTCTGTTATACGAAACGGTTGTTTCTTTAATCTGATTTTTTACAACTAAGTATGTATTTTCAAAAAAAAAAAATTTCTCATTTTTTCCATTTCTTTCCATTTTTCTATTTTCGTTTGTTTTTTAAGTTGCTCATTTTTGTTGCTTGAAACCTGTTGATAAGTCACGCCAAGACTTTCCTTCCCTATGTTAGAATAAGTTTTACTTTTTTGTTATACCGGAGAATGCCAAGAAGTAGCTTGCTTCAAACAAATATAAATTTCTTTAAATAAAATTAAATAAATAATATTCATTATATATAAGATCTAAAATTAAAAATTAAAACAAAAATCGGAAATTACTATACTACGTAATCTGCTATAATAAGACAAGAAAAATGAAAAAGAAAATTAAAAATTAAGAAAGGAGACTCTAAATGGTTCTAGACTTTATTAATAGTCTGAACCTACAAAGGCAGTTAATGCAACGGTGACTCACAATAGATCTTTCAGGTCGCAGTGATTGCGAAGCTAACGCCTACACACCCCTTCACAAATCTCATCTAATAGGTACGGAAAACCGGATCACAGAGCTAATCGTTGTGGAGAAAAAAGTTTGAAATGTACATATGTATTATATCAATAATATGGGAAGTTACACTTCACCAAATGATGTAGTAGGAACTATTGAAAAATCAATCTGGAAAAAAGAAGACACTATAGGTGCATTTCTTCACATCGACGGAGACTTTAATAATGTTAGACTAGAGGCCATCCAGGTCTTGGTAACAATAAGGTTAGCAGGAGGGTATCTAGAGATGCTCCACAAGGAGGAGTACTTTCAGCTCGACTGTGGTTATAATGGTGGTTAATGGTTTTCTCATCTCTTTACAAAGGGAGGGTATAAAAGCGGTAGCATATGCTGATGACTTCGTAATCTTGGTCTCGGGGAAATTTCTACCGACAAATGAAATAATTCACACCCCCAAAACTGGATAACATTTCTCTTAATTTTAAAACTGAAGCCAAATCCCTAGGAGTGATATTTAGCTCCAAATTAAATTGAAGGATAAATGTGAATTAGCGCGTTAAGAAGGCGGCCATTGCGCTGCATGTCTGCAAGAAAACATTTGGCATGAGTTGGGGATTACACCCTCGTATCGTGCACTGGATGTACACCGCTATCGTAAGACCCATCCTTACATATATGGTTATGGTGTGGTGGAATGCTCTTGGGAAAGCGACGCACTTGAAAAATCATACTAAAATACTGAGAGCTGCCCATTTAGGTATTACAGGAGCTCTTCGAACAACACCAACGGCAGCAGTGGAGATTATGCTCTGACTCCTGCCCCTCGACATCTATGGGAAGTGTATAGTGCAAAGAGTGACCTAAGACTTAAGGAGTCGGGATGCTGGGTAGCAACAGACATTGGTCACAATAGAATACTGTTGATCTGTTCTGAAGACTGTATACGGGGACCTACGGATTACATTGTTCCAAGACTAGACTTTGAGAAAGTGTTCTTAATTAGCATTCCTAGTAAAGAGGAATGGGATAGTAATCGCGCGGCAATTGACTGTGATATATATGTCTTCACGGACGGTTCCAAGATAGTTGTGGGAGTGGGTGCCGGGGTATGCTCAGCACTCGCTCAAATACAGAAATCGTACCGCCTACTGGACCACTGTAGTTTGTTCCAGGCAAAGGTCCTGGCCATCTGTAAAGCAGGAATGCTCTTGCGTACAATTTGTGATGTACCGACTGATCGAGTTATCATGATTTGTATTGACAGCCACGCGGCAATCAAAGCTTGGAACTCGAGCACCATTAGAGCGCGCCTGGTGCAAAGGTGTCGCTGTGAGCTCGGAAAATTGGGTGCTAGCCACTGTTGGGTACCTGGTCACAGTGATATACATGAAAACGAGGCAGCCGATGCTCTAGCTAGGAAGAGTTCCGCTATGAATATATGTATCCAGAGGAATCCGTAAGTCGGCCGCTAGAATCAGTGAAGAGGATTCTACATTATTAAGTAAAATCCTGATTTTCCACTAACTATGGCACCGGATGCTTCAACATTTGGATTCACATTATGCCAAACGAAGAAGAGTGACCAATAGCATTTGAATCCAGGTCCTTATCTAAAGCTGACCGAAATTACTCTCAACTTGACAAAGAGGCAACTGCAATATATTGGAGTAAACGGAAATTTTTTCAGCATTATTATGGCAGGAAAATTATTTCAGTGGCAGACCATAAACTTCTTACGGAAATCCTACACGTCAATAAGAATCTACAGCTCCCATCTGCCCTGAGAGTTTTGCATTACACTAGTTTCATGTCAGGCTTCAACTACGAAATACAGGAATACGAAGCAACATACCAATGTAGAGTTTCTGTCGCTTGTTCCGGTAGCTAAACCTAAAAATAAACCTACAATGGATAACAACATGACGTTCCTGATGAAACAATTATAGAGTTTGCTTGTAACTTGCAAAATAAGTACTTAAGGACTCAGACTTCTTACAATACTACTATGCTTTACAATTAGGAACAAAATTTACAAACGGAGAAATGGATGGGCGTATTTACTATGGAATTCGAGTAATGATACCAAAGCGCCTACAAAAGATGTCACCTCCTGCAGAAATACCTTCCTCAGACAGCGGACGTAACACCCCGTCGTTCTACCACAGTTAGAAGAGTACTCGACCGATTTACATATTCTTCATATTCTCCGCGAGGAGAAATATATCCAAATAAATCCAAACTCAATCAAGTCACAAACCATTCCATTCGTGCTGTTTAGCAGCAGAACTAGCTGAGCTGCGACTGACTTCAGGCAATGTCATCAGCAACCAGTTGAATTGGCCCCAGCGACTATTCATCACCTTAAGTCTTATAATTAATTAGAAATAAACAGAAAAAATATCTGTCACCCATCAGGAAAAGTTCTTTATGGTGGGTCGCCGTATTGCTACCCGCTCTAGTGTACTGTGCTCCCTTCTTTGACGAAGCACTTTCCGGGAATCGTAGAAAAGATCTATTCTTTATCAACGAGCTTAGTACATAATTGAAAGCTATAATGAAGTCCATTAATTGTAAGAAGATAATTAAACTTCGTAACAATTGATTCTTCGCTAAGATAGATGATCTCTCTTTTATAAGTAGGTACATATGTACATAATAAGCTTTCTTTTCCTTATTTTGGTGCCTTATCTGTCGGATAAGGACGATGAAAGAGCAAAATAGAAAAAAAACGAACAGGAAATAACGGACAATGGCTCGCTTTCATTCTCGTTTTTTATGACTACAAATGCTTTGGATAAGTCCGACAACAACTGATTTTTCTCATACGAAAGCTTGTCAGTCAAAAATTTTTGGTTTATTTGCAATAAATTATCATTAAGGGAGAGGTAGCCCGTTCAATTTTTTTTTTTATGGAAATAGAATAACTTGTTTTCCTTGTGGGAAGGTAGAACGTCTTCTATCTGTTTATTTCTGTTTTGTTTTTAACTGGATCAAAATGGAGCGCTTTTGCCAGTTTAGATGTGTATACTCATAATTTAAAAATATATGTTTAGAATTTGGTCAAACGGGTCGAAATGAACTACTTTTGCTTTACATAATTCTTGAAACTTAATTCTTGCATTGGTTTCTTTCATGTTCTAATACTAATACTAATTGGTTGGGGGTAGGAATCCTTTGGATAGAATGGATGTTTGAATAAAAAGGTAATGTGCCGCTACGGTGGGTTGCATGAACGGATAGTGAGATATGATTAATAGGAGGGAAATATGGATGAAATCAGTGGATGTATGTACTACCAAAGAACATCTACTTTTTAGGGAATATTCCTTACATTTGAGGGAATATTTCCTACATTTTAGGGAAAAATACCTAAGATTTGTGGCAACAATTGTGCAAATTTTTTAATGTGTTCCTTTCCTTTTATGGAGTTAATCCATTTGGCAAGAGGCCGACTCTTAGTTGCAATTGGTTAATGTAAGAACACGGCATTTTGAAACAATAGAGGATATTCATCGTTTAAACTGCACTAGAATTCCTCTACCGGCATTAATTTAAATTTTTCTTGCAACGATGAGCCAGATGACATTTCAATAAAATTTTCGTATTATTTTGCTGACAATGGTGTCAAGGTCGTGCATTGACTATAAATGGGTTTTTAATCCACAATTTTGATATATAACCTGCTGTCCATTTGGAAAATACTGATTAAATGGTCCACTCAAGCTTTGAATGATTTCTGCGATAATTGTCTCTCGTATTTCAATCCTTTACTCTTCTGAAAAGCCTTTCACTGTTGCATCGCACACAAATTGTGCAAAGTTCTATATTTTTCTTAAAAACAAGAATTTTCCGTGACCAGTAAATAAATGTACTTGTTTATCCCAAAGGGTTAAAATAAGGTCATTGATCTTTTAAAGTATCCTCGGCCACAAAAATTTGTGAAAAAGTTCATATGAAAATTTTTCGAGTACGTAAATTGATAGAAAAACCGGTTCGCCACTTCAACTAGGCAGCGGTAGCATAGTGAAACAAAACTGTGCATGGCTGCTGGCGTCGACGTGTGTACAGGTACAGCTGTGGAGTCTCCGGCGAACATAAATATTCTCTCAGTCTCAAATCTTTGCTTCTTCCCGTCTATTACCTCCCGACCGCATCACCAAATAACCATACAACTTGTGCATTTTTAGAGCCCAGATGAAGCTTCTTGTTAAGTTATAGGTTCTTTGGTACTACCTACCTACCTAAGCAACCTACCTAACCACATAAGCTACCTACCTACATTGATTATTTATAAATAGATGTGCCCAAAATCATTGACGTCTTAGAAAGGAGATGTCGCCACGTGTCTTTCGTATGTTATTTCCAGCTTTAAAACTTCTAATAAAAGAATTATTAATGACTGGTAAGAAGTTTTGATTTTGTTTTGAAACATTTTTATATTATATGCTGGAAAAATTGTATTTTTACCATTAAATAAAAGTGTTAATCACATTTTTAGCGAGTAGCGACATCTCGTTTCTAAGACGTCAATGATTCTGTGCACATATGTATATATATAAATAATCGATGCTACCTAACTACCTATGCTACCTACCTACCTACATAAGATACCTACCTAACTACCTAAGCTATCTATTTACCTAAACTACCTACCTACCTATCTAAGCTACCAACCTAAGCTACGTACCAACATACATTAGCTACATGCCCGAAATAAGTGCCTATAGCGGCGGCACTCATCAATCCATTTTAATTAGATCTTTGTCGACCTCCTATAATGCATACAATGTGAAAGTAAATTTATAGAAAAGATTTGGCTCGGAGAAAAATCGAGAGAAAATGTAGCTTAAGAATATCCACACGAAAATTTTTCGAATTAATTAACCAATGCAAAACACGTTTTGACTGCAATGCTGCATTACTGTAGCCAAGGACTTGACTTATATCAAAAACCTTAGCGCTATTTCTGTATGTTCCGACGACTTGTTTTAAGCGAAATTTAATTCAACTCTAATCGTAAGAACCCACAATTGGTGGTATGAATAAAAATCTGAGTAAATCCTAAATAATGTTGAGTATTAGTGAGTATTACCAAGCCGATACTACTGTTTTTGAATTTTATTGAGTATCTTCTAACATGGCCGTACATAAGGGGTGGGCTTTATCAGTTCAAACCCATCCCATCGTTGTAGCTTATATTTTTATTAATCTGATATACTAAATGTTTGCCCACAATTCTTCGGCTTACAACAATTTGTTTTGTCATTTTATATCTATCGTCCATGGCTTTTAAGGTAAAGCGAGTTTAGGAAAAACATGAGCTACATAGGGAAAGAAAATATCAGTTCAGTATTTGTGTGTGTACATATATGTATTCTTCAGTAGATGGTAGCCTACTTTGATACACCGTAGCTTAATTGCAGTATTTAAACTTTGTTCACATTTTAAATGGAATATTAAATTTAAGTCTAGTTTGTGTTTCGTCGTTAAAATAACAACTATTATTGTAACTAATTGTTATATGGAGAATAATATTTTCGCTGAGCTGGTTTTATTTAAATAGCTTAAAACATATTTTTATTATATTTTAGGTAGTTTAGATAATTACATAATAATAATACAAAAAAAAGTTTTTTTATTTATTTATTTTTTATATTAATTGCATTTTTGGCCACTCAAAAAGAAATCTAACAAGTTTTCTACACTTGAAAGACCCTTCTGGCAGTTGTTTTGATTGAAACAAGCTATCCATCGCTCTTACTAGAATTTGTTTCCTAGTTACTCAGCTTGTTTCAACTGCGACGGCTGAAGGAATGTTTTCGACATTGAAGAGGTTGAAAGCAGGGCTCCGCGATTCCACAGGATGACTGGCAGGACTTCACGATGGATAGGACACGCTCTGCTAAGCATTCATGAGATTTGTTAAAATTAAGTAATGAAGTAATTTTCCCCTTTACAGCAAGAAGGAACAGGCTAAATTTAATTCTGTAATTTTGTCTTTTTTTATAAAAAGTAGACCTTAAAAGTTTTTTAGTGAAAATATATGTGTAACAAACGAAACGGGAAAACCCGCCGACTCTAAAGGATTTAAGGAAAGGCATCTGGCAACGAATGACTTATCCCTGGCATGGGTGATACAAAGCTTGCTAAGTCCGGTGACACACGATGATACACACGGGATACACCGTACTAAAAACAGGTTTTCTTTGCACTATTTTAGAACATTTTCGTGTATACCTCAATTTAGAGCAGAGGGTTAGACTCGGATGATACACGAGTGTTTTATTACAGATGTATGCGTGTACTCGGTTTGTGTGCATATAGAACATTTTTAATTGCCATCTTAAAAAAAGATAATAAAAAATACTACTTGTTTTTTTTTCCACAACGTACATGTATATTTTAAATTTACATATAATGTAACAGCCAACGCGTTTCGTCTTGTCAGGACATCTTCAGGGCTTTTGTTGTACTGAGGGAATGATTGATTTAGCTGTTAAATAAACTCTCATGGGTAGCTAACGCATGCGTAATGTACTAAAATTCACATTCAAAAGTGGTCTGTTGTTTTTAAAATCTAGCTGATCATTTACTATAAAGTAGCCATCATCCTTAGCTTTTTTAATTTCAAAAGTTTCATATCTATCTAGTAATTTTTTATCAGATAAATTGTGTAATAATTTAATGTCGTCTGCATTAGGCTTGTGTCCGGTTAAGCTAAGGTGTTTAGCGAAACCGGAATTAGGGTTTGCAGCCTTTGAGCTATTTATATGCTCCTTGAATCTTGTTTTAATTGATCTTTTAGTTTGTCCAATGTAAATAGCATCACAATCCGCACAATTCAGCTTATAGACCCCGCATTGGTCAATTTCATTGATTTTAGGTTTAAATTTGTTGTTGACTAGAATATTTTTTAGATTTCTGTTGTTAAAGAAGGCTGGCTTTATGTTTTTTTCCCCAAATAATTTATTTAAACATCTGGATATCTCGCCAAAGTAGGGGATCCTTCTCCATTTTATTGGGTCATTATCCAAACGTTGTTGTTCGAAAGGAAAGGTCATTGAAACAACAGCCCACTTTTGAATGTGAATTTTAGTACATTACGCATGCGTTAGCTACCCATGAGAGTTTATTTAACAGCTAAATCAATCATTCCCTCAGTACAACAAAAGCCCTGAAGATGTCCTGACAAGACGAAACGCGTTGGCTGTTACATTATATGTAAATTTAAAATATACATGTACGTTGGGGGAAAAAAAACAAGTAGTATTTTTTATTATCTTTTTTTAAGATGGCAATTAAAATAAACTTATTCCACCAAGTGTTATCCATAAAATCAGTGGGATATAGAACATATTGAAATGATGAATTTTCTTTGCTGCCTCAGAACGTGTATCAACCGTATATAAACTAAGTGTACCATGGGCTGATACACACTCGATACACGAGACTAACTGCTACAGTTAACACACAGGGTGTAATAGGTCAACTTAAAGAGGAGAGTCTACAGTTTACAGTTTTAATAAAAAAGAGTTATGTTAATGACCTTTTTGCAAAATTAATAAAATTTAAATAAAAAAAAGGTATGAAATTCCGAAATTTTTAGTTTAGGCAACTATGGTTCTTGATAGCAGAGGGCGGATTGAGCAGTCGTTGAAAAGGCCATGGAGTTGTGCATGCAATGAGCTCTTATCTGTGACCGTATGCCCTGTAGTTTTTAATAAGATACAGCATGTTTTGTGAAAAACTAGCTTTTTTCTTAATCACCCTGTAACTCCTAAACGGTTGATATGCCCCCCCCCCCCTCCCTTCCATATACAATTTTTGGATCGTCTATGTCAGTACTATCATTCCCGCTCTATTGACCTCCTAGTGGGAAACACCCTGTATACGGCCTTGTCTACTAAGTAATGCCATTGTGTTTAGAGTATATAGTGAACGCAGAGGCAATGAGTTCACAACTCAATAGATGGCTCTAGATGTACCGAATCGAAGAAATTCTCTGTTCACATTAAATGTGAGGATATAAATTTTCTCTTTGGTTCTTGTTCGTGCTGCAGTGCAGCTAGATTTGCGCATCGTGTAACTGTTTATTGGATATTCTTCTCGTTCGTTGTCGCCTTCCCGTACCATAGGCGCTGTTTCGTGTTTGTGTGGTGGCTTCACCCATCAGTACTTTGCATAGAATAAGATTGGTGAGCGAAACGGGCATGCTGCAATGATTAATTTAGCTATGCATTGATGTGGCGGATTTTTGGGATTACTGACTTTTTCATAATTATGTACTAAGAAAAACAGAGGAGTAAATGTATGTTTTCTTAGAAGGGAATCTTTAACATCATTTTGCATGACGTTTGTTTTTGTGGATTTTAAATTTCTGAGTGTTATTTGAGACCAGATGACATTTTTGAGGCTGCATATGAATGAAGACCAAATTAAGGGTTTCTTTTCTATTGAAGGAAGCATGATAAGAAAATATACACTTACGTAGATAGACCTGGGGATTACACGAGGAAGTACAGCTTGTATGCAAGCCTCCCTTCCATCGCGTTTTTAAAATTGACAGAAGAAGGCAGTTCGATTGATATTTTATCAGCTTGTATGGATAATCATTTAGAAAAATGGCATGAGACAAAGTTTTATGTATGTCGGCGGAGGTCGCTTTGCAAACTTTGATATTAGAAAATTTTCTGGAATTTAAGAAAATAATTTTTTTGTATAAAATTTTCATGAGTTACTTGAATTTCTTGTGTCAGAACATTGTTCAATAAATTATCTATATCTATGATGCAACTACTTATACTATCAACTACATCAGCCTACCCATATGCTCGACTCAGTTTTCAATTCCACGAAATATTTATAGTTTACCTATATTTTACCAAAAAGAATATCTAAGCATGTACTTACATATATTAACGAAAAAAAAAGGTGGGAAAGCAGAATGTGAATACGAGCAAGAACAGAGGTAAAAATTGGTATATTCATACATATATATAAATTATTCCAAGAAGGAAGTCATGGATTCTCTTCTAACGAATCAAGCGTTGCAAACAAAATTAGAGCAATTCATCGGCCGACAAAATTCATCACATCATCTGACATCATTATTGTTTGCCCGTCTCGTCAGTATTCCATGCAAAGTAGAGAAAAAGGAAGCCACGCAAACACCGCTGACAAACGACGGTACTAGAAAGCCACGAAATATGTGCGAAGTGTGAGCGGAGCATGCAGACAGCGGGCTGGGGGACACTACAGTGAATAGGCTTGAGTCTCGGATAGTACAGCGACGTGGCGCCTCTAGCGAGCAGTGTACCCAACAGCCGAATTCCATTCTTGCGTTCACTATATACTCTAAACACAATGGTAATGCTCATGATTGATTGAACATTTTAATTATGCTAACTGGTACTTACAACACTGAAGTAAATATTATCGAGATTAACTAGTATCTTCTAAGAATAGACTGGACCTTCCTACGAGTATTACCAAGTTGATTGCAGGACACTTCATGTATTAATTATGGGTGAGTAACTAGTAAAATTGCAAGAAAAATAGGCTGAGACCGTGAATACCGTGATATTGATTATCGCTGATTATATATTAGGTATGCATATATCATTAGGATTTTGAACTAAATGTGTTATACAACTATTTTTTCTACAGATTCGATGATAATAATATCGATGACTCACATTTTCTTGGTGACTCTACAAAAACAAACAGGTACAGCCCTAACCAATAAGGAGAGGATTGAAATTCTTTTTGCAGATCCTGGCTTTCAAATAAGTGTTGGTGCAGTTAAAGGTTGTGATCAGTCCATAGTGTCAACAATTTTGAAAGGGGTCTCAAGCACTCAAGAAACTCAAATATTTATCGTGTTTAATTTACAAACAATTTGAATGCATCACAGTTTGGAGACCAAGGATATGGTTTAACACCGTTGAAGTTAACTCCATGCAAAGAACCATCAGGTATTGTATAAAGTGTTACACAAAGTAACATGTCAAGGATCGGGTTGGAAGATGTTTCGGTTAAATTAAAAGACGACTTTCGATGCCTCATTATACAGTTCACCTTAAGACTGACAAAGTTACATAGTTAATTTTGTTAGGATTTATATTCACAACGTGGTCCAATACCTTAAAAATTCAAATGATTTCGAGCCAATTTGGAAGAAAATACAGCAATCCAATTAAGGATATTTAAAATACGCATTAACGTCAACAAGGAGAGAATCTATGGGACCAAATTTTGCAAGGTTTATATCAACTATGAGTTTAAAGCGAGAATTTCATTTCGCATGTTATTTTTCATTAAGGTAATACCTATACAGGCTGTCCCAGACTAATATGACTATATTTTTCCAAATGATTCCTCTCGTCCAGACAAGTAAAACATTGTTTGGCAGGGGAGTGGGGGGGAGGGGGGGGTAAAATGGGATTCTAATGAGTTTACAGGGTAATTAGTAAAATATTCTCTTCTTTCGTTAAACACCCGGCCTTGTATGCACAACCTTGTGATTGATAGCATCGACCAAATGAAGATTGTTAACAAGCTAAAGAGACTCTTTAGATTTGGTTCGCCTGCGCTCAAGTTAATTAGTAGCTTTTTGGAGAATCGCTCGCAGCGAGTTAAAGTGAACGAAGTTATCTCCTCTAGGCTCCCTGTGACTGTCGGTGTACCACAAGGATCAATATTAGGGACCCTGCTCTTCAGTGTTTTTATTGATGATTTGCCAGCTGTTATCAACAATAGCTCAGTTTACTTGTACGCTGATGATGTGCAAATATATCGAGATCGTCGAATTGGTCTCTTAAAAGACTTTGCCAGTCGAATTAATGAAGATCTTCATAATATTTTAAAGTGGTCAATCAATAATAGGCTGATACTCAATCCCAAAAAATCTCAAGCGCTAACGGTATGCAGAGGAATTTATGATCTTTACTATTTTCCCCCGATACAGTTCAATCGCTCTACTATACCCATATGTGCAGAAAGTTCAAAAACTTAGGCATTATATTATATTCACAAATGAATTGTTGTGACTATGTTAAAATAATACTAGGGAAGATCTATGGGCGCTTCGCCGACTTTGGTTATATGCTAACCTGTTCTCTACCCACCTGTGCATAAGGTTGGTCAGGACACTGATATTGCCTCATCTACCACATGGGTCTATCATATTTCCTAGACTCGACACACGTTGTAAGTGTAAGCTTGAAGTAGCCCACAATGATTCCATTAGGTTCACGTTCAGGCTTCATAGAATATGATCACATTTCTCCTTTTTGTCACAGAATTTTGAACTGCTCTTTGGAAAACACATTTGCAGCGCAAGGCATTACTTCTTCTGTATAACATACTTAGCACACGTAAACCGACATATCTGTATGAATTTTGAAATTTTTTGCATAGTGACAGACGTTGTGATTTGCTAATACCTCGCTTTAATTATTCTGTCTTGAATGCTTATTACTTTGTTCAAACTGTTTCGCACTTGGAACGCTCTTCCAGCATCGATCCAGCGTGCGAGCTCGGCCACCTCCTTTAAACAGTTACTCTGGCAGCACATATCATTAGGATAATGATGTCCAATTTAGTTAGTTTCAGTTGACTATACATGCATTGAATTTTCTTTTCTCTTTCTTCTCCTTTTGCTTATGTAGTTATCTTTATCATGACATTTCTTTAGTTTTATTTTTGTTTTCATACATTTTTTTTTCTTTATTCTATATTTTCTTATTTCTATCTTAGATCTGTCATGAATTTTATATTTCTTTATATTTTTGTTATTTGTTTCTTTTTTCTATTTTCAGCTAATTTTTCTTAATTATCATTACTCATATCTGTTTAATACTCGATAGTTACCTGCACTATTCTAGTTAGTTTTAGAATTTGTGAACTTTAGTAGTATTAATGAAAAGGTTTTTGTCTTATTGTACTTTTTTGATAAATAAATACTTACTTACTTACTTTCTTTCAAATGTACAACCATCCCCCGTACTCCTCCCCACGCTTCAAATTCAAAATTTCATTGTTTTTTTTTAATACCCCCACTAATAACACTTTTTTGTACAAATTTCGAAAGCCCAGAGTTTCCTCTTTAATTTAACTTGTAAAGCCTAGTAACTAAGGTCGGCGCTAAGCTAAATTCTGTATGAACATTTAGCAGGCTAAAAGATATTGGCGAAAATTTACCCTGAATTTTAGCGAGAGCGGTACTAAGGTCAACGCGCTAAATTTGTATTTGGGTTTTGATTAGAGATGGCACCACCAGTAAGTCTCCAAAAAATTTAGCTTGAATTTACCGCCAGGGCCGTCCTTTAGCGCACTAAAATATTTATTTTCAGAGATCTGAGATTTGATGAATTTATTGACCGGATTTTTGTAGTTAACGTAATTTTGTACGTCTTTTGCTGTAAGTACGGATGAATTGGATTTCTTCTCGTGCCATATTTTCAATATAATTGTTAATTTTTTTTATTGTATACATTATGCATATTATTTAATATTTTAGATATTTCTAAATAATTTTAACTATAAGTCGATACCTGTTTTTAGAAATATTATGACCGAGTGTTGTATTTCCATAAAAAAATTACAAAATCCTTCTTCTTCTTGATTTTAATATATCTTTTCTGAGTCTTCGCTGTCGTATTTTAGCTGCTAAAGAACGGCCCGATATTGGAGACCCGCTAAAATTTGGTTTATCGCGGACCTTAGTACTAGGCTTAACACCCTATGTATTAACTGTAGCCGTTAAAGAGTTATTAGCTCATAACCTATTCAGGTCATACCGAAATTAGGCGATATTTTCTTAAAATGACGTGTTTTAAAGAAATTAAGAAAAGATCTAGATTTTGAATTTGAAGCGCCATAACATCGAAGAAGAGAGGAGTAAGGGGCTGATGGAGCAATCGCGGGAAAGCTATCTATACAACGAGGTCTTGGCAGCAACCGTACACCCTGAACTTTTGAAGATATAAAGTGTTGAATGAAAATAGAGAATATTTTACACTAATCACCCTGTAACTCGGCAGGGTGACATTTTGCCCCCCTCTCTCTGCTGTACAATTTTTTACTTGTCTGAACGAGAGGAATCACTTGGAGGAATATAGTCATATTAGTCTGGGACACCCTGTATATAATACTAATGGATAATTTTTAATTACTTTTCACCTTAAAAATTAGTAATATTGTTGAAATTATCAAAGGCGTAGTCAAATGACGTATTGATACTGTACCTCTGCGAACGTAAAAATGATAAAGCAACTTTCCTTGTGCTTCAGCAGCTTTTTTCTGTGCCTTATCTGCCATTATTTGAGCAGTTTATGCAGTTCAATGTAAATAGTTAGTTGTCACACTTTCATATATTTATGTTCCTGTAGTGTGTAGCTCAGATTCCTCTGGAACATTGAATGAATTTGAGAATGATTTTTGTGGGAGGGTCTCTGACGTCAAAAAACTGTTTTATCCTTGATTATTAATTTGGTATTGTTGCACTTTTTCTGTACTAGTTTGAAAGTTTATTACGTTCCACATTTCGAATTATAAGATAAGGTACTCAAAGCATAAAATGCTCTACATTTTTTTTTATTTATGCCTAGTACGTTGCTTATAAAAAATTATTTTAGGTACTGGCAACAACTTAAGGAAAATTAAACTCAAACCAATAATTTTGAATAAACCGAAAAATGCAACAATTTACTCTGACTCTCAGAGCATTATATGTCAGAATATGACCCCGGTTTTATCCTTAGATTTTATTATAATGAAAAAGGATAGGATACAAGGAAGAATAATTTAAGCATTTCTCTTCATAAGTAGAATCGCGTCGATGTGCTCGTTTTAGTCATGCAAGTAGTAAACTATGGATTCATTCCTAGCTGGCACATAATTTAGTGGTTAATGAAACTTTATTATGTATTGAAGAAATTTAATAGAAGAGATTCCATTATATGGCCAATTTTTAAATTAATTTTAAATTAATAATTTTTAATTTTTGTATAACTTTTTAAATTTTTAAGAATTTTTCTAGTGCCCCAAATATTTTCTGATAATATTTCTTGGTATTGCCTCTATATGGTTGACATAATTTAAGTGCAGGTAAACAAATAATGACAATTAAATGAAGCAGAAATGTCAAACTGAGACAAAATAAGTGCAAAGCCCTTCTGTGATAATGATTTCTTCTCGTGTCGGCAAGTGTAAATACTTATCACACGTACAAGAATTTTACAAAATATAGCCTACCATTTTTGCTATATATTAATTCAAGGTTTTATCAGGTTTAGTTTTAACTCTTGATTAAAAATTA
This sequence comes from Dioctria linearis, assembly GCA_963930735.1. Classification (NCBI taxonomy): domain Eukaryota; kingdom Metazoa; phylum Arthropoda; class Insecta; order Diptera; family Asilidae; genus Dioctria; species Dioctria linearis. Next base: position 80,996,598 of record OZ005742.1, read on the forward strand.
ATTTATGGTAATTTGATTCCACGTTCTCGTTGATTTGATACAAATTACATATAATATTAAATACTTGCTGATACTTGTTAATTGTATCTGAAAAACTTTTTAATACTGAGTAATACTCTCCAATGCTAGGTGATACTAACGGTTACTTACTGTTACAAATTTATACTAATTGAAATTCGCTCATTCTTTCGAACATACGCGGAACATGTTAACTATTATCTAGTATTAGCATTATTTAGCATTTATTCAGATTCTAATTCATACGAATCAATATCTTAATATTATTTGCCTGTCTTGTTTGTGTAAGGTTAGCTAGTATTCGCACAAATGAAATTTCGAATACGATGTTATGAGAGCTATTTAAAATCTTCAATTAAAAATATCTAGGACAAATTTTCTTAACAACCATATACTTATATGTATATAAATTCTCGTAAAAAATCTTAAGAATTGATGTCCTCAAGGCGCAATGAAGATGAGGCATTCCATAATGATGCTAAGACTTAGGTCCTTTAATTACATAGTAAAACTGCGTGCTTTATGAGTAAGGGAATCAGGCCAAAAGAATAAAAGGAAAGGAAAATCCTTTTCTTATTTAAATATTAAAGAAGAATTTCTGCGAATATTAAAAGAATGAATCTGAGGAGAGAATACATTGTGTCGGTTTACTGTAAATTTAATTTTTATATTTTTAGCTTCATGTAAATTTTAGCTCCACATAAAGTTATCATGCGAATAAAGCGGTTGGTAAAAACCTTAAAATGGTTTAGATTATGAAATGAAAAGAAAGTCCTCTTGACCCAATTCTGGATAACAAACTGTGTACAAAAGCAGATTATGAGATTTTTTCTTCTTCTGTGAAAGGAGAATGCGAAAAATTAGAGCTCTCAAGATGTATAAATTGAATTTCCTACAGTTATCTCTTATGTATGTAAGTATACACTTGAAAAGTAATTGAGAAAATGTGTGATATTTCTGCAATTGTGTAGTAAGTATTCTTATATGGGTTCACAGGACATTGTATAAATAATAATGGTATACTTTGTTCAGTTTCATACAGAATATGCGAATATTTGAGAGATTCTCAAATGGGATTTTGAACTCTATTATTACTATTTTGATATAACGCTTTGAAGTTACGCCAGATCTATCCCATTTAGGAGAAATGTAACCCTTAAGTATTGTCTTACAAAACAGTAACGTTGCCTCTGTCATTCGTCTCATAGACAAGGTGACATATTATTAATAAGACATAGTTAAATCGCCACATAATCTCTACACTATACAAAAAGAAAACTCCACACAAGATGATGATGTCGAGAATCACAGTATTTGTTACATTTTTAGATATCAGTGCAAAGAAGAAGGTCAAAATTTAATAATAAAACAAAAATAAAATTTAGATTTTACTTCATATTGAAGTTTTCGGCGCGCTAGGAAACATTATCATTCGAAGAATTGGTATAAACTGCAAAATCATACCGGGCAACACTGGCGCGAAACAGCTGTTACCGAAAGTTTGAGGTTATTTTTACCGCTAAACGTGTTATTGACAATATTCAATTATTCTTATGTGCCAAAAGATGTAAGTACTTGCTGCTATTTTTTAAGCATCATGGGCTCTTAGAAGTCACTATTGGCTTCTAGGCACCCGCGATACAAAAGATATAAGAGTTTTTTTTTATAGAAATAAAGTGCTAACATTTTGAAACTTTGTAAAAGTAAGAAGAAATTAAAGGCAAACTTAAATCAATTATTTTAAGACTATAATGTTAGTTTATATGAAATAATCGTTGACTCAAATTGGTTGCACCCAAGATCGTGATATTAGAATCGCGGGTGCACCTTTTTGACAACTACCCATATTGTGTGATTTATCATATGTTTTCTTGTTTTTTTTTATGCCTTGAATAATAATATATGCTGTGTATGATTAGTGTTTTATATTTAATAGGTGTGTTAATATTATATTCAGCCATTTTTCATGGAAACATCGACTAAAATGATAGAAGAGACGCGAAAAGAGTCTGCTTCCCAGAAATATAAGCGAAAGTTAAAAGAAAATCCTGAACTTGATGCAGACCATATCCGGCGAGAAAGGGCTCGTGAATCAAAATGCAGAGAAGTAATGAAAAAGAAAATGGAGGCGGATAAGGATTTGAAAATACTGGCTAGAATCAGATCAAAAGAAAGAATGTGGGAAACTAGAAAGCGTCGTGAATAACAACACGTTAAACAAACAGGAACTAGATACAGCAGTCCTAGCGTACTGGGAAAGGCTGTAGCAAAAGTGAAATGTAATCTACCAGATAGTCCCACTAAAGCAGTTGTAGATGTAAAAAAAAACAGCTGCTGAATTCCAAGTTGCTGCATCTGACAAAAATCACTAAATTACCCTAAAGCAGTTCCTCGAAAACTTGACAGATGAAATAAAAAACAGATTTGTGATATCATAATAGAGATGATATTTGCATACAAATGCCTGGGATGAAAGATGTGAAATCAAACAAATTCAATACGGGAACGAAGCTGCGAATCCAGAAGAGAACAATGATTATGAGCATTCGTGAAGTCTTCGAACTTTTGAAAAAACATAGCTCGAAACATCTGTTGGTAAGACGGTTTTTTATAAAGCGAGATCTTTTCACATTCTGCATATCAACGATACTCCTCATAATGTTTGCGTGTGTACAACTCACTCAAATTACATTAATCTTCTTCTCGCTATTTCGAAACATGCGACAGATTTTCTGAAAACACTTCAAGAGCATCTGAAACAGTTATCATGTAGTGTGTGGATAATGAATATTGCATGTCCAACAGTTGCTATTTATGCAAAGAATCCAGCATTCGGGATATCACCCTAGATTCGAATCCCAGCGTTAATTGAATGCCGGTGATAGCATTTCTGTGGCTCGAACCTCACTGTCTCATCTCTAATGCACAGTGGTCTTGAAATCTCCGAATACTACCACTGAAACAGAATTTGAGTGAGTACAGATTACAAAATACAAAAAGAAATTCTGTGTCCTGATGTATCTGCGTCTTCAGTATCGGATCAGAGTAAATCCTTCGTGCCACCTAAAATGAAATTGCGCGTTTCTGATGTTTACAATGATTCAGCCGACGAATCTTTAAATGACGGATCTCCAATATCGTCTCCTCAACCCTCAAAATTACCAGCAGAAGCATGTCTTTAAACTGGTACTGTCTGTGCCACTGTCTTACCAAAATATATTTGCTTACGTACAACTGCTCTGCAAGTCCGGCAAAAAATCAATATCTCAATATCGCTATGTGTGTCAGGTCGATATGGATGAAGATGGAGAAATTAGAGTACAATTTCTGACGACATTTAATGGAAAACGTTTCACTGAAATCGTGAATGACATAGCAGACGTACAATTTGAAGACATTAAAGAGGAAAAGATTGATGGATTTAATATGTTCATAAAATTTTCGGAGAATATTGACGTATTTGAATATAAATAATTAACATAAGTGACAAAGAAGTGTGGTGATTTGTAATAAAAATTGTTTGATCTCTTATTTCGTTCCTCTATAAGTTTTTATTGATGTTTACATTCACTAAATTAGACGGGTTGCACTAGTGATAATTTGATGTTGCACTTGCGATTGCTCCAAAAGTGAATAAATTATTGTTTATTTTTGTTTTGTATATATTTTTTTATTTCTTTACTTATTAGTTTAACGCGTTACGAAATATCAAGGCATAACATAAGATATGTTTCACAATTAACAGACTTTTGTGTTTTTGTTTTATGATTTAGAAAGGTTGGGCCAACTTTGTTGCACCCGCGATAGCACTTTGAACCCCCCTCCTGACTATTTATATATTTCAATAAAATTCTTATAAACGAATAATACGTGAATATGTTAAAATGGAGCTCTTCCAAGAATAATTTCATTAAAAATGTTTTTGATTTTATTACTAAGAAAATTCAGATGCGTCTAAATCTTGCACCAGCAATAATGGAATCACCCTTTTGGTTTTTTGAGGTTTATTTATTTAACAACAAAAATCAGTCCATTCAAAATAGAACTTGTTTTTTAATTATTAACAAAAATATAACTGTAAGTATATTCTTTTCTTTAAAAACATAAACTAAACATACTGGGACAAAATTAAATAACAAAAGGGGTCAAGAAGTTCAGCAGAAAAAAATTGACACATGCTCAATATGAGCTATTATTTTATGCATTCTTTGCCAACTGGTCCAGAATGCTGCAAGGAAACTGCTTCTTTGCACACTAGGCAAATAAATGCTGTACTTCGTCGTTATTTTGATGAGCATAGTTGACATGTTTTTCGTTTTTTTGTTTTCGATGTTCCAGACTATCTCAGAAGCAACGTCATCAGTTATTTGTAGTGTATGCCGAATACACATCTTTTTTCCTTTACCTAATTGTAAGGTAGTTGTTAATCGCCTCTTTATGTCTGGTTAAACTTATTTTTTCGCTAACATAACGAAATCAATGCCCTGAATTGTGAACTCTTGAAATGGGATATATGAATTTGCGCTGGATCTAAATCCTAAAAAATAACGATACTGGCCATCTTCGAGTACTTCGTACTCAGGTGTATTTAGAACATACATATGTCGTCCAAAACATCCATTCCTCCTTTGGTCTTGTGGTAGAAGAAAATAATTTCTGGTAAGCCATTTGAAGTATCGACAGATTTTGAATGACGTATTCAATGCAACTACTTTTGACGGTTTTAAAGTTGTCTTCTTCGTGAAACCATATAAACATGATGAAACTTCTATGTCTTTCATGGGCAAAAATGCTCGAGGAATTTCAGTTTTATTCTTACGCATAACCAATTATCCGCAGAAATATTCCTATTTGGCATGATGTAGGCATTATAGAGGCAGTGACTTGTAGCATCAGAAGGCACAATACTTTTAATCCATATTTGGCCGGCTTGTTAGGCATGTACATTCCTAATTTATATTGTTCTCGAAAAGAAACTAACATCTCGCAGATACAGGCAGTTGTTCCAATTTTATAATATTTTTGACAATTGCTAATAAATATTTCAATTATTTCTGATATAGCCGCCAATCGATCACTGTGTTCTCGTTCACTTCTCGTTGACCTGTCGTCAAAGCGTAAGCAGCGCAATATTACAGTGAATCGCTCTTAGACATAGCAGCCCGGAAAATATAACTTCTAGTTCGATCTGTTGCAAATAACAAACGTAGATCCTCGTTATTAGACTTAAAAATACCGGTCTAAAGAAGAAGGCAAAAAAAAAGCTTTTAATTCAGCAGAGTCAATATTTTTTAGCTTTCCGAATTTCCGAAATTTCTTACTTGTCCACATCAGAATAATGTTCAAGATATTTTCATCAAAAAGTCGAAAAAATACTACAGATGGAGTTAAGTTGAGCTTGAGCCCCTACTTGCAACAGGAGCAGAATATATTATGCTCCGAAGTCTCGGAAGCTGACGATTTCATTTTATTCTTACCTCTATAACATATTGGCGCTGTATTTTCTTACAATTCAGGCAACTCAGAATTCGACTCACACTGGCTCATTATATATTCCTGATCATCATCACCTGAAAAATCACTATCAGCATCCATTTCGTCCATCCAACTGTTAATAGCATTAGCGTAATCTTGATCCCCAGTATTTATGATAGTTGAAGAAGAAGTTCCAGAGTGATTAGCTTCCATTTTCTAAATCTAAACCCAATTGAAACCTAATACAAATTAAAGAAAAAAAGCTACATAAGTTACTGTCGTGCGTCTCACAGACGAATTTACCTCTATTATTCAAAAACTACGAGGAGTACACTCATGTGCGAAGAACTGCCGACTGAACGTAGCAGACCTCGAAGGTACTGAAAATATTAAATTAGTGGGGGCAGTGGAAACAATATGATATTGCAAATAAATTATGTCGTAAATATGTAACATTTCATACGAACAAAAATGTATCCTATGTTCCATTTAAACATAAATGTTATGGAATGTAATGGAAATACATTTTTTCTTTTTTTATTTAGATTGGGGTTTTATTGTGATTTCCTCTATTAGTACTGTTATAATATCACATGGACATATACACATCAGATAATAAACAGTTTTTGCTTCTTCTGTACAAGTAGTATTTTTACACATATGTGGAGCTCTTACAGATCCAGCGATGTACTTGCTTATTTTCAATTTTCAAGTTATTTCTGGTTTTAATATCTGTTTTCTTGGCCTGCTCAAATATAAATTTCTTGTTATTTGCTATTTTACCATTGTGCATTGTAGCTTTAGTCTGTTTTGTTGTTACTTTAATATAAATGTCGCATTTTGCTTCTGAAATATACCAACTAATTTTCTATCATTTAAAGATTGTAATATCTTAGATACCTTCCCACTTTAAGCCATTAAATGATTTGATATTATAGAGCTAACGAGGAGCCATAGCTGGCTTCATAAATGGTCACAGTGTCAAACCGAAAAACATCTAACAGAAAGAATACGCATCTCGTATATTGAAAAGTTTTGTATGGCGGGTCGTTCCATTACGACCCGCTCTCACAAATTGTATGAAAAATCTCTGCTTGTTAAAGATTCGCCACTCATCCATCGGTGGTGCTAATACGACCCGCTTTCACAAATTTTATGCGAACTCTGCTTTGAATGACGGCCTGCCGGCAGTCACCAGTGATGAGTGGCGGCTGGTGGATCATCATCGTCAAAGCACCAGCACAGCACCAGAGGCAGTACCTGTGCTCGGCATCATCCTCATGCATTGCATTGCGTATGCCATGTAGGTAGCCATTCATTTTTTTATAGATATAGATAATTTGTTGGCGAGAGTTTTCGAGTACATAAATTAATAGAAAAACTGGTTCGCCACTTCAACTAGGCAGCGGCAGCATAGTGAAACAAAACTGTACATGGCTGCTGGCGTCGGCGTAGCAGTGGGGTGGCGGAGAACAGAGAGAACAGAAATATTCTCTCAGTCTCCAATCTTTGCTTCTTACCGTCTATTACCTCCCGACCGCATCAGCAAATAACCATACAACTTGTGCATTTTTAGAGGCCAGATGAAGCTTCTTGTTAAGTTATATGTTCTTTGGTCAAACGCACCGTATTTGATGTGTCCAGTACTTTGTGCTTTGCCCCATAATGGCATGGCCACAACGACGCACCGCACTAAGCACCGCACATCGCATTGCCCTGGATGAATTTCATGATCACGATATGGAGTCTAGTAAGTGTAACCACCCCTGGAACTTGTCATTCAGGCAAATGCCAAAAGAGCCATGTGCAGATTGCGCTCATGCGGACTGCTCTCATTGCTCTCTAACATATGGGCTGGACTTGGAAAAACCTCTGGCCAGTATGCCACGTAATGCGATGGTACCTGAGCTTCGTTTTGGGCGTCACTTATATGCGAACTTTATTGTAAGGGAATCGTGGACTGAGGGAAGTGCCTTATCGAGCCTTCCCCGGTCCGCTCTAAAAATTTTCACTGACAACTCTCTTACTAATAAGGGAGCTGCGGCAGGTGTCTACATTACTGAACCTGACATTGGGATGGAGTACTCATTTGGAAGACACACCCTTGGCTTTCTGGCTGAAGCCTTCGCCATCTCAATGCCGGCGAAGATAGCCCTTGATATGGAGATCAAGGGAAAGGGAATTGCTATCCTTTCGGATAGTTAGGCAGCCTCGATGGCTCTGAGTGGCCCTCGGATAATATCTACGTTAGTGGGGGAATGCAGGTCGTCTGTGAAAAAGTTGTTTATTCACAACTAGGTGTCGCTTCTGTGGGTTTTTGGTTACATGGGGATAACGGGGAATGAAACCGCTGACGTTTTAGCTAGGACTGGCTCTCCGTTCCGCGGACCGAAGCTGGCGCAGGCAATGCCACCTCGAGTATCGGGTCTCTCATCAAAGCGAATTTTCATAGGAACCAGCAGCAGAGATGGGAGAACCTGAGTAGTAGGTGCAGAAAACTGTTTCTTCATGGGACCAATATGAATATCTCCGATTTTTATATGGGGCTCGGAAGGAAATAATGTAGAACTGTGGTTGGCGTCATCACCGGCCACAGGTCACTTCACGCTCATCTAACAAGGATGTGAGTTGTCGACAGCCCTGAGTATCATTCCTGTCTAGAAGGTGAGCCTGAGACAACCGAATACTTTTTGTATGCTTTGCCAGCCTTCGCCGGGAGCAGGCTGGATACTCTAGGGTCTGCCCTTCTATCTGTAGATGAGCTGAAAAACCTTCCACACTATAACCTGATGTGCTTCATTAAAAAGACAGGAAGGTTTTGGTGAGTGGGCTTCTAGCAGTACAGCACAATGAGCCGCCATGGCCTCCGTGGTTGGGATGGGTTCACCTGTCTTCCTGCCTTACAAAAAAAAAGCGTAATCAGCCATTTATTTATCGGAATGACATTTCAGAGATTTTTCCATACAGAATCTGGACAAGTCTGAATATGCATCCAATAACTGTAATTTATTATTTTGTTTTTGTAATGCTTTACTATACAATAATTATGCAAAAAAATTCTTAGCGTAACGTGGTCATTAGTCTTGTCTAAAATGTAATCAAATGTAGATACGTCCACGCGCATGTATTTGTGAAACCGTTATCGGTCTCTTCGGAGGTCATTATAGAAATGATGAAATTCACCCAAATTACTTCTCTTAAAGTTAATTTCATGAATGCGGTTTGCGCTTTATAACATTTTTTTGAGGAACTCCACTTAAATAACTTCACACAAAATGTCGTCCGCTTCAGAGGAACTGCAACTAGGAAGTTGAATTCTGTCTATACCTACTCTTTATCGAAAACTGGGCTGCGCTTACGCAATATCTTAACTTACTTCTGAAGTCGAATATTCGAGGTCGCTTTAGGCAATGTGCAGTGGCCGTTAATTCCGTCATGTGTAAGGAGCGATGTGGTAGGGAATGATTGGTCTTTTCCTGGGCTATGTGCGGTGCTAGGTGCGGTGCGGCGTTGTGGCCATGCACTTAGGAGTCAATTTACTGCTCCGAGGATGCTCACTAAGGCTTAGCATGGGTCTTTATCCACTAGGGAAATCATGGATCCAATGACTCGAAGTATTAAGAGAACATTCGTTGCTATATCTAACAATTAATTATTAATCCACTCGATGTAAACTCTTGGTCGTCTCAAAACAAAGTCCTAATAGTCAAATCCAAAATTTAATCCCATAATTCAAATTTCAAATTGCTGCGAATTCCCTAAGTTTAGTGGCTCCAAAAATCGAAATCAATTGAACAGGGCTGACAACCACAATGCGATAGACATATCAAGTGAAGAGGAGGTCAATCAGTCAGTTTTGGATCTGCTTAGAATTTGAGAGGTAATCGGTAATCGGTGGCAATAAGTAGAAAAAAACGTAGAACCAGATAACGGACGGAGGGCAGTTGTTTTGAGAGTGATCAAGCGGATTCCGCAGTTGAGTACACATTTACTTTTCTTTTTTTAATTGTGGTTTCTTTTTTTATCATACTGTTCTTTGTGGTGATTTCATATTGTTTAAAGAAATGTAATAATTCAGTTTAATGTGATGTATGCTGTCTCTATATATATTATAATAAATCGAGGTTCGTTCCATGATCGTTTATTTTTCAGCTTTCAAGTCCCCAGTTCCTTGATTCTCGTGAAAATCTACAGGAAGAACAAAAATCAAGTGGCGGTCATATTTCCAGGATTCTAAGAATCCTTGCCGGATTCACTGAGAGAGGATACAGTAAATCCTCGTTACGAAGTGGTAAGGTTACCATCCTGAATTAAAATTTAATATATCCATAGGCTCCCTACATCGGCGCGTTCTCAGGCGTCCAAAAATAATATACTGAAAAACAAAGATTTCGTATGGCAACCTTTGAAGAAAAACCTGATTTGTCCCATTTTTGAATAAAAATCTACATTTTTTTTTAAAAAGGCCATATGCAAATCAATAAAACTACACTGAACATATCTTCGTACAGGCAGATGGATAAGCAAATATCAAAATTACTTTTAATGTTATTGATTCAATCCATTTTGCTCTAAAGCATTGTTCCTATGGTAAACTTAGTAGGTACACCAACCCTATGAGATTTTATCTAGGGTGTCAAAAGGTGACAATGAAGGGATGGAAAGGTTGCAAATAGCCTCAGGTCGAACAAGATTTTCAATAGAAGCTCTGTGTTGCTATAAAAGGGAAGTTTTGCTTATTTTGTTATTATTATCTATGAAATGTATGAAAGTGAAATTTTTAGCGTTCGAACTTATTGCAGAATATCTTAAATGTGACATGAAATGAAGATGGTTTTTCGTGTATTAGTTTAATTTACAGTATCCCTGTGAGTTGTGGCAAAGAACATATATCTGTTAGATGTTCTTTGGTTGTGGGCATGGATGAGTTATCTCTTGAAAGCGACCTGACTTGTTTTTTCTAGTAATAGTTGGTATGTTGGTTGACGCCCTAAAGTTCTTCTTTTGTATTTTAGGATCACTTCTTATGCTTCTAGCTGATGTTTATGAATATTTTCTCCGATATGTTTTTATTTTTTATTTTATAGGGCCCTCATTCTCAATCCGTGTGTTGTTTAGAGTTAGAGAATCAAATAAAAACATTTCTTATAGACTTAGGCTGGATACACCTTGGCTGCCTATGTTAATCCTTTACTTTATATGTAGTATATCTAAGCGACGTGGAAGACCTTGTCGATTCATTCGAAAATATCTTGTCACATATTTGGCGATGTTTTGATTTTACGAAAATTCCACGAAAACTAAATTGAACCTTTTTATTGAATCAGTCTTTTTATCAAGAAGTTGAAATAACTGTTTCAAACTTGCTCCCTAGTCTAATAATAATAATAATCACATGTTTGAATATTTATGGTTATACCATCGTGCGATCTTCTGATTTTAGAAGTCTTTTTGGTTATACAGTACTTGTATATTTAGTTACAACTAGTAAGCAAGAAGTAATTTTCTGAAAAACCCGTATCTATCAGTGATGGATTTTCTCACACTTTTGGAGTACTTACAGCACTTTATTCTAAAAAGACTTTTACGCACTTTAAAGAATTTTTCTGCACTTTCTAAAATATTGTTCAAATATGGTAACATTTACATTCCTGTAAACCTGGCAATAATCATACCGGTTACGTACTATCACAAATAAGTTAATATACAGATAACGAATCGAATAGCAAAATTGAAAAGCAGAAGTGAAATGCATGTTGCGAGTTAATTAAAAAAATTTGCAACGTCTCGCTCCAATATAAAATCGACGATCTCAGATGGAGTAATGCCTCAATTCTTTCTTAGAAATTTACTGGAATTGTTTTCTTAGAATTTACTGGAAACTTGTTCCTTAGAAGTTTTATGCATTATTGGAGGCTGACAACGGCACAAGAAATGAATGCTAATTGGCAATGCACAATGTACAAAGGCACAAATGAAAGTATTGTATCTGAAAATAACTCAAATCGACCACCAAAGTGAACAAAAATTCTACCGAAACATTTTCTGTAAATTTCTAAAAAAAGAAAATTCTTATTGCATATTTACGCATCTAAGCTAATAAAAATTATTGTCGGCCTCCAAAAATGCGTATAAATTCGAAGAAAAATTTGAGGGCTTCCAAGCATCAGGTAGAGGCATCGTTGATTTTATATTAGAGCGAGGCATTGCATTGCTCTGATAAAAGATAGAAACTTGGGTGCCCTGAACATTAGGAATATTTTCTGTTAATAACAGCATTTCAAAGCTACAGTTTTAGTCGTAGCTAAATAACTTGGTTACCAAAAATGTTGATAAGGTTTTCATTTTTCTGATATGCGTTCTTCATCTGCATATTTACTTATTTGTGGTACTATTATAGATGGCATATGAACTAGTTATCGCATGGATGGTATACCAGTTAGAACAGAGAATGTAGATTGTGAAATAGTTGGGGAATTCCGGACAGGACCACAAGATTTTTAAGAACGTGCCAAGAGAAAATGTTGCTTTAACAGCAGTTTTATATTAAATTGATCGACCTACTCAAGGTGGCAGATTCGAAAAAATATCCATTATTTCAAATGTTGCAGTCTACTCAGGAATGTACATACCACTAGCCATATCACAAACAATTGGAATAATAAATATAACAAAAATGATAAGCTAAATTTAGTGAACCCGAGCCAAAATTTGTGTTGAGCTCAAGTTTTTTAGTGTGAGAGAACAGTACAGGTATAAACAGTTAGCAGAATTCATGAAGGAGCAGTCTAGTTATTCTAATAAGAGTGCAAATGTGTAGATATTTCTACACGCTAAAGTTGTTATACTTGTTTTTGTGGTTGGATCTAATTTGTTCTGAATTTTCCGTGCATTGCATAAGCAATCAGAATAAAACAATATTTGCAAAAATGAGATTGTCCATTCCACTCTTACTTATTAAGTTTAAGCGGAGTCAGTACTCAGCAAAAGTTTCAATTTAGATACCAACGAGCCTGTAGGCAATAAAATTTACTACGAGTAGGTTTGTGTCCTGAAAGTGAGAAAATTCATATAAAATTATCCTAGACGTAGACCGCAGCCCACATTAGAGACATCTAGCATAAAAGACAGGACCCAACAGGCGACAATTTATGACGAAAAATGAATATTTGCAGTTCAAAAAAAAAATTAAAATTTTTTAACGATAAGTGACTCTCGTAAATTTTTTTTCACGTAATTGTTAAACATACCATTTTGCTTTGTATTGCAACAACTTTCAACAAACATTGCAATTTCTTGTCGGTGAAATATCGGGAGAAAAAACAAGTATTATTAGAGTCAAATAATTATAAAAAGCGGAATTAAAAATGAAAAAAACTCGACGTTATTTGCTAGATCTAGGATTTATCTTATCTTTATCTAAAGAAATGAGAATGTCTACTAACAGGAATTTGATTTAATAAACTTCAATTTTTACCATTTTTTAAAAGTTTCCGGGCTTATATCTCCATTCTAATACAATTTTTTTCATTTTTGCCGACGTTATTTACTAGACTTCTTCGTTATCTTTAATTTAAGATATAAATCATTATTCTGCTACAAATAGTTTGCTAGAAATTCGCATTGAAAAATGTATGAAACTTGCAAATTTTGGTACTGACTTCTCTTAAGGGCCGAACATGTGTCGGGTTTGGGTTTGTTTAGTACGGTTCGATTGTTCCAATTCTGTTATCCTAATTTAACAAGTACAGAAGAAGTAAAATTAATAGAGGAAAGACAAGTTTAACTGCTTTATCCATTCCTTTTTAACCCATTAATTCCTGAAGTTTCTCATCCCGAAGATTTGCCTCTTGTTAAGTTGGCAATAGACAGGGTTGAAAAAGAGCGGACTCAATATAAACTCATCGTTCAACACAACCCAGTGAGTCAACTCAATTATTGAGTTTGCTCAGAATTTGAGCGGCTGTTCAACACTCGAAATTTGAGCGTACTCATTGCTTGAGCGGACTCTCTGCCTGCTTGAGCAGACTTAAGTCAACTCTTTTCTAATTGCATGAAATGAACGTGTATATCCCAAATTATAAAATATTAGTAATAGAATTAGAAGAACTCAACATAGCCCAGGGGAAAATCATTTTGATCCGCCCAATTCTCATAATGCAAAAACTACCCCTTTCAAGTCGGTCATAGTGCCATATGGTGTTCTTCAAAGAGGACATGAAAATATGGATCGTTCCAAGCTGAACAGAGGAGATATTACTGTTTTGAAAATATATCGGAATTAAACGTAAAAAACAAATTCAAGAGGCTAACACTGTGTCCAATTATATCCAAAAAATGACTATCAACTATTTACTTGAAAATAAAGGACTCGTTAAATTGTTCAGTATGTTTTCTCGTTGGACTTGTGGTTGAAGAGCCACTAAATGTTGTGTTCGTAAAAATTGTTAGCAAGGCGTTTTTTTCAAAAATCTCTTTGAAATTAAACTGCGGACACACAGCCATTTCTTTAATAAGTTGAGCTGTCAAACTGGTTTTGATAAACTTATCACCTTAAAGAAGCAATATGAATCGAATTAACGCGATAAACTTTGTTTTCATTTATTTTATTTTCGAATTTAACAATTAACAAATGAGAAAAACATTATATTAAAAAAAATATTAATAATATAATTTGTGATTTGCATTTCTTTGCATTTCTTCTTCTTATTTTTCAAGTCGGCAGATGCACAGCGGAGCTCCAGATTTACATTATATGTCAAATCTAGCACATTTTTCCTCATTATAGCTATAATGAAGGAGGAAAACACTTCATTAATGCACTTCATTATCATCTGATTTTCGAGCTATAATGACATATACTATTTGACACACAGCATTTTAATGAATAGTTAGTGCAAATGATTCATTAGTTCGTGCTGTGTGTCTAGGGTATTAGAGGGCAGACATTAAAGGAGAATAAACTGTTAGCATCTAGATTATTCGACGCGATATAAAAACTAAAAATAAGTTTTGCTGGGTAAACATTAATCTATTATTATCTCTTAATTGGTTAGTGAATTCAAGGAGCAGACCACATAATTACGAATATGTAGAACGTTTCCAGTAACGTTATGCGGCATAAGTCGGGCGTTAACCACTGTAACCGATTTTCTTCAAACTTTGCGAATAAGTTACAATTCGCTCGCAAATCACAAATATCACATTTATTTTTCGCGGAAACTTATACTTTCCGAGATATTTCACTTTAAAATCGCGAACTTTGCACTGCACACCGCCATACAATTTGATAATAAATATTCTTCTTCTTCTTTTAAGTAGCAAGGAAATGCTCTTATTGGTGGATATATACATACCTTCCCAACAGTCGGGTTACCAGCATAGCGTTTTTTTATTCATTACGAGTATTCAATTGATGTGCAGTAAAGCAGCATTTAGTTAGAATGGAATAGAAAAACATTTATTAAAGAAACACACACACACACATGCAGGCTGGCAGGGGCACACACACACACTCGCGTGGAGCGAGCGAATTGTAACTTATTCGCAAAGTTTGAAGAAAATCGGTTACAGTGGTTAACGCCCGACTTGTTCCCGTTATGCTGCCCTTTGAGCCCCAGAAAGTAATCAAATGCTTATTAGTGGAAGCCAATTAATAACATTCAATGCGATAATTTTAAATGCGGATAATGAAGTGTATGTAAAAATGAAGAAATTACTTCAGCTGTATAGTAGATGATAAACGATACAAAAACTTTTCCCATTGGCACATAACAAAGTAACTTGATTTTTAAATTGATTAGCAGTCTCGGCGAAAATTTTTTATGGTTGCAAGAAGTCGAGACTTTTACATGATAATAATCATCAATAATCCGTTGCATTACTGTTGTGTACAAAACGCTGGACAAATTCCGGTTAAATAAATTCAATTAAAATGTCATCTAATAACGTGTAACCTGAAAATTAAGGAAATTCAAAGATTGTATCATGTTTGACTATACTATTTTATAAACGTGCGTTTCCATAAATGTCATCATGCAAAGATATTATTATGTAAAACAGTTGAAAAACGGAAAGGAAATTCTTCTAGTTTCTATCAATATTATGAATAAAGTACATTTTAAGTGACATGCTTGCTGAAAATTGCTAAAACCGTTTCTCTCTTTTCTATTCTATACTAAACTCTAAGAGAACAAGGCTAAAATTGTCTAAGTATTCCTAGTACGTACTTATATAATGTCACACATTTCTCGTGTACATAAACAAAAAACAAAAAATAATAATAATCGTATTAAGAAGAAAGACAACAGAACGCAAAGATCGGACTATGTAAGAAAATTGTAACCAAAATAAAAAAGAAAGTATAAAGAAAGTTCTAAAGTGGCATGGCAGCAAATCAGCAAAGTAGATTTATTTTTTGTTTTTGCTTCAGTACCTGACTGAGACTCCTAAAGCTACTTGTGCTGACACTTCTGGCCTGAAAAAAACGGAAATATTAGAGTCATGATAGAGTAGAAAGATAGTTAAAAATAAAAAATAAAGATAAATTGAATTAAAAAAGAAATAAAATTAAAGTAAAATTTAAGAAAACTAAAGTAAACAAGATTTTTTACATATTGTTTTTCATTTTTTTTTTTTGAGAAATGTGGCATATATGATGATAAAATATTAAACTAATAAACTAATTTAGGAAATTTGTTTTTTTTTATAAACTGCTATACTTGATTGTACTTTAACTATTAGGAAAATCGTAATCAGTTTGATATTAAGAGATCTCTTACACCTACTATAATTGGAGGAAAAAGGTGAGCAAATATCTATCAATCACCTTAAAATTATTTTTTAATTGAATGCCCACTTAAAGACACAAAAAAGTCGAAAATCTTAAAGCCTGATAGTCTAGACTCTAAAGGTCCCGCTGCGTACTTTTATGCCGACAAGAATTTTCGGGCTTAAGGTCTCGCTTGTTTCAAGGTACTTCAAAAAAGGGGGGGGGGTTATTAAAAACTAACTTAAAAAGCTAAAGAAAAGTTGAAACTATACCAAAACCTGTACAAATGTTAACGAAGTCTGTTCTAGTATTGTTCTATGCCCGGAAGTTCCTTAGGAGACTCAACCTTCCTTTAACCATCTATCCATCCCACCATTAGCACTGAATCTTTAGGTATAGATCACGGCTATATGATATTTAGTACCGAAGTTATACTTTTATAAAAATACCAATGGGGCCGGATTCTGTAACACGGAGAATTTGGGAATTTGGGAGATGAAAATCTCGTTTTCTTAGAATTCTTAATTCCCTAATTCTCCATTCCCAATTCACTAACATGGTTGGAGAATTAGGGAAAACGTAAGAAATGTGAAAAATTTCGAATCACGTAGGACGATTAAGGGTATCAGATTTTGTTGTAGAGGGTTGGACTTTTTTTCATATGTGAGGTACATCTGCCTATTACCTTCCACTGTCGAAATAAATTTAAATTTATTTTTTGTTAGAGTAGTTTTTGAGGGATGTAGGAGGGTAGGTTTTTTCGAGTTTTTCCGGGATAAAGAGAGAATGGAGAGAAGAACGAGAATGTATGTGGTATCAAAAAAAATGGGAGCTCAGGGCGAACAAAATAGGACATGAAGCGGGGAGAGTGCGGGGTAGAAATGAGGGCTGATTAACGGAAATTAAAAACAAAAAACACAATATCAGGAGCTGTAATAATTCGCAGGGGTAAGCTCAGGATCTGTAAGCCCAATAAAAAAAAAATAGGAATTCGCTTTGGTAATTAGGTATGCATGGGTGTTATAGGTTATATTTTATTTCGATCAACGGTAATTTGCAGATTTGAGCGGCCTCGGCGGTAAATTTTGCTATCGCAATATTCACGGGCACCTAACTCTGTGTGGGAGGGCTGTAGAGTATTGGAATACTTATATTATTTTACAGCGATATAAAACTCTTTGCCAGAGTTTTACATATTTCGTGTATTATAAGAATAAAAAATGAGTTTTATTTTTTTCCTCAAAAAATAAAACTCATAATTCGAGTTTTATATTTTCCTCGTCTTATAACAGTTAACAATCAGTTTTATTTTTTTCCTCAGGAATTAAAACTTAACTTTTCTATTTTTGTTGTCATATCTTTGTTACAAGATAAAATTTGTCAATTTTTTAAAAAAATTGGTATAGCAACCTTACGAAGAAGTTGGCTGATTGGTCCTATTTTTGAACTTAAATTTACATTTTTTTTTAAAAACGCCGTTTACAGTGAAAAACCAAAGCTATGTACGGCAGCACCAAGAAGGGGTTGCCGATTAAAATTTTCTTTTCCTTAAGAACCTAATTCGGACAGGTTTATTTCTTACGGAAAAAAATAAAACTCATTTTTAACTGTTAAATGCTGAGAAAATGATAAACTCGAATTATAAGTTTTATTTTTTGAGAGAAAAAAATAAAAATGTTAAACCGAGAGAGAAATATAAAACTTAAGATAAGACTGTTATTTACTCAGAAGAAAATAAAATTCTCTTTTTAACTATTTCATTATAAGATAAAATATAAGATATTAATAACAAAATGTTAAAATAAACCCACAGTCGAGCTCGTACGGTGAATTACGGATGGTAAATTATTCCAAGCTCGGACATCACGAACAAAGTAAGAATTTTCCATTACTGAATATTGAAAATTTGGTATCAGCAAGTCGAAACGTCTTGAGGAGTTTAAAAATGCTAAATTATTAAATAAATAGCTTGGCTCTTTAGAGTAGATTAGCTTATGAAGAGATGCTAGAAGCCTACGTAAAACGTATAGTTTTACGGAGCAACCAAGTAGATGATTACGATGTTGCGGAATTTGATCGAATCTCCTCAAGGAGAAGACGGAACTTGCGCAGTCGTTGAAAGCCACATTTAGCTTAGTGGAACAGGATGAACACAAATGAGGGAAAAGGAGACTGCCATAGGAAGAGTACGGCAGAATCAAAGATTTGATTAGCATCGAACGTGTGTTCGCAGACAAGGTTCCGAAGACAACCACAGCCGACGAAGCTCACCATAAATCCTACCAGTCATATTATTGACATGATGACAGCATTGCATTCTGGAATTAAGGAAGATACCAAGATTTGTACACAATTCGAAAATGGCAGAACTGTGTAATTTAAAAGTACAGGTGGAAGATTACATACCTCAACTGCTCTGCCATAGAAGGCAATGTACTGCGACTTTCCAGTATTAAGCAATAAAAGATTGTTATTAGCTCAGTGTGCAATATTGCGCAAGTCGGAATTCAGCCTATCAATGCAATCCTCCACCAGTCCTGTTGATCGACTGAGATACACTTGTACATCATCGGTATACAAGTGAATTTTACAGTCTACAACAGCATTGGGGGGTCCTTTATATACAGGCTGAAGAGCAAAGGGCCGAGAATAGAGCTTTGAGGCACACCACAATTTACAGGAAAAACACCGGACACACAATCCATTACCCTAACCCGCTGAAATCTATTGGAGTGAAAGCTGCGGATTAAGGACATAGCAGAGGAATGAATAGTAAGTTTGAGGCCAACTTTACAAGCAGATTGGAATGATTGACCATGTCAAATGCTTTGGAGAAATCAAGCACGGTAAGAACACACAGGTGGTCCATGTCAAGCGAGCTGCGTATATCATTCGTAACATTAAGAAGGGCTGTTTCGCAACTACGAGGCTTACGAAAACCATACTGGGAAGGACTTTGTAAGTTAAAGTTTTCCAATTCATCAATTATTTGATGTACCATCAATTTTTGCAGAACCTTAGCAAGAAATCCCAACAGGCTAATCGGTCGAAAATCACCGAATCACCGGGAACTTCAGCTGCATTGATCTTAGATACCGGCACAACTGTAGCGATTTTCCAAGCGGATGGAAATATCGACATGGTAAGGCAGGTGATAAAAATATGTAGAATCGGCTGTATTATCCAAGGCAGAAGAAGTCTGATAAACCAAGGTGGAATACCATCATGCCCCATAGCATTAGATTGGACAGCAGCAATTGCCACAGCAGTCTCCCTGGCATCAACACATCTAAAACTAAAACAAGGCTGATATTACTTGAGGGAAACAAGAGGCGATTTAAACGCAGCTGTCCAGAACTACGTGCGGACAGGATAGGCCGAGAAGTGAAATGGGAATTACGTATGTCAGGTTCCAAGTTACACTCGGATTTATCTCTGCCATACACAGAGGCCTTACGCAAGTTTTTCCACAAGATTTTGGAACCTAGTTGGGGTTTAACCTTTTGCTTAAAGTATCGTCGCTTGGCCGCGCGAACCCCAGATTTGACAAGATTTCTAATCAATTTGTAATGCGAACTGCTTTCAGTGGTCTTTAATCTAAGGTATCTGCGGTCTAAAAAGGATCTTCCACAAGGAGCAGGTCTCTTTTTCATACTTAGCTGTAAAAGAACATTAAAATTAGTAATAACCCCCAAATCCACACATTTTTGATTAAAATGATAGAAAAAATAAAATATTAATTGGGTTCAAATAATCGGTTCGCTTTATTTATTAAAAGTTTTGAAAGGAAGTTAATTAATAAAAAAAAAATCACACGAACACTTCGAAACAGCTCTTAAAAGATATTTTGTTTTTGTTCTTTGCAAATACTCATGTAATGAATTGATGCAATTTTCATTAATTCAGAGTAATTCTGAATCCTTGTGCAAACTAATGTTGAGTAATGCTTGTATGAAGCAACAAATTACATTGTGCAAATACTTACATTATTCGCAAGTAAACAATACATTTTTGATGGAAACAATCAAGCTACAGAATATAATCGCTGATTTAAGGCCAGATACATTATGTTGTCATTATGCACTCTTAAAATTTCCTACAAGTTTTTCAGATAATTCCACAAATTTCGTTTAGTAAAGCTAATTGTTCTTGAATTTGCATGATGAGTATTTTCTCACTTAAACTCAAATAGCCGGCCTTAAAGCACCTCTGTAAAAACCACGTAAACTCATTCATTCTATCATCGGTATTTCCTCATTTAAACTGAAATAGTTGGCCCTGAAGCAGCCGTAAAAACACGTAAAATCCTACCGCTTCAAAGAGTTCTTTTAATTTAAGTACCAAAAATAAAATTGCATGAAATTTCCGGTGGAAATGGAAGGAGACTTAATAAGGTGATATAAAAGCTGAAGACCCATTTATTTGCCAGAACTGCATAGGACTCTTTTAATTAAATTTTAATCCCAGCTACTTATTCCTATACTATAAATGTTTTTCAAAAATGAACGAGTCCTTTCTTTTATCGTAGGTACTTCTTTGTGAAAAATCTCAGTTGATCCAATTAGTCGGGGCAGTACCGCCAAAGAGTTAAAGAAAAGTAGAAAACTAAAAATCGTTACTTAAGATGAAAGAAAAATCTTAAAAATAAATTAATTTTACTGTGTTCCAAATGAGTAGGGCTTGGCAATGGTAGGACTTCTAAGCCCCACTTTAAAGGAGTAAGGATTTAAATATATTCGAAACGTAGTTATAGTTTAAAACCATTCTTATAATGCTCGCTGCTGCTAATTTTAATACCTACTACTAATAATTCCCATACAAATGCAATCAACGACAATTAATGTCGTATACAAAAGCGATTAATTAATAATTTTATCAAATTTTAACAAGCGAGTCAGAGATGAGGTAACATTTTAAAAGGTCACATACATATGTACTATGAGTGCTTTTGGGATGCTGCTAAAGTGCTGGTTTTATCCTTGCAGCCAGATCTCTGTGCTGTCGCGTAATAGTCCAGAGAAGCAAGTGAATATAACTTTGGATCATTACTTTCCAGCAAAGTCATGCCTTTTATTGTTATGCTTTATTTGACGAAACATTGTAAATATCATTTTTTTTTGCCGGACTATGTTTTTCTTCCAGTGTTTAGTTACACTATAAGATTTAGGGAACTAGGGAACTACCTAGCATTTCCCATCGTGAAAACTAGTAATAAAATTTAAAAATTGTAAAACATTGGTTTATCAGTCAACTGTAACAATGCAATCGTTGTAAGACTTGATTGTAGAATCTCGGTTAACCGAAGAATATCGCTATCCTTTGATGAAGCAATTCATATCATCATAGTCATCTAACATAAAAGCTGAAAATATATTTCCCTCCGACATATAAACATAAGTGGGCTTACGCTGGCCAATGTTACTTACAAATTGTTTCTGTTAACTAAACAGTTTTCCAATAGGGATGGGTCGATGTTGACAGGCTGTGGCGGCCATGTTGTTTTGGCGACGTTATTCAAATCTGTTCTTTATTATTCAGTTGTTGATGCCAAATTACCATGTCAAGTTATACTATTGAGCAGCACGTGCAAATGATAAAACTTTATTATCAAAATGAGTGTTTGTTAGTGAAAACGTTGCCCGTGACGTGTCTATTTTACGGCAAACGCGCTGGCCCTTCAAAGTCGACCCTACAATGGGTGATCAAATTAGAGACGATGGTAAACAATCAGCCAATAGCCGGACGTCAAAGAACATCATCGCTGTTCGTGAAAATGCGCAGGAGATCCCGAAGCAATCAATTTCTCGCCGTTCACAAGAACTCGGCCTTTCGCAGGCTTAACTTGGCGAATTTTGCACCAGCATTTGAGCCTACACCCGTAAAAGATCCATCAGACCCAGGAGCTCAAAGTTAATGATCATAGATAACGCGGTTTGTTCGATGACTTGGCTTCGGAGCGTTCGGGATGACGCCAATCCACACAAGGTTCACCAGGTGGCAATGCATCCACAAAAAGTTACTGTTTGGTGCGGATTTAGAGCCGGCGGTGTCACTGGTCCGTACTTTTTCGAAAACGATATTGGAGAGGCCGTCACCGTCAACGACGAGCGCTACAGATTGATGATAACCAATTTCTTTTGGGCCGAATTGAACGTTATGACCGTGGACAACATGTGGTTCAGGCAGGACGGCGTTACGTGCCACACACGAAAGCCACGATGGACCATCTGCATGAACGATTTGAGAGTATCGTTATCTTTCGCAAAGGTGGTGTGAATTGGCCACCAAGATCATCAACTTGAAAATGACAAAAATCCGGCAACATTCTTCGTTGGGGCTGCCATTCAGAGAATCGATTATTTACAGTAAGCTAGGCTAACGGTCAGTGATATAAATTCTAATGTACTACAAAACAGGCTTACGAAACAAAAATTCTATGAAATGGTAATGAATACTTTTACAGCCCGACTAAACCTTATAGAAATTAATGTAAAACATAAATGAATGAACTAAACTGGAAGGGGGGGGGGTAGTTTTATATTTTATTTCCCATTTTTTTACATAAGTATTCCAAATTAATGGGACAGCTTACTTGGCATCTCTTCTTCTCAGAAAACTAACAACTGCCAAATGTATATCCAGTAGGTCAGCCAATTTCTTTCAAGAAAAATAGTAATAGTGTTGTGCCATTATTTATTAATTATTTTTATTATTATTATTAACTATCAAGTCTAGCTCTATCGGAATTGAAGGCATGAATCCAATCCTTAATCTCGCCCACGAATATTTTTAATATTGAAATCTAAATTCCCTAGACAGAATATTTCTATAATTGAATGAAATCAAGTGTGTGAGACAAATAACTTACATTTGGTTTGTTCTATGAAAGCATCATGTACAGCACTAGTGTAAATTTTCCCCTACAATATGGCGCCTATTTAGCACCGTAGTGCAATGTGACACTTCTATGTACCGTGTACCTTAGCTTTTTCAAAAGACAAGACAGTGTAACACTAGGATGCCCTAGGTTAAACTAGTGTTTTCATCGAATAGATCAATTAAAAATAAATTGAGCAAATTTTTCTCCTAATTTAGCAGCATATTCCTCTATGTTTTCGATACAATAAATTCAATCTACTGGAAAATAGACTGATTTTTCATTACAAACTGGGAAGGATAGATCCATTTGGGCAAAAGTGTTGGAGGTCGCTTGCCCAAATCTTTTTCCTGTTGCAAATGCAAAACGTATGCTTAACGTAAAGTAGTTGTCGTCATTCTCCTGCTTTTGGCCTTTTGCATCAGCACAGACCTTCTCATCTCTACAGTTTCCCCTAAAAGTTCACTAAAATTTTAAACCCTGCCATAGTTTTAATTTTCACCGTCAAGAACGGTCAACTGTCATTATCTTGAAGTTGCTTAATTTTATATTGATAAAATTATGCAGATAGTCTGTCTAGGGTATGAAATTTCGACTGATATAGGAGCCAATCTCAAGGCCAACACAGCCTCAAAACATTCATCCTAGACATGCTTAGTGTCGATGAAGAAGATGATATAAGCTGCGTGTAGATAAATAAACCGTATAAATGCCATAGCTATATCCAATGTACTTAGCAGGAGTTTCATCTGGAAAAAGTTTAACATACCCATAATTCAAGAGTCAAAGTAGAATGACAGGGCTAGTCATGAAATCAAGTAACTTAATTAATTAGTTGTAATGAGTACGAATTTGCAAGGGCGCTTTTTTTCTCAGTACTAAATGCTATCGAGGTAATAAGTTCTGGACTAACATGAGTCAACAATACAGGATTCCCAAGCTAATTAAGTGATAACTATTCCGAGAACTCCTCAAGGCTTAAGTCCCTTCTCTGTTAACATTATTAATACAATTAAGAGTGGTCACCGCTGCACCCAAACCAACATGCTTACCAAGCAGGGAAGTTTATCACAGCTGCCCTACATAGTCTTGTTTTAGGACTAGCAAAGGCGGTGGAGGATAAAGAAAGAATTAGCCTTATATGCATTGCTAGACATCGAAGAAGCATTTGACAATACCTTCTTTGAAGATATTTAGAATGCAGCTACCAAAAAAGGAATCGAACCTTTCTTGATAAAATGGATAAAAGCTATGCTTGAAAGCATAGGGTTCTGTCCCCATTACTATGGTCGCTTTTTGTCGATGATCATCTATAGAAGCTGACCAACTTCGGCTATGATAATTAGGGCTATGCAGATGACCTGGTCATTACAATCGGGGGAAAATATGATCGGGTAATCTCTGATCTATTCTGCATTAGAAACATAATAAACATAATTCGCGACAAGACAGTACTTGTTCCCTTCCCGAGAAAAAGGAATCTCTATTTACAAGCACGATCTCTTGAGGGAATTGTAGTGGAATTCTCGAGGGAGGTCAAATATCTACGCATTACCTTAGATAAACTAACAGACTGACATACTAACCTGGAACTCGAACTTTAAAAAAGTACTGGATAAGGTCACAGTGGCAAAATGGACATACTGCAGGAATTTAGGCAAAACTGGAGGACTTAAACCAAAAATTACTTTGTGTTCATATACATCTATTATAAGACAAACACGCTACTCGCTTGGTGCCCAAAAATAAAGCAAAAAACAGTTCAAGCAAGTTTACAAAACTACAACGGCTTACATGTCTAGGAGTAACTGCCCAACAGCAGTCTTAGAAGCTATGCTGAACCTACTATCTTTATATTTGCATGCTAGGAAGGTGGCTATTCTCTGCGCAATTAGACCCTCTGCAGCCTGCACTGAGCATGGCCTCCAAATTTCCTGACCACAAACCATTTGGTTGGCCACATGAAAGTCCTCCAAGATTTCTTAGAGGACCCGCTGGCCACCCCAATTTCAGATGTTATGCCGACACGCCATCACTTTAAAATATCATTTAAGATGATCTTTGTGGACCGTCAACAGTGGCGCACTGGGGATCTACCCTTTGAAAAAGGATATCTGAAATGGTACACTGATGGGTCCAAAATGGAAGTTAGAGCAGGCGGGAGCATGCACGGGCCAATCGGCCATCTCGCAAAGGCACTGGGGCCCTAGTCAGCCATTTCAGGCAGAAATACACGTCGTGGTTAGTACTCTGCGCTCGCAAATTCACAAGAATATGCGCGGAGCTAAAATATACATAATATCACTAAACAGCAATTAAAGCGTTAAGCACACTGGGAAGATACCCCGGGTCTGAGACAAGCGAAAAAGTTTATAAAGTATTCACAACAGAGGAAAAAGCATTCCTCACGCTCAGTAGATAGGAACTAAGGGTCATAACGGGCCTATCTCCTGGGTACTGCCAATTTAGATGATATTTTAAAAAGATGGGTTAGGTCGATGATGAGACCTGTCGCTTCTGTATGGAAGACGATTAAACCGCTGTATATGTCCTGTCTGACTGTGAAAATCTATGCCGCATAAGGCTAAGACATCTAGAAAAGGCATTCCCACTGCCTGCAAAAACAACATCGGCTTTATAAAACACTTTAAATTCGGAAGGATGCCCTAGGGCACTTAGAGGTAATGTAACAAAAGATGTCATAGGTCGCGGTGCTAGTGAGCGTCCTGTCTGCACCACTCCCTCCCTCCTCAAATAATAATAATAAAACACAACTAAGGCGCGAGACTCAGTCACTTTGCAGCTACAAGTTACTGTGCTGACTTCATTTGGACAGTTGCCATGAGAAGCAGAAAACCTGTACCCGACGTGTGCTATTATGGAACAAGGAACTGTTGTATTAGGTTCAATTTTGGTTATTGTCCGCATCTTGACATTTTCATATATATTTTTGCTTTTTTCAGCCCACTGCGGGCGTATACAGGTTCGATTCGTTTCGAATGAATCTGGTTTTTTAAATTTTTTTAAATTATTTTAATAAAAAATTTTTTCCTCTTTTATTTCTCAATCTTTTTCATTTTTTTGTTTCTTTTCTTTATTCTATTTTTTCATTTGTTTTTCCAGTCAGTCAATTTCGCTATTTGGGACCCGTTGATGAGTCAGACCAAGACTTGAAACTTGCCACCAAAAATATAATGGGTTGTGTGATAGAATAACAAAGTGAAAACATTTTTTAGCTTTTGCTATAAACCGGAGAATCTAAAAAATTTCTTCTTGAGCAAACATATTGATAAAGTGCGCTTCATGCTTTTTTAATAAGGGCAATTTCCTTATCTGGAGTTTTCATCTTATTACCCAAAAGGGAGAACAGGTCATGAATAAAGTACAGTCAAAAGTTTGTATCCAGTTATAGAATCTATGTTAGAACGTAGTCTTAATGAATAATTAACCAATGACTCATTATTCACTAATGATTCTTTGGACAACTGCAGACACAGAGCCATTTCTTTAATTAAGTTGTATTGTCAAACTGGTTTTGACATACTTATGACAATAAAAAAGCAAAATGGGTCGGATCGACGCGATAAACTTGGTTTTGATTTATTTCATTTTTCAATTTAACGAATTGGAAATGAAAAAAAAAGTATATTAAAAAGTATTTTGATAATATAGTTTGTGCTTTACATTTCATTTTCTTGCACAGCGGAGCTTCAGATTTACATTATATTACAAAATACATTCTGTTATTAGTGCTCATTAGGGATCTAATAAAGCGAAGGAAAAAAACAAATATTCCTCAGTGTACATCATTATTAATATATTTTCGTGCCATAATTATGAATACTATGTGACAAAAGACATCTTAATGAATAATAAATCCTAATGATGCATTACATCGTACTGTGTATAAGAATGATAAGTAGGTACCACCCACTGTTTTCCAGGCTGAAGTCCTCGCTATCTCAATAGCAGCGAAGATAGCCCTTGATATGTAAATCAAGGGGAGGGACATTGCTATCCTTTCGGATAGTCAGGCAGCCTTAATATCTCTGAGTGGCCCTCAGATAACATCTAAGATACTCGGGGATAGCAGATCGTCTGTGGATAAGTTGTGTATCAACAACAAGGTGTCCCTTCGGTGGGTTTCTGGTCACATGGGAATCATAGAGAATGAAAGAACTGAGCTTTTAGCTAGGGGTGGCTCTGATTCTCCGTTCCTCGGGATAGAACCCGCCGTAGGCGCTGCCACACTTCGAGTATCAGGTCTCTCATCCCCTCTCTCATCCCTCCTATCTCAAAATAACAAAAAAAAAATACTTATTCGATATCAATCGTGTTTTCTTTAAACGTTTATAAATATGGATTAACTTTATCATTGCGTAATGAATAGTATATGTATATGGGTTTCTATGTACTTTTATTATTGGGTAAGTGGGCTTTGTTGTGATTCCAATATCGAATAAGAGAATTGTTATTTTAAAGGGGACGAATTTTAAGGTCTTATTCACTACATATGTTCACTCTTTTTTACAGCCAACTTCAAAGTATAAGTAATAGAGCACCAATTATTTCACATAAGTTTTTGTTTCGGATTCTGTATTAGGAGAAAAGATACAATTTGTGTAGAAATATTGTCGATAATAATGCAGCATATTTTGTTTAAATAAATTCGTTTGCGCACCTTGTAAATTTTACTAAATAATGAATTGTTTTCCAAACCCAATAATACATATTATTTTTTTATTTCAATAATTTCGGTATTCACTTAGAAAGATAGGAGAAACCTGTTCTTTGCTGAATGAGTCAGTGGTGCAGCCTAAAAAGATCATTCTTTGATTGATTATCATAGTAAAGGAATTTTATTTATTTTATATTTATCTAAATTATTTATATAAATTAAGGTCAGTAAAAAGAAAAATAAATTCTGCTAAAATTCTTTACTACTATTGTATCCATTTACATTAGAATAATACCAGATTCTCAAAATCGATGGCTAAAAGCAAGCCTGTTGCTAATTGTAACTTTGTACACTTTATTTTTGATTTTTAGTGCGAATTGTGAAGCAGTCTTTTTTAAAAAATTGTTTTTTTATATTTTTTATTAATTTATTTAATTATGTTTTTTTACTTCATTAATTCAATTATTTACAGGAAGTAGAAGATTTGAAGATTGTGTTATGGTCACAGGCCCACACGATTCAGTATGCTACATCGTGTGCGGCACTGACCTCTAACGGCTAATGTGCTCCCAATTGTCCCAAGGCCGCACGAAAAAAAGCTGGTTGATGCCTAGGAACGGCGAGATTCGACGAGAACAAAAAGAAGACACAAAGTAGGCATCGTGCTTTTAACCTGAGTTCCTCATAAAATTCAGTTCATTTCAATTTTAAATTGTTTGCCGGGCTTAAAACTCATCCAAGTTATTTAGTGAGCTTTGTTTTGAAATTATTTAATTACGTTTGCGTATTTCCATCTGAAGCGATTGGACGCGGCCTAATAAATATCGACATTTGCCTTTTGTTCCTGCTGGAGACTATTTATCATTTATATAACCTCCTATTTTACATAATACCAAAATCGTGGATTAAAGACCCTGCTTTGTTAGTGGCCCCAGATGCTGAAGGCGTAGTCACGCATTTGAAGCTGTATTATTAACTCAGACCAAACATCTTTAGATTTCTAATTGAAAAAGAGGCTGAGACCAAATCGGAGCATCGGCCCATCAACAGGCCTGTGAACGCTAAATATTCTGTGCACTAATAAGTGTATGTTCGGGCAACTTGCAAAGGCTAAAAGCTTATATTTAATAAAAGTGTTTACTTAGAGGGAATCTATAGTTACATCGACTTGTACATAATACTAGGTAGTTATAATATATTCGCAGTTATCGTTAGTATATACAGTTAAGAAAGGTGAGTTAATTAGCAGTATCTGTAGTACGTACGGGTTTATACATTCCATAGTGTGAGCAATTAGCATTCATATGGTAATCGCAATTCAAAAAGTATTGGCAGCCTTTAGCATACATGTGCACATTTGAATATAGAAACGCGGCTAGATATTAGCGTACACATTCGTACCCGCACATTCTAAGTACTATTCGTACTTATACATACATATCTCTAGCTTTCAGCATTTAGATGACATTTTACATCCAAATGTATGGTAGCCCTTAGCATTCATACTCTAATCTGAATTTGAATACATTTTTGGTATTAGCTGACTACATACCCAAATGTAAATTTAAACATCTTTGGCTATTCGATTTTATCTTTACGTTTTTTTGCCATCTGAATTCATACCTACTCTAATTTAAATTTAAGAATATTACCAGCCTTTAGCATGTATTTACGTGACTACATATTCGAATTTAAATTTAAATATATCGTTGTATATGTGCATACTTATGCCTTAGAGTTTTGAATGGACGTGCAAGTCATTAAGGTTGGAAGAACCAATTCGCCCCATTCTGTTAACCAATCTTTTCAGCAAACTGAAAATATTCCGCCTCCAGGGAGCTCCTTCGGGCAACCGTGCGTCGTCAAGTAAGTCACTGTTGACTGTTGAGTATATTTGCATTAATTACATTGTATTGCTGTCTCATTATTACCATTGTTATATTATCATAAATAGATGTATATTTTTGTTACATTTTTGGTCTGGTGCAATCACCCGTGATATTGGTATGAAGAGACTCAATTAAAAGAGAACATATCAGATAGCCTAACGTACTTATTTCATATTAATAGCCCTATTAAATATTTAAACTATTTCTCACATTGATGTAAGAGGCTAACTAGTTGTAATCAGATAAACTGAGGCTCCTATTAGTATTCACATACTAAATGAAACGATATGAAACGTTAAGCTTTTGGTTCCTCCTTCATCCTTCCGGAGCCCTCTCATTATGCGGTTTGACTAGGTTCGCTCTTCCACTAATTTTCAGGTTATATAGGGACGCTGATAACATGTTGACCTCAGTGTCATTGGGTGGATGGGGCACGGCAAGGAAGGCAGGACATCTGCGCCTTAATCACGAGTAAAGGTAAGTGGTGCAAGGATCCCTTTTGAATCGGATGGTGTGCTGCGTTTTCTTTTTTTGTAAAGGCACGAAATTTTTTTTTATGTGGACTGTAACAGTGGCAGGTATTTGGTATACTAACCCCATAACTCTCCCGCACTAGCCGAGGTACTAGCGTGCCGCTCTGTGTCAACGCTGTTCACGGAGTGAGCTGTCAGTTCATGCTGAAAGAATGGACTTCACGTGCAAAGTTACACATTGATATGTTTCCATAACACATGGTTTCGTTGTATGAAGTATGCAATTATCTCAACTATGTTGGACGTGCATCTCAACCATCCCCGGCTCCCTATCCAGATACAAAACTGTTAGGTGTATATGATTGCCGACGCGTTTTCGTACTATTCTTGCAAAGATGTATAAATTAGGTGAATTTGTAATTCAGTTAATATCCTGTACGAATTCTTTTGTTTTTTCTGTTTCTATCCTTTTGCCATCTCATCTCGTCTTGTGTTGTGTGTAGTAGTAATTTTTAAGATAAATTTTCAGTGTACATACGTATATGAACTTTTCGCCATAAAAAATAATTTGTTTTAGATTAAGTTTTTTTGTTCTTCTTAACCCCATTTATGCTCAAAAGGTCGAAAATGACCCAACTCCCCAATATTATCGCAAAGGATTGAGATCGATTCATTTCCACTTAACCTGATAAAATCCTTGGCAATACATTAGAAACATTACAAGCACGCAAAGTTCTAGGAAATGCATCTAATTTTTTATGGTGATTTGTTCTTGTCTGCTCATGCCGAAACAAAATTCTTGGTAAGTTCTGGGCACATGGGCTTGCGAAATTATCAGAAATTTGCCACAAATGGGTTTTAGTATATCTTTTGTCAACTTTGGCCATGAAATGCTATTATACAGCGTCTTAATTGCCCTATTTATGGTTATTTTTACTCTACTTATTGTGTATATTTGGAATATTTGGACAATATCGATATCTTATCGTGTATTAGATATGAAATAGATAGATGCACGTTATATATTACATTTACTGTTTCATGATATGATCATATTGATTGTGTAATTTGTATAAGTACATAGCTTTAGCTTCTCATCTCATCTAAGATTAAGCCCAATATATTTAATCTTTTTCATTCTCTGCAAGTTCACAGAACCAATCTTATTTGAGGGTCTATATTCACCTTATTGAATTAATGCAATATTATGAATTTTATGTTTTCATCATTTAATAATAATTTTTTGTGATCGGCTTAGTACATATACCATATTAGATATTCATTAAACAGTTTTTGTAGATCCTGTTCAGTCTTTGCTTTATAAATAATAATTAAGTCATTATCAAAGATATGATAATCTTCCTTTAGTCCTCCGTTCTGCATGTATAAAATATTCGGGCTCAATATAGAATCTTACGATACAACCATCCGAAAAATTGCTGTGTACGAATATTTTGAATTTCTATTCCTTAAGTAGTTTGTAATTAATTTATTAGCTACATCTTTTATTCCTAGCTCTTCCAGAAACATCAAAAAGGGGATGGGAACTACACAAAGAGTTGTGACGAAACAGTCAGGCTCCTGTTAGAAACTAATTTTCCCGACTCTTGTATTCTCGACTAAGAAATAGTAGCTCCAAACCCAATTGAGGTGGACAATTACAGGGTTCCAAAAACGACGGGAAGAATCTTCACTACCAACAAGGTTAGATGGGCCATTGGCACATTCAAATCTTTTAAATCTGCTGGAGGGGATGGGGTTTATAGCAGGGTGTTGAAGAAATACTTCATCCACTACAAAAAAAGTTTCGAGCCAACTACACTCTGGGGCATATCGTCCAATGGTGGAGAGTTGTCAGCGTGGTATTTATGCCCATAGCAGGAAAAAAGCTAGTTCCCTAGCCAAATCGATCCGACCCATCAGCCTCTCCTCATTCTTACGTCTATGGAACAAATCCTAGATCTACATATTCGAAGTGAAATTATGATTAAATCACCACTTTATTCTAAGCAGTTTACTTATCAAGCTGGTAAGTCGACTGAGACTGCCATCCACACATTAGTCAAATACCTAGAAGAAGCAATTGACGCAAAAGAGGTGGCCTTTTGTGCATTTGCAGACATAGAAGGAGCTTTTGATGACACCTAATTCGATGCAATTACACAAGCCGCTGAGGATAAAGGCTGTGAGCCATCCACGGTTAACTGGATAGCCTTCATGCTCAGAAGCAGGAGGATAACTGCAACTATGGATGCCCATAAAGAGAAGTCCGCTATCCACTCTTGTGGTCGATTGTGATTGACGATCTCCTAACGATTCTGACCAATTCGGGATTTAACATAAGGACAACGCGGATGACCTAGTAGTCATAATACGGGGCAGGGCAAGCATGAACAAATCATTTCCGACCTCATGCAAAACGCCATTTCCAAAGTCTTTACGTGGTGTTTAAACAAATGCCTTAGCATAAGCCCCAAAAAATGGTTATCGTTCCGTTCATAAGAAGAACGAAGCTCTCACTAACTGCTCCCCTTCCTGATAACACGGAATTGATATGTTCAGACGAAGTCAAATTTCTGGGGGTCACTCTAGACAAAAAACTTACTTAGAATTTGCACCTGTCCAGATTGGCGGAAAGAGAGATAAGATCTCTCTATACGTGTCGCCGCTTCATTGGCAGAATATGGGGTCTGAAATCAAAAATGATGTACTGGATGTACGACACAGTTGCTAGACCCATGATCACCAATGCGGCCCGCGCATGGTTGCCAAAAAACCTGTGCATTTGCAGGTGAAAAAGGAAGTGTTCTCATTGCTATTAGAGTTCTAAAGGAGAAACAGTTAAAGCCAGGCCGTCTGGTTGGTCATTTATGTATCTTAAAACAGATATATTTGGAGCAAATGACGACCATATCTGATATAATCACACCCAAAGTGGGTTTTGTAAGACCATTCGATGTGGTCCTTGGAGACTGGCAACAATGGCGTTCCACTAAACCGTCCTTCCGATAAGGATCAATTGTGTAGTATACAGACGATTCTAAAACGAACAAAGGCTCTGGGCTCTACCCCCACCGTATTCCAGGCTGAGGTATTAGCCATAGAAGAATGCGCCAATACCTGCATTTCGATAGCTATTAATAGCTACCCAAGCTGCTCTTAAGCCCTTAAAGGCCTACACTAACAAGTCAAGTATTGTATGGGAATGTCTGCAAACCATTAAAAATTTATCAAGGAGAAACAAGGCATACGTCATGTCCGTGCCTGGATATGAGGACCATAAAGGCAATGAAATTACTGACGGGCCAGCAAAAAGGGGAGCGGAAGCTTCTTTTGTCGGAGCAGAGTCATTTTGTGGCGCGTCATAGAGTTATCCCAGCTACTTTAAATAGCTGGGAGAACAATAAAAAATCCCTGTGTTGGGAAAGGCTACTAACTAAAGAACTCTTACTTCTTAGTAGAACATAGCTCAAAGTGAAGAACTCTTCTGAGGTCATTGCCTATTAAGGTATCACCTACGCAAGATGGACCTGGCTGAGACTACATCCTGCCGCTTCTGTCAGGATGCACACGAAACCTCGGAGCACCTGCTATGCATCTGCGAAGCATTGGCCAGGCGGAGATTACTCCACCTCGAATATGATTTTCCTCCAGCAAACTACGTGTGAAGCCTAAGTCCCAGAATGGTCCTTGACTGCATTAACAGTCTAAACATAGAATGGTAAAAAATTAAACGGGGACTCATAATATATCTTTCAGGTCACAGTGAAACCCAGTCCAACGGCCTTCCACAAATCTAAGTAATGGTTAAATGTAAAATTTTCCAAATTTTTTGAATTTCGCTAATATTTCCTTTGTTTTTAAACTCCTTTTTTTGTAATATTTTCAGTAATTATCTTACAAGTTTTTCTTGTACCATCCCAGTATGCCAATTTCGGAACTTCGGAATGGTAGAACAAAATCGGACAGTGTGCGAAAGAGCCAGAGCGAAAAAATAAATCCCCACTTTTCAGGGTAGGTAGAAAACTATTAAAATTAAATTCACAAAGACTCTTCAAAGAAGTATTAATTCGGATTTTTCACTGATTTCTTTTTAAATTTTGAAGGCATTTCTCAAAAATTTCTTCAACTTGAGTTACACTGTCAATTTGTGTTCAGAATTAGTTGAAAATGGATGACGTTTACCTGAATAGTGGAAAAGATGAGTAATGTATAGTTGAATTATTATTAATAGATATTTCAATGCTTTTGTTAATTGCGTCAATAAGTTTGTGGTACAGAGCACGTCAAGACAGCTGAAATATATGCGGGTAAAACAAGCTCTACAAGATCTAGATGCTATCTAAACACTGCCGTACTTCAACAGCCTCAAATAAACCAAGTACTTCGAACCCATTATCTTTCTGTCCTGTTCATGATTACGGTGAGAAGTCTTTTATTTAGAGGAAATGAAGGCTTTGAATAAAGCGCAAAGACACCATTCAACTTAAATGATATGCTTCCGTCGTTGCCTACAATTTCAAAAGAAGACTTCTAAGTCTCGAAAATAAGTGAAATAGAAGTAGAAGCTGTCGAAGCATTGGTACGCAAGGAATATTTTATAAAAATGAAAAATGTTTTATTATTATAATTTTGCAGAAAGCTTTTTTTCAACTCTTGGAGGTTCGGCTCTGACTACTGTCATCAGGAAATCGTTCAAGATCTTGATGACAGAAGTTGCTAAGCATTTCACGCGGATGAGATTGGGGCAAAATATTAAAATATCAAATTTTTCGATTGTTTCGTTTTCAAAGGTATTTGAAAATATCAGTTAAACCTTGTCAAACATTTAATATAATTGTTTTATTACAGAAGCGGCTCTAACATTATATCCATCAGCAAGTATAGACGACATAGAAAAGCCCCGAAAGCAGTATTTTATAATGTAAAATGCAGATTTAGTTAACCAAAAACTGCCATTCAATAAAAACGTACAAAATATAAATATTTATCATTTTTATCTTTACAATCTATTTATTTTCCGAACTGGCAAAACTCAAATCTTAAAAATGTTTTAACGTCATTATTATTTTTTGGGTTTGTACCAGTTCGGAACGCTTTGATAATATTTCTGAGAATTTAGTATGAATTCCTTAGGATTTTAGTCGGAGTTTAGATAAAAAGCTTTACAATTTTCTTTAGTAAATCATTAAGAATTCATAAGAATAGACAAGCTCTTTTTGCGTCGAAATATTCGGCACTTTCGGCGTTTTGTCAAAATTTACATATTTTGCTCGCAATGAATTTGTTCTGAAAAAGTTTAAGATTGCGAAAGTTTTTCGGAGTTTTTCTTTAAAAATGCTTAGAAAAATTCCGAATTTGGCACACTTTGATGTTGCGCGTTATGAAACTGTGTGAATTTAGTCTTTATATTAGTATTGTCAAAGTACAATTTTTTTATAACTTTTTTCCTTTTCTGTATTTTGGTGATATTTTGACCGTTATCTATAGGTACATTATTTCTTCTTTACCTGCCTTTGTAATATCGATAATTTCCTCAATTGTTAGAGTACTTGAGAATTTTGTATCTGTTCTCTTATGTTTTCTCTAGATTACTCTTTGTTTAATATTGGAATGATTATTGTTCGTTTCTTCTTCTTTTTTATCGCAGTTTTAGTAATTTCAATAAATACTATTTTCTAAACTGATATGGAGGTTAAAATCATATTTATGCCATACAAACATTTTTAATTTCTTTTGATAACAAATTGTTCGAAAGAATTTTGATGTCCATGTCACTATGGCAGAGAGCTGCCGTACTTATTTGAATAGCTAAAGAGCCGCTGTTTCTTTTAGAGGATCTGGCGGAGTACGCCGATGTCGGAGGACATGGTAGAGTATGCCGATGTTACACAAAAGATGGCACTGTATGCCGCTGTTCTATAGATATGGCAGAGTATGCCGATGTAATTTAGTTTGGCAGAGTATGCCGATGTAATATTGAAATGGCAGAGTATGCCGCTCTTGTGTGGATAAGGTAGAGTATGCCGATATGGTTTAGAATGGCAGAGTATGCTGATATTGTTACGAGAAATAAACACCTTGGACGATCGATTAATTCTAATTTTAACACTAACACTGTGTTATACCGAAAATATAGTTTTGATGAGACATGTGTAGGTTGTAGGTCTAGTGGAACTTAAAGTAGTAGGATACTAGAAATTTCTCATAAACCCTCACAATCTCTTTTTAGACCAAAAAAACCGTTATTCGGTAGGTACTGTATATGTTACGGTCAAAACACGAAATCCGTCAAAACCCGATTTTACTAGGAAATTCTTGTTCTAACAAAGCGCTCTCGGTAATTCTAGTTTTAACTAATATAACACAGTTAAAACTAGAATTACCGAGAGCGCTTTGTTAGAACTAGAATTTCCTTGTAAAATCGGGTTTTGACGGATTTCGTGTTTTGACTGTAACATATATTATAATTTATAACTCCGCCATTTTTTAATCGATTTGTAGCATATGAAAGAAGAAAGATAGGCCTTTCGAACCATGAATTCCTAATTTCGTTGCGATTTAAATTCTCGAAGGTAAAGTCGAAAACATTACAAAATTTACCATTTTTTACAACTTTTTTTTCAACTTTGACAACAATTTGATGGCGTATATTGCTCTACAATATTTTTTTTTCTGTTCATATTATTAATAGCAAACTCCATTCCGAGTCTAATGAGCATTTTTTAATTAAAATCGTTGAAATTTGACTGAGCTATCGAATTTTTGCTCATTAAGCAGTATATCGAGCTTATCTTTTTTTGTAACACTGTGCAATTATTACTGAGAGTGCAATATTACGCTCAAAGAATTTCACTGCTAAGCTAGCGCTTGCTTACAGTTCTTATTGATTCATATTTATCGGATATTGGGTAGAGCGATGACCTCAGGCATGGGAATTCTCAAGATCAAAAAAATGATGATTGCACGTCAGAATTTGCGTGTTATGCAAATTCTTCCTGAGGTCAAGCATTTCTGTTCGTTTTTTTTATTTTTTTTTTGTCATTCCGATTCTTTGTTTACTTTTGTTGACTGAGGTCATGCTTTACAGCATGATCAATTATTGTAGCAGTAGTTTTAGTAGACCTAGTTGAATTTTCAGCGTCAATTTTATTTAAATTTCTAAAGTCAATCATAGTTAATAAGTCTGGGGTTTTATATTATTGTTTGTCAGCAGATGATATGTATTGGTATCTCCCACATATACAAAAGTTTTTTGAGTTGTGTGAATAAATTCTCCATATAGTCTACAACAAATTCTTGTGGATTGTCGCTAGGTAATTTATATATTGCCCGTATTTTAAACCTATTTTTACCGTTTATACTGATTTTAGCTAATATTCTATTTAATATCGAGTTGGAACTTTTTGTAATTAATTCCTTACTTAAAAAATATTGCATCCTTGCTATCAGAGTTTTTTTTCTACAATTAATTATTCCTGTAAAGAGCTTCGTATATTCTAAAATTTCATCGCATTTGGATAAAGCCATGATTTCCAACAACATTGAGTTCAATTTAATTTAATTTATTTCGTGTATTTCTAATATTCAAATGTAGCAAATTTATCAATATATTCATGCGTGATGTTTTTATATGGGCTCCACAGAATAATCAGTTTGGTTTTGGAATATTTCTATGTCAAGTATTCTGAGCATTTTTACTGTCTGTAATGTGCTTAAAATTGTCCTGATTGACTTCTTTATTTTTTGTTACTTTCATTTGACAGTGCAAAAGATTCTATTCGTAGGGAAGGTATAAGTTATATGATTTTATCGTAATTCACAGTCATGTTTCACAATCTTCGCAGTGTTTTCTTATGTGTGACCACATTTTGGCACTTATAGCTGCTCATTAAAACCGCAACAATAAATTGCTCACAGAGTTATTTATTTGCTTCTATCAGGATTACCTTAATAGCCTCTGAAGAGCTTGATTTTATGACCAACTTTTAACCAGAGAGGCTTAACTTCAATTATAGGTACCTACTTGCAAGAGACCTAGTAGATTTTATTTTTGTCTTAATAAATTTTTTTGTACCTTCAAATGTTTGTTCCGTATTTATTGGTATTATGATTATTCCTTGGGCTGATACCATGAAAGTTCCCGGCTCTAATATTACTGAGTATGTGTTTAAATTATTTTCTGCTCCCCTTTATTTTATTTTTGTTCTATTGCTCTGAGCATCTTGCCTTTAACAATTCCTGCTTGCTATCATGAACTACATTCAGTATTTGATCAAACTTTATCTCGTTTGATTCTAAACATTGATTGTGCATATGTATTTAATATGTGATATGATGATATTGTTTGTGGCTAATAAATTTTTGTTTACACCAGTATTTCCATACAGTTCTTATAATAGATATTTCCATAAAAACTGTTACACACTTAATTCTGAATAGCCTTGTAGGTATAGATCAATAAATATGCTTGTAAAAAATTGACCTGGTCATCTAGAAAACTATCTCCATTATTTTCTAGATTTTGTTGTTGATATTACTAGCGTTTTCTACTATTGGGTCATGCGATGTCAAATAGGCAACAGTTGTGACATGATCATCACCAATTTAGTTGAAATCTTACATACTTTGACAGTTTGTGAGTTTGCGTATTACGCGAGTTGTGGCATTTTCAAAATTTCGCAATAAGACGGTCCTGGTCTTCTTTAAAAATTCATATATATTTTTCTATTTATGCTTAGGATAGCCAAATATGGCTCATTTGAAAGATAGGATCTCAATCTATATAAGAAAAATAGAATCTTAAAAATATACGCGGAAAGGACATTAGGAATAAAGATTTTATCCTTTATCCTTGAATATCCTGGAAGACGTACTTTTGATTTTGTTCATTTTTTGGTATTTTGTACCTTACATTATCCACTAAAACGTATTAAAATTTCAACTTGGGATCTCAACGGGATCAAGGAGTAAACCTCAAGAAAACTTCACCAAAATACATCTATACCTACTTACAAAAAAAAAAAACTTGTTTATTACAGGGTGTCCCGTATGTGGTCTTGCATTTGAAGACTATGGATATGGCATGCTTAGACAAGCAAAAATTGTATCAGAGCTGGGGGAAAATCCATACGGTTTTCGAGATAACGGGATTTGAAAATATTTGGGTAAGTGTTTATATATCACCCTGTAACTTATTAACATTACAGCCTATGATGATGATTTAAAATTTTGTAGATTCATAATCGTTGGACCTCTTTAATGGTGAAAAAAAAATTACACTCCTCTTCTCCGTTTTGAAGGGTAACATTTGAGCTTGTTAAATCCCATATGAAAAATTGGTATTGATGACGTGTTTTTTGATAAATATAGTTGTTAAAAATCCGAAATTTTAAATTTGTTGAATGATAATTTCAAAACGGAGAAGAGATAGAGTCAAATTTGTACACCATTGGAGAGATCCAACGATTGTCAATCTACAAAATTTTAAATCATCATCATAGGCTGCACCATTAAGAAAGTACAGGGTAATATATGAAAATATACCCAAATATTTTTAGATTCCGTTATCACGAAAACCATATAGATTTTCCTCCAGCTCTCATACAATTTTTTGCTTGTCTAAGCATGGCCTATATATAGCTTTCAGATGCAAGACCATATATATCAGGGGAAGCGCTTCCACTACACAGCCAGAAAATAACTTTTCCGAGGCGCTCTTCTTTAGTAGACAGTTGAAGCGTGTGGTTAATTGAAATTTATTTTAATTTAAAATAAAAATAAAATGGAGTGGGATTCAGAATAAAACTGAACTTTTTATTAAAGCTCTTAACTTGATTCTCTCTGTATTCCCTATTAGCTCTCCAAGAGTGTTACCCTACAAGTGCTCCGAAAGTGCTACTCTATGGGCGCTACTAGAAAGCTTCCCAAGAATCTGCAGTTAAGCGCTTCCCTCTGCTGCCATGCTGACGTTAAAACGGTATGAACAAGGATACGGTGGTGAAACGCTACCAGCCTCCAAGGAAGTGCTCTTCCATTCCTTTTTCAGCGCTTCCATTTCCCGCTGGGTAGTTACAACTACGGACGATAGACCTTTGGTGGTAGGAGTTTTGTCACGTAATAAGGGTGCTTGCACAACGTGGCGAGGCGTGGCTATATCAAAAGTTGAAGAAATTAAAATGATTGTAGGCTGTACTATGAGAGTGTTCATAACAATGCGTTGGTAACGAGCGATGTGGCGAGACACCTCGAGGTATTTCGTTCGAGAAAGAAATTTTTTTTTCGCGAGGTGCAGCACGATAATTTTGATAGCTGGCATATTCTTATATATTTTTTCTTTGATATATTTGAGGGGTTCTAATATACTGGTAAAATCTATGAGGATCAGATGTAAATCTTCATATATACGAATGATAGAATTACCTACCCCATTCACAAGCAAAACTGTAGAAAGGGCTAGACAAACAGAAAATGATTAATTTTATATTCTTAGAATGGAAATTTTGGCAGTTCTTTTTTGAGTTTATATTGAATTTTTTCCTTAATATAATCGAAGGTTTCCATACTCATCCTTATATATTGAAAGAATCTATCAGGATCAGTCTGTAAATCTTTGTATAGATGACGAAATTCACCAAATTCCAGACGTTTCGTATTTATCGGGTGGCATGTAGAATAGGGGAAAGTAGGTACACTTATGTGAAAAATGCCATATAGTTGCATTACGTGACAAACACAAAATTTCTTCTTCAGAATCCGAAGATATAATTTATGCTCTCACTTCGTGATTTACCAAGAAACTGAACGCTTTGTTGTGAACACTACACCTCGAGATGTATCTTCATCCCACCTTGCTCAACAGCTTAGCCTCGCCTCGCTTCGCCTCGCTACGCCTCGTTGTGCACGTACCCTAACGGATTTCTTGTTCTAAATGTAACATAAATATATTACGCATATTAAAAAATCTGAATTCATGGAACTTAAATATAAAATTGATCGGTTGAATGACGTCGTCGTATTTCATGTTGAATTCAATTTGAATAAAAGCATTAATTAATTCGAGAATAATCAATACATTATGATGAAAAAAAAATTGTTGGAAGAAACGCATTTAATAAAAAAAAAAAAAAAAAAGCAAATTTCGGCCAATGGTATAACGTGTACATATGTGTGTATATTTACATAGGTAACGCAATTAAATTATATTGTTTTTTTAATAGATTTGATGAAAGCGATTTCATCAGATGAGTAAAGAATTGATACTCGTTAGAAAGCAAAATTATACATATTCAAACATGAGCTCTCCTGGTCTTCTCTAACTGGAGCACCTGGAAAATTGCCAGGAGCTGTTATATTTACACTGATAGCATTAATCGATTTGTTTCATTGAAACCCCGCTTAATATATATAAAAAAAATGAATTGCATGGGCACTAGAAAAATGTAAAGTTCTTGAAAGCGGAAAAACTATTCCTGAATTTTTAGTCATCTAGAAATATTCATTTTTTTAAAGCTAGAAACCACCATCATATATAATTCATAATTTAGTTCCACAATAGAAATGAAGTCTATAACGAACTTACCCGTTGTGAGTTTCAATTTTAAAAAAGTTCTAAAAACTTCTAATTTATGTAAATAATTATTTGAAAAATGTAATTCTTTAAAGATTTTTAATAAAAAAATGTCCGAATGAAATTATTTATAAATTATGTTTTCACTTTTTCTGTGAAGATACTTACATAGTGTATGTATATGAAAGCATTTAAATGCTATCTAATAGATGAGATGTGATTGTAGTAGAATTATGTTTTGAAGTGAAGTGAAGTTTATATGAATTTCGAATCCCTGTTTTAGCTAAGAGCATAAAATTGAAGCATTAAATACCTTACTCCTCGTACGTTGGGGCGTTGAAAACTCCTCTTTCGATTTTCGTCGTTTATCCTTAAGGATCATACGGGCTGCTGCAAATGCCATGTTCGAGAATATTTTGCCGGCTTTATAAGTTATCCTTTTGAAGAATATTAATTCCAAGAACGATATTTAAAACAATATAAAATCACAATTTATTATTATCATGTAACACCTTATTAAAATCGATATTTTTCTTAATTAAACATAGCAATTATGCATGTATGGATGTAAGTATATAAGTATTACAGGTTATGCTATAAAGTTAGATAAAGTGCACTTCATTCAGAAAAAAAAAATTTTTTAACGAAAGAAGTAAACATATTTTTCCCGTCCCGAAACGTTTCTGGATTATTTTTTGTCGCTCACTGTTTATGCAATTGACGTTTTCAGAATGTCAAGTGATGGCACGTACAAAGTAGAACTACTACAGAGTGTGGGACGCGAATGTCGTACTCGAACGTAGAGAATCTGTGCTGGATGTGCTATTCCTGGTGTTGTTGTCGTTTTCCTTATCGTCCGAAAGGCGCCAGTTCGCAGTCTTCCTGCAGTCATCTTTCTAGTGCAGTTTTTTTTTGTGCACTTCTGACGTTGTTTATCCGTCTGGGATGGTTTGCTTTACTTGTGGAGTTTGTTTGCCAGATAAATGTTCAGGAAGAAGGAGATTTTGACCTTCCATGCAATTAACTTAAAAATGATGTCCTCTAAAAAGAAGAAAATTTTCGTTACGTTAAATCTGGGCTACTCCTAAGGGTGCAGAGTTGGGAGGTAAATACGTGAAACATGTTGTAAAGGAGAACGAACATTCATGTAATAAATCGCTTGCATCTCTGGGACTATGGATTGCTC
This sequence comes from Dioctria linearis, assembly GCA_963930735.1. Taxonomy (NCBI): domain Eukaryota; kingdom Metazoa; phylum Arthropoda; class Insecta; order Diptera; family Asilidae; genus Dioctria; species Dioctria linearis. Next base: position 81,039,534 of record OZ005742.1, read on the forward strand.
TGGATTTGAGCTATGATCTTCCCCTGACAAGCCTGCTTCGACAATGAATCATAATTGTTTCGCAATTTATGTATGATGTAATGGGGTTTAAATTTCTATTCGAAGGAGGATGCATGTATCAATTTTGTATGTGTTACGAATATGCGCGCAGAAATTTTGTGACATATGTTTCTTAATCTAAGGGAATCATACTCTAAATATTTAAGACTTCGATTTCGACTGGTACATTTAGGAATACATATGACCTACTTACAATAGAAAACTTTGCAAACAATGAAAGAAGCCATATTTTACGACTATTCGATATTTTGAAAAGGAAAATTCATCAACTAGATCCTCTAGAAATGTATCTATGTATGTGTATATATGTAAAAGTGCGTGTTTTAATTCGTTAAATTTAACTGCTCAATATGGAGATGTTGTGCTCTCTTATCTTATTGCAATATTTTAAGGTTAATTCAAGTTCTTTGATGGTTGTGTTGGGCAAATTTATTAAATTTAATTTGCAAGGAATCATACTATGTAGTATCAATTAATATAACAAAATAAAATTAGATATAAATGCCACAAACCCATTATAATGTGGATCCAGAGAAGAGGACAAAAGAGTAGCTGTACTAAAATTAAAGCAGATCAAAGCTAAATATTGAAATAAACTGATTTATGTAGCTTTTTCCAAAGAAATCGAAGCTCTTGAAGGTTATAAAAAGTGATACCCGATAGTTAGGTATCAATTATTGTGCTGTAAAGTGTCAAGTGCTCATCCATCGAGGGACACTGCTTGTATTGATGCTCAAGAATAAACAAAACTCAACGTAACGCTCAAAATTCTTTCACACTTAAAAAATTTATTTTATATATATTTTTTTTATAATTATTTAATATACCTGCCGCGCATGCTGACCTTGCTATATATCCATTAATAATGAAATTCCTATGAATTTTATGAGGGTTTATTGAGGGTAAACATGTTATATATATGTATCAGTTATATGCCGATATTCTTCCTGCACATCTGGAAATACGCTACAGATATTGCTTGGTTTGGTCTTTGATTACCAAAAATCGTTGATTGACCCATGCGTAAACGCAACACGGTACAAAATGCTCTTTTTCTTGAAAATTTTTGCCGGTTATGATGCCGCTGCTAGTTCTATGAAGAGTGTGGGTAGACGTAATCCCAGAAAAATTCCGTTATGTATAGCTTACTTAGATAGTTAATTGATTCTGTCCATTTGAGAGTTATTTCGGGGAAATTTAATATTATGCTATTTTTCTATGTCTTAAATTATACAAATCCCATCTGAGGTATTTAAATTCTATAATTACTAGCATTAGAACAGCATTAGAAGTGCTTTTTATCGCACCAACACTTTTAACAATTTTTTATTTGTGTTGAATCTTAGAACAAAGTTCGTATTGCGTTTACGTAACGCCAGCAAGATAAGGTAAAATTTGGGATAACAATTTTAATTATATATAATACAGGTATATATAAAGTAATGACTTATTTAGAGCATGAAACAAGTTCTGATGCGTTGGATTTAGTGATTATTCTTCCATATCCTATTAAAATAAAATAACGGACGAAGGAGACTTTGACGATAACTTTTTAGAAGATCACGGAGACCCCGTACTTTCGGATACAGCTGGTGTCCTGGAAGTGCATACCAAGGATGGTGCTTTTGAGGAAGTAGACTTGTTGGAAGATTGCGGAGATCACTTATCTACAAAAACAGCTGGTGTTCAAGAAGTGCATAATACTAGAGATGGTGATTCTGAAGAGACAAACTTACTGAAAAATCGCAGCGACCCCGTACTTTTGGAAATGCAAACAAGGGAAAATGTGTTTGAAAATGCAACTTGCGACATTCGAAATTTGGGATAAAACATCGCCTGCTTATACGAAGCACCCGATTGACGAGGAAGATAAAGAGCTCGAGAGCTTAGAACAAAAATTAGGTGCCAAAAATTGTACAGATATATTCGAGCTAGTTTTTGACAAAGAGGTCATTTCTTTAATAGTTGAACAAAGCAATTTATATTCTCAGCAAAAAAAAAAATCGCCATGAATTTCGTACTAATGAAATGGAAGTAAAAGCTTTTATTGGTTTCTTTTTGCTTAGTGGATATCACCGCTTACCACAAGAGCAAATGTATTGGTCAATGGACGAAGACATTGCCGTTACATTTGTTAGATCATGTATGACGAGGAAAACTTATATCAATATAAAGATAAACTCCAACTTGCTAACAACAGTGAAATAGACAGTGCTGATATATTGTAGTTAGGCCGTTTTTAAAAATTTTAAATTCTAATGGAGAAAGAAGAGTTTTAAGAACTTTTTTTTTAACGATTCTAAATCAAATTTATAAATACAAGAAGCAAAAACAACCGCCTCGACCGGGTTTTGAAACCGGAACCTTCCGCTTGCCGGGCGACTGCTCTTACCACTGAGCTAAATCTCATCAACTCGGAATCTATCATCATCTTTCTATCGACGAGCAAATCGTACCATATAGAGGACGGTATTCTGCTGAGATGTATATGCACGTAAAACCTGTAAAATTGAGATATAAATCTTGGTCACTGGCTTCCGTCAACGGTTTCAACAATGCTTTTATTTTTAAAAGAGGAAAAGCTCATACTATAAATTTAGGGCTTGGTGGAAATGTGGTAATGAGCTTAGTGCAGTGTGTAAAAGATGCATTATATAATAAATTATACTTTGACAGCATTATTTTGTCTATACCGCTGCTTATTACACTTAAAAATTTTGTTTTTTTTGCCACTGGAACTATAAGAGAAAAACGTTTGAAGGCTGGTTCCCTTCCACCTACGAAGGATTTCAAAAGCAGGATAGAGGAGCATATGACTGCAGGTATGAAAAAGACAAGGATATATTGGCAGTCAGATGGAAGGATAGTGCAATAGTCATATAGTTTTAAAACAACGGCAAAACGGATCGTGTATGGCCTAGTTTACCCACTTTTATTTGAGAACACAAGCCAAAAACCATTTTAAAATTTTTCATATTGCCGCATCAATGTAATTTCTATTCACTCTGGTTGCAAATTAGAATTACAAAATACTTTTATAAGCTCTGTGATGACATTTATTTATAACAAATAATTTGTTTAGAAGAATAAAAGAAAGGAAAATACTACGACGTCATAAATATTTATTAAAATGAGAAGAAAATACAATAGTAATTCAAATAATTTGAAATTTAATTTTTTTTAATGACAATGCCCTTTGAAAGTTCTTTTACCATTGAGAATACACACAGAGAGGGTAGCGATCCCTCCGGCAACCCGCCCTTCTAGCCAAACTTAGAGCACCTGGACTCTCCCATCAGATTGAATGTTTCATATCCAATGTCCTAAAACGGGCCGTATTGGATGGCGGTACATCTGTACCTCATCCTATAAACGCCGGTGTGCCCCAAGGCTCCATTATCTCTCCGACTCTCTTCTTAGTTTTCATTAACGATCTGCTTTCTCTTACTTCTAATCCATAGCTTCTCCACTCCCGTTTCATTTGATGGAGCACTGACTTACGACATACCGTCTTTATGCATTCGTGCCAGTAAGTTAAGCTGGACTGATCACATCTTCTCTGTTGCCAAAGAAGCATCGAAATATCTTGGATTACTGAAAAGGTGTAAGAAATACTTCAGCCCATCAAATCTAGCGCCTAGACCTAGAATGGAGTATAGTTCATATATCTGGGCTGGGGCTGGTCGCACAATCTTAGCTTCATTGGATGTTGTCCACATGAGAGCCTTCAAGCCAATTTTCGATCTGGCAATAAGTTTTCATATGGACTCGTTCGTAATGTTGAATGCCTTTCGTTCCATTATGGCTACATGCATTGTCAATTCCTTGTAGAATAATTCCTGCACGCAATACTCGCGCTTCAAAACTCTCACATCCTTTTACTCTTCAAATTACTTTTCGCCGTACTGTAAGATTCCGTGATGCATTTTTATTCCGAACTGTGCGAATGTGGAACAGTCTACCATCATCTGCCTTACCTCGGGCATAAAATCTGCGAAGGTTTAAGAGTGACGTACATCACCACCTTCGCAACTCTCCTCATGCTCCTTAATTTCCTTTCCTTTTTTCTTCCTGCCATGCATCCCCTGAGCTTGGCTTAAAAAAAAATGGTACAAACATATAAATTTCCCTCTGGTGACCCCGATAGCTCATTTTTCGTGGCGCGGACTATTATAGCAGGACTGCAGTATATGAATATACCTGCCTTATATGCTATTTATCGAACTCTCGGAAAGGCAATATATTTTATTATGGGGTTCATTTAAAATTGCATTACTTGAAAAATAAAGGAAAGTGAATGAATGGATGGGAGAGCAATGGTCAAAAAATGACAATGCAGCACAAAATTTGTTATTCGAGTAGTGTCTCTGAACGAATACGGATTGTGAAATTTAAGAGTATCCACTTTAATTAAAAACATATTTTCAAATTGTGTAAAATAAGGTACGTGTAATGTGTGTATTTTTCATAAATTAGATTTAGTCTTGTGGATGTATTGTATGTGTGGTGATATTTGGTAATTGAATGTGATTGAAGTGAGATCGTTGAGCGATGTCCTATAAATGAAAGGCGACAATGCATGTAGGTATTGTTAATTATATCGGCAAACAATGATTCATAAATTCAATGATATTTTCGGGACTAACAACATAATGCTAATGTTTATTAACTCCAATTATTTCTAGCACTTAATATAATATGTAGCCATAACAAAGCGTGACAATTTTATATATATATATATACCACAGAACTACCAACTACTGAAGTCATAAATTTGTCTATAGGTTTTCAAGCTGTCTCATGGTATCAGCATAATTGGTATTGAATATTAATTTATCATGATTTCAGCACTATTCACTGTTGAGCACTTAAAAATGTCAACACGAAATCAAAGAAGACTGAATTTATCGCAAAATATTAATGTCGCAATATTTGTCATTGTATTATGCAAATTTTATCACTAGACGTTCTCATCACTTGCGACAAATTGTTATACACAAGAACCGATTTACAGCTACAAGTAAAAACACTTTATCGAGTTATTCTGAAACACATTCCGTTCCGGGATACGGAGCAATATCATTTCATAGACATAGATTATCTCTAGTAGGCCTTAAAGCCATTTTATACTGTCTACATGTGTCTGGTTGAATCAGGCGGAACTCATACTTTGTTAGGTGATGAGGCCATCTTGCTGGATTTTATTGGTATTTTTATGGGCTGTTAATACATCTGTAGAAATCTTTAGGGCTCTATCATTTAATAAATGCTATTCTTCAGGGAAAATTTTAGGCACCTCATCGAGGAAAATACATTTTTCTTTTACCTTTCTGAAATGGCACGGAATGAATAATCGATCAATTATGGGAGTTCCGACTGTGTACTCTGTATTTTCATACATAATGATGATGAACGATGTTCTTATGCACGGCATAATTATGGCAAATTAGCAAATGGCTTACCCTTTTTATTTGTTACATGAGCATTTTCTTGTATTTAAACTTTTAAACTGTTTGCCTGAAATGTGACACGGATCAATAATTCTTTTTGGAAATGTGCTGAATGCACCCTTTCGGAAGGAAATTATATCGATTTGTAAGATATAAGAATAGAAAAGTACATACAACATTTCAAGATGATCATTGAATTGTCGTTGAATTAAAGATATTAGAGAAAGCTGATTTTACATTTTAACAAAGTGACCAGATAATCCAATATTTTGTCCCACCCAGATATATGTACATATGTATAATGCCAGCAGACATCTTAAGGGAAAATTTACTGCCCTTACCTTCGTTTTCTGTAGATAATAATAATTTGCTTGATAATAATAATTTATCATACATTTTCTAACCCCTGGACTGGTGCCTGCTGCTGGCGTTTCGTTTGGGAACATTTAATGTCGAGTAGTAGAGGTTACCAATTTCTAGCACCTTAATTGGAGGAACTTTAAATTGCTGTATGATACCAAAGCTCGTATAATCTGGTCTGCACAAAAGGAATGAAGATGAAAGGAAAATTGAGAATATCTACGGAAACGTCAGAAAAAGACTGGCAACAAGCCTTGAACGAAGTCAAAAAAATAGTTTTGTAATTGTGGTAATGATAATTATATCTCCAGCCCATTTGCGCTGGTCTGAAGGTAGCTATCTGCAGCCCCGAAAACTAGGGACTCTGGCATGAGAGGAAAGTTCTGGATGAACCGACAGTTTCGGGGCTTCAGGGACTCTTTTCGGCAAAACCCAGTCCGGAACATCAGGCTGCTAAACGGGACGTCCTGCGGAGCCTAGATCTTGCGCTAGAAAGATCGGAAATCATGCCCTAGGGGCTTCAGAAATGGCCTGACGAAGTACGATCCTTAAGAATGAGCGTCTGCAAAGACAATCCTTGGGAATCCAAAAATTGCTGATGAAGGTCGATCTTGGAAGATTAGCGTCTGCAGAGACAGTCGTTCGGAAACCAGAAACTGAATGAGCGTCTGCATAGACAGTCCTTTGGAATTCAAGCAACTGGATGAGCGTCTGCATAGACAGTCCTTCAGGTTGAACGTCTGTACAGGCAGTTATTGATAACATAATTTGGCTCCTGAGAAGGTTCTTAAAGCTATGGAAGGAAGCAATATTAAAGCAGCCCTTCGGAAATTAAAAGTCGTCAATGGAGGTCTTCAATAAAATCGTCCGCTATTGGGTTGCAAGCTTCTGGTGAATCTAGAGAAAATTTAACATCAAAAAGAAAAACAATAACAAGAAGAATAATTTTTGCTAATGTACATAATATTTACATTCTTTTGACGTACGAATAAGTAAGTTAGTGCTACATATGTTTGTGATAGGAGAAAACTTAGCTATAACTAAACAAAGAAAGAATAATCTACGTTAAATTACTAGGTGATTAAAAAAAGAGAGAAAAAGTTATTGTTTCAAGGCTGCATCTTATAATTCAGTTTAAATTTATTTTAAATTTAGTTTATTTATTTTGAATAGTCTAAATAACTGCTCCTTAGCATAGAAGAAAATAGGAACTATTATCCTATAAAGAGATTATTTTATATGAGCTCGAACTTGCGTTCTAAATGCATTGACGGTGTTTGTTCGAACCAAATCGATTCGAATATATTTCTTAACAGATACCTTCTGAAAGGAAAAAATCCAGAAAACAAAGCATCAACATTTTTAGGAAAATTAAATCTTATCTGATTACTCTTACGATTAAAACAAAGGGTCTTAACATTAGCTTAAAGTCAACCATCTTAAGTGCCAAGTTTAGATCGGTGAGTACCAGCCACTTGTAACATTTTAATACTTATTCATATATCTATTTGACTATATTTTGACTTATATACACATATATATATTTTACATTTCATGTGCAAATCTATTTTACACATTTATTTTTATTACATTTTTTGACGATCTCATATTATAACATGGTGCTAATAAGTGTTTTAGTGTAATACAAAAATCTCAGACCCAAATTTATCTACAGATTTTTGTCTCGACATATCTATTTCTAAAAATCATACATTATAAATCGGTGTCAATAAGTGTGTTTTCTAGTGTGTGTTGATCCCTGACCCAACAATTTATGTAATTCTGTCTTAATACAATTACTCGAGATATTTCAGTTAAGCAAGTGTGTCAGTGTTGAAGTTAAATTATTCTAACTTTTGTTCTATATTAATCCTATATATTGAATATCTATTTATATATCTATTATTAACAATCCTATTGTGTTTTCCCATGCTTTTGAATCTTTGACCTGAAACCTTTTTATACATAATCTGGGAGATTCTAAAAACTAAGTGCAATAGTTTCTTGAAAGCCAAAGAAGGTCAGCAGTGTTGATTTGTTGTTAGGAAATATACCACTGATCGTCATCCAAATTTACCAGTGTATTCATTTCAGTCACTTAATCAAATTTGCGTGTACGTTCTACTAACGGACAGTACAGTGTTTGTATTTTATATATAGCAATGGGTAAACTATTCCATAATCTGATAGACTGAACGAGGTAAGAACTTTCCACAACCGATTTATAGAAACGAGGCATTACCAAGTTTTTGTTACCGCGAGACGAAGTAGTATGGAAAAGTTCCCTGAGATAGGTAGATAGAGCGCTTTAAAAAAGATTACAAAGAACACCCAAGTAATCGAAGCTTAAATGGGGAAACGTGATCAAATCTTCGCAATCTAAAAATAAATCGAATACAGTCATTGAATGCTACCTCCATTTTACGTGCACATTTACTCCCTAATTTGGGGAAAACAACGTTTCCAAATCTGGCAGAATCAGCATTTTCACTAGGATCAGACGAAAGCCAAAGTTGGCGCAGCCCAGCATAACGTTTTCCCAGTCTCGCCTTAGCATAATCACAGCATTTCGTACTGCTGTTTAATTCAATCCCATGATTGGTGACTTTATTCAGCATGGGCAGTGGAAAACATAGTTCAGGACCACTGCAGGGCCATTGGATACATCGAAAGCATTATTGTAAAAACTTATCTCCAGTGACTTTACGGGATTAAGTTGTAGACCATTGTCAATAGTCCAGGTATATATTCTATCCAAATCACTATTAATACGTGTTAAGCAGTCATCGAGAAAACCTTAGATAGACCTGAAAATCATCTGCGTAGAGATGTATTTCTACATCGCGAACTGCTTTCGGCAGGTCATTAATGAATAACCTGAATAAGAGTGGACCCAAAATCGATCATTGGGGACACCATACTCTAGAGGCAATAATGTAGAAAAAATATTCACGTCCCTGACTCGCTGACCACGTCCACTCAGAAAGCTATTTAACATGAGCCCTGCTGAACTACAAATTTGGAAGACGAACAGAGCTTCTGAATAAGATTTCCATGGTCAACACTATCAAAAGCCTTCGAGAAATCCAAGTACAGTTGGGGTAGTGAATTTGTTAAAATCCTTCCCACTTCTAATATCAGATGATGACCTTTAAAACAGCCGTTTCATAACTATGCAATACTCGAAAGCCTGACTGCCATCAGGTTAAAAGGTTATGTTTATCCACATATTTAAGAAAAAGAAGTTAACGTGAAAATAAAGAAGAAGACCATTGATATATCTTCAATAGAAACAGATGATTTAATTTTCAGTTAAGAATGGAAATGTTTTCCGTTGGAAATATTGTTAGTTTCGATATCCTCCTTTCAATCCACCTTCCATTACTAACTATAACAGCCGCAATGATCTCTATAAACAAAACATCACAATTGTGATGTTTATAATGAAGGCTTTCCTTATAACCAAAATCGTCTAGAACCTACCCGAAAACATTCGGGATAACAATTAACGGACTCCTCAGTACGGTCCTGCGGCGCTTTCAATATTTTTAAATTAAAAAAATACACTCATTGTCCAATTAGTTCCTTAGCGGATCACTTTATACATTCAGTCCTAAATTAAAGTAAAAAAAAAAAACAGAAAAATCTAATATTAGGAACTAAGTAAAAAGTTTCGAAGGGCCTTACATTTACCCAATCGATTTATATAAGTAAGTAGTTTAGTTATGGATAACCTTGCCATTTAAAATAGCAGCATCTTTTCTTGATTAAAGAATTCGAGAAATAATATTTTAATCACGCAGACAGTCCACCCAAAAATCGATTTTTCTGATTAACCCCGGTCCAAAATCAGTTTCCAGCGCAGTCTATTTGAGGAGACTTCTGTCTTCCTACTTTTGAATATATTCATGAAAACATGAACTTTCAGATCATTTTCAGTCTACTTTCCACTTTCAGACCATTCATACAAACAATGATATGTTAATGCGCCCTGGTTGATTAATGGTAAGGAAACTATAAATCTTCCTAAGAAGCAATGCTTTTCAAAACAACAGTCGAGAGAAGTATGTTCACTAGGCGACAGAGACTAAATATGTTTTACGAAAATGCTGAAAATTTATCACCAAATGAATGCAATGTTCCATGAAATGTAGCAAATATGTTTCATCGTCGTCTTCGTTTTAATTAGAATTAAATAAACGTGGGAAATAATAAAATCTCTTCGCGATGCCAGACATTTATGCAGTGCTGAACTGCAGCTTGAAATGTAGTTTTAGCTTTACAAATTTCATTGATTTTCAATCTTAAAAATTTTAGGATACTGAACAAAGTTCCCAGTGTGTAAAAATTCAACTAGGTTCATCTTCTGAAAAATGTTGTACATATAAGTATATGAAAATATTTTCATGTTGGAGAGAGACAAGTTGCAGACTTTTTAAGACTGAGTATGTATGTACATGGAAACAAGTTGAATGGTGCAAAAGCAAGCTAAAAGCATTAGTTATATTCAACATAAGTTACAACTAGGAAGACTTCAGAAGTAGTACTTACATAATTTATTGCATATGTCAACCCATTACATAGTATCGCGCTTGATGCACATTAAATGTACATACAGGGTGTGCGGGTGTAGGTGATCCATAGAGATAAGGAGGCGATAGTACTCACCTAGGCAAACAAATAATTGTACGGTGAAGGGGGTAAGACGCGTCGTTTCGGCGGTAGGTGGATTTAAGATTTTTAGTAGGTACTATTTCCACTTTACACCCAGTAAATTTCTTGATATACACCCTCTCAGAGATTTATCTAAGGTGATAGTAAACCATCTAAGCTTTGCAATAAATGCCCAACCATCCCTACTGTCATCTTCAAGCTTAAGTTGTAGTACATCAAAATCCAAAAATTGGGAAAAAAATCCTAAATTTTTCAAGTTTTAACGATTTTCCCGCCAAAATGCATGATAACTATATAATGTATTTATGAAATAAATATCTCAAAAACGTTGCATTTAGGTAGTACATGTGCGTAGTCAAATTAAAGGTAACATTCCGGGGTTTCTAAATCTTGTAAATAAATTGTATAGTTATCATGAATTTGGCAGGAAAATCGTTGAAATTTGAAAAAATTAGGATTGTTTTTCTCCAATTTTCTGACTTTGACGTCCTACAACTGATGATGGAAAACGACAGGAAGGCTGGTTATGCGTTCGCTGCAAAGCTTAAACGGTTTGGTATCATTTGTGAATCTCGCCCTGATACGGTGTATATCAAGAAATTTAGAGGATGTAAACTCGAAGCAGCACTAAAAATCTTAAACCCCCCTACCGCCGAAACGACGTGTCTTACCGCCCTTCACCGTACAATTTTTTGTTTGTCTAGGTGAGTACTATCGTCCATCACCTCCTTCTCTATGGATCACAAGTTCATTTGGATATCGTATTTATATTTTCTTCAGACTTCTTTAATAAATGTTATTGATTAATAAATTTACTTCAAAACAAACAAAAGTTCAACGTTAGATCCTATAAATATTTTCAAATTAGTCGGAAACCTAACCATACTATTATTTATATTCCTACTGAAATCTTTCATAATTTAGCAAGAGCAGTGGTGCAGCTATATGTCTTGCTCCGAAACTAGATTGAAATCTGGAAAAAAAGGTTTTGGAAATAAAATAATTGTTAACTTGCGAATACATTAAGCGTTTCAGACTTTTGAAAATGGAGAGATAATATAAATTGCTCTCTTGTTATTAACCGAAGAAGGGCACGCAGTTTTACGGATAGCAGTTACCTTAACGATCTTCCAGCTCTTGGGGAAACACAGACTGATTTCAAGGTTTATTGTATATGCCAGTCAGAGTTTATTTGTCTATCAGAACCAGCTTAACACAAGCTCGCTGCAGTGACACGTTTAATAGATAAACGGTCAACAATACATGCTTTTCTTCATTTAGTCAGTGTTAGTTAAAGTAAAAACATAAACCGAACACCGGAAAAAATGACACGCAACATAGAACAAGAAAATTTAAAAAAGTTAAATAGAACAACAAAATAAAATAATATAGAAACGTTTTTTAGGGTTCCGTGCCCAAAGTGTTAAAACGGAAACCCCATTAATACTAATCCTCCGATGTCCGTCTGTCTTTCTATCACCGGGCTGTATATCATGAACAGTATAATAGGTAGGCATTTGAAATTTTCACAGAGTGCGTATTTCTATTGCCGCTTTAACAACAAGTAAAATATAAAATTAAAAGGGGCCCCCATTTAAAAAACGTAATTTTTTCGGCGTGTTTTTCCTCGTTTTATTCTCATTCCATTATCATAAGTTGGAATTATTTTTTTCAAAAGACGCCTCTTCTCATTTGAAAAAATAAATAAAAAGTACATATAGTCTTAAATTTTGTACGATGGTACGAAACCCTTCGTGTGCGAGTCCGACACGCACTTGACCGCATTTTGTTTAAAGCATGCTTAGAAACGTTAACAACAAAATGCTCAGCCATATTATTAACAGTAATGCACATGTGATTTATAGGTTCGTACACGCTAGACCTTGAGGAGTTAATATGCAACAGAGGTAGTCTTCTTAAATTGTATCTACTATCACGAAACGATATTTTGTTAACTAACAACGGACAATCAATATTCGGGCTTAAGAGTTGATGCACAAAAATTGCATCGGCAACCATGTGACGTTTTTCAAGCGAGTGCATATTTAAAGGCTTCAAACGATCGTCATAGGGTGGAAGAATTAATGAATTATTCCAAGGTAGGTGTCTGAGAGAAAATCGTAGCAAATTCCGCTGAACAGACTCGATAAGTGGCTAGCGTATTCAAGATGCGGTCTTACAAACCGAATGTTATGGTAGGATTCGAAAACTCTCGGGACCAATGTTTTATAAAGCACATCATAGAACTACTCTTTCATACCATGTAGTTTATGTGGGAAATAAAATTCAATCTATGTCAGATTTGATTCCCAAATCACAGACAGAAACCATATGGTGAATCGAGGAACTCGAAAAGCTATAATCGTAAGTGGTTGTTTTCTAATTCCTGTGGAAAGTCATAACCACACATTTTTCTATAGTGAGTACCAAGTTATTGCTTTCGCATCAATCGTAAAACCTGTGAGGATCTCTCTGTACCTGCCTTTTGCAAATACGGGAATGGTATCTGAGACAAATTCCAACAACTTAGTGGTCGCAGACCTGCCCGAAGTAAACCCATGTTGGTTTGAAGAGAGTAAATTCAGGAGGTAGATAGTTGAGAGTAAATGATAGATTCGAGTGATTTGGACATGCAAGATAATTTTGCAATAGGCCTTTGTGGCCTTTTTGTGGATAAGTATGATAAATGAATTTTTCTACAGCTGCAGGAAACAACCAATAATTCTCAACAGGGCTGCCACGACAAGGCAGCAAGTCCTAAAAAAGGCTGGGAGTTCTCATCCGTACCCGCTGTGAAACCATTTGGAACCCCATTAATATGAACAAGTATATACTCATGCGAAACTGAAGGAACACTGAATGAAACCCATGCTGAAAAACGTAGGACTCTCATAAGAAGCGTATGCAGATGACATCACTCTGTTCATTTCCAGGCACAGGCAGTTGCCTTCATGCAACAAGGTATCAATATTGCTGAGGACTGGTGCACCCGTCATGATATGATAGTGAACCCAACAAAGACCACCTTGGTGCGCTTCTCGAGAAGACGTAAACTTGGGTACTTTGTTCTTCCAAAGTTCACACACTCTGCAATTCTTTCCTCATGTCAAGCACCTTCAGTTTACCTTGAGTCTACCTTGACACGAAGCTGACATGGGGATTGCACGTAGATGAAAAAGTAAGTGCCGCTATGAGGGTCATCGCCCAGTGAAAGAGAACCTTTGCCAGCACATGGGCATGAGAGCGAGGTTTATGCACTGGATGGACAGCTCGATCGTTAGACCCATGCTCACATATGCCTCCTGTATATGGTGACCGAGGACGCTTGTGGGGACCACGATCCAGAAGCTTGCGGGCCTTTTTGGAAATTAAGGGCTCCATGCGACATTGGGATGGAGTGCTTACTTTGAAGACACACCACCGTCTTCCAGGATGAAGTCTTGGCCATCTCAATGGCAGCGAAGATAGCCCTTGATATGTAAATCAAGGGGAAGGAAGGGGAAGGAGATTCCTGTCCTTTCGCATATTTAGGCAGCCTTGATGGCTCTGAGTAGCCTTCGGATAACATTTAAGTTACCGGGAAATAGCAGGTCGTCGGTCGATAAGTTGTGTATCCACAACAAAGTATCCCTTCAGTGGGTTTCTGGTCACATGGGGATCATGGAGAATGAAAGGGCGGATCTTTTAGCTAGGGCTGCCTCTGATTCTCCATTCCGCGGACTGGAACTTGCCGTTGGCGTTGCCACCTTGTGTATCGGGTCTCTTATCAAAGGGGATTTTGATAAATGGCATCAGCAGAACGTGCAGGTGCAGAGGCGAACTTGCAGGTGCACAAAACTGTTTCTTGATGGTCCTAATGGGAATATCCCTGATTTTCTCATGAGGCTCGGAAGGAAATAATATAGAACTGTGGTTGGCATCATCACTGGCCACATTTCGCTTCACGCTTATCTAACAAGGATGGGAGTTGTTGGGAGCCCTGGGTGCCTGTCCTGTTTGGAAGATGAGCCTGAGACAATTGAACACTGAGCAGGTTGGATACTCTAGTGCTGCCCTCCTATCTGTGGATGAGCTGAAAAGCCTTTCTCACCATGATCTGATGTGATTCATTAGGAGGACATGTTGGCTTTGCTTATAACAGGATAGCACAATCGTTCGGTATGGCTCCCTCTGTGCTTGGTATAGGATCCCTCGTCTCCTTCTCTTAGGACATGGGTGTAATAGGTCAGAGTAAAGAGGAAAGACCACAATTTCCAGTTTTTGTAAAAAGAGTTATGTTAACTACCTTTTTGTAAAAAAACAGAGGTCAATCTAAAAAAAAAGTTAAGAAAATCCAAAAGTTTAGCTTAGGCTACCAAACGCCAAGAGTACAATAGTACGAGGCTACTTGAGGAGTCACTAAAGGGCCATGAAGTTTTGCATACAATAAGCTCTTGACGGTGCTCGTACATAGTGTACTTTTTACTATACAGGGTGCTTTATATGAAAGCGTAGCATATTTCCTTAAAGACCCTGTACCCTGTAACTCCAAAACGGTTTTTTGTTTCTCGAAGTGAGTACTATCATTTCCCGCTCTATGGACTTCCTAGGTAGACACGTCCTGTATTAAAAAAAAAAGTAAAAATCAAGAGAAAATCAATGAAAAAATCAAAGAATTACTTTAATGGCAAATAAATTAAGAGTAAAATAGAAAAAAAAATGAACAATTTGAACAAGTATTGACAAATGATTCATTAGCACATATCTTTCAGCTCCATTGGCTTGGCATAGGTAATCATATGGCAATGTGCGTCACTCATTGTTGTTATGTTACGAACTGTTTAACTCCTCTTAGCTAGAAACATATATTCCTTTTAGTATAGAGAGCGTCATTTTTTGTTTTAGCTGAAAATAACTTTCCCAACCTGAATAATTTCAACGCTATCCAAGAAGAGAATTGAAATTGAAAAAGTCCTTTATTGCAAAGCTTCACTTCTACAATAAAGCTACAGGGCCTACTACAACGAGGCCATCTGGGAAGAAGAGAATTATTTAACCGAAGGTAGGCTTTCCTTTATAAAGTCTGGGCTTGCTGCTCAGCGATGCTGGCAAATATAAGACTATCCTGGGGACGTATCTCCCGCAAATTGCATCGCTTAGACCCGTAGACAGAATATTATTTATTTGAGTCCATAGCATAGCGCTATTTTGTTGGAATTTAAACAAATATTCATTGTAGGCATTGGTGAATGAACTGATTGAAATTTCAATTTTTGATGTGATGCGGAATTCGATTTGTTGGATGAACCAGTTGATTTTGCCCAAAAGACCGAATTCCCGGGGTCCGAACAACTTTGCCTTAAACGAGTCTGCAGTTCCTATCTCTAGATGATCTCATCAACAGGTAATTTAGTTGGGCATCTCGTATAAACTTGGTTGCTATCATCTGAGTTAGACGTATATAGTTTGTACGAATACCGAACTGACCCTATTTACAAGTTACATAATTCCATAAATATGAAACTGCACTGGGTGATGTGATCAACATTGGCGTAACTAGGTAGTGGACAGAAAGGGCTCATCCCACCCCTGAAGGCGGACCCCCCTCCCCGGCTGCCAGGAAATTTTGAAAATTTCCAAAAAACATTCGTTAATTCGTACAATCTTAGACCTAATTAAATTGAATTCGTTCGGATCAGAATCGAAAAGGCTTTAACGAGTTCTTTTCTTCAAGATAACCTATTAAAATATTTTTAAAAACTATTCTGAGATTGCTCTGATTCCACTGAATTTTGACAAAAGCCTGATCCGTAGGAGAAACCAGGAAGAAATCCTTTGACAGATTGTGCGGAAATTTTACTTGATAATCTTTAATATTAATAAAATAAATAAAAAGATTACACTTTTGGACTTTTTACCGGGTTAAACTTAATTTTGTTCAAGAAAGAATTTTTTGGGATTCTCCGATATATAGCAAAAGCTAAAAAATGTTCTAATTTGTTATTTCATCACACAACCCATTAATTTTTGGTGACAAGTTTCAAGTCTTGGTTTGACTCATCAACAGGTCCCAAATAGCGAAATTTGCTATTTACCGTAGAATCCCAAAAAATTCTTTCTTGAACAAAATTTAATATTAATGAAATTTTGAAAATTTTGTAAAACTTTGTTTAATTTCCCGAAAAAAATCCTTTTTAAACTTTTGCGATTCTAATCGGAATGGATTCAGTAATGAGCCTGATTATCTTTATAAAAAGAAATATTTACTGCGCAGTTAAAAGCGTCAATAATATTCTTCTTACATTATATTATGGAATAAAACTATATTAGCACTCTAGAAAATAAATACTTCGGGAAACGGAGAAATTCACAGGACAAGTTTAAATTTATCTAGAACCTACTCGAGTCTCGAAAAAGAAGAAAAAAAGACTTTCCGATAAAGTCAATCTAGGTAAAAGTATTTTAGTAGACTTTCTATCAGATATAAGGCCACATACATCCGATTATTGGAAGATACATATTTACAACCAAGTGATGAACAGCATTACCACTAACTTCAAAAATAGGTTTGAAAAGCTACCTTTGGCACACTCAGTTGCCTCATTTATAAAGTTGTACCTGAAACATGACATTTCCAGAAACACTACATTTCCACCTTACAGGCTGAAACAAAAATAATAAATAATATGTTCTAAAACAAGAGTACATATTATAGTAAATTTGGAAAGACTGAAAACAGAAATTAATAAAAACTTCTGCCCAAATTGATACAATTAACTGCAAGCAACTTCCTGTCAGCTCGGCCGGCTGTGAACGGAGCTTTACCATCGAGTTAAAACTTGGTTAAGAGCAACTCCTTCAGGAGAGGCTTTTGAACAAGGCACTCATAAACTTTGAACATGAAATAATTGAAAACAAACTAACAGCACACAGGTGCTAAAGAAGTTTGCAGAAAAAATATCGTATACAGACTTAAACTATCTCTTTATTAGTGCTTAGTAAAAACGTAAATAATTTATCTAAAATGTGTATCTAATTTCAGACCTGTAAAGTACTTAAGTATATTGGTACTTAAGTATTATTACCAGATCACAGGACCTGGACTTGAAGGTGTTTTAAGTACAAGTACAATTCCCGGTACTGGTACTTAAAAAATTCTCAAGTACAAGTCTCACTACAAATACCGCCATTACGCGAAGTACTTCAGCTCTTGTAAATTATTTAAATATACCTTCTAATAATAGAGGTTATCTGCATCTCGAAAGTGCCTCAAGAAATCTTAGCGCCTTCAGTAAAATAGAAAGAAAATTAACGCAATATATGAGAAATAGTAGGACAGAAATTGGCATGATGAATCCTTTGTTGAGAAGGTTGGCAATTAAGTGCTATAATTCGTTCTCTTCCTCCGCGTATGTAGAGGGTTGATTTTCATTTGCAGGTCTTGTAAATGCTACACAAAGGCAAACTCAAATACTGTATGAACAACTTCTAAAATTATGTAGAAATTAAAACAGCAAAAGTTTATACGATATTTTATGATATTTCGTAAGTGGAAATCTCATCCAGTTATTGAACTTGCTATGGAATTGTACTTAAAAAACTTTAAAGATTTGAAGTAATGGTTCTTGGTACTGGTACAAGGAGTAAATACTAAGCATTGGGCAGGGCGTCACTATCACATCTCGTGTATAGAATTTGAGGATTCAGATTTATTTTTCTTAATACGATGAGAGAAGCAAAGAAGAGGATATGGAAAACAAAAGTCTCTATTAATTAAACGACAGCAATTTCTTTTATTATGCTCTTAAAATCGTGCAAATTTTCACAATGATTTAAATGTCCGACTAAAACTATTTCGTTAATACTCGTCGCCATTGGTCTGATTGAGTGTTGCTGTCTTATACTAACTGACAAGCGATGTACCATGCTTTTCTCCCTCCGGGTGCTCAATAACATTCAATGAGAATTATAAAAAAGAATGGAAAACAATTGAAAACAGTTCGTTGTTCTTCTGAATTTAACATCGCAATCTCGACAAAGACTGCCATATCTCAAAAGCTTAACGCCCCGAATGTGAACACGTTCCTGCGTTTGTCTCCAACTTGTAAAATAAGAATTACTTTATGTAGAATTATTTTATTTTTTTATTTTTATAAGAATTATTTTATTTTTTATGTGCAGAGCTATGTTAGCAGAAATTATGTTCTAGCATTTAGGTTATGTTTCTTCTGGGTTCTGTAACTTACCCAGGGGTTACACGAAATAGTACAGCTTACCTGCAACTTGCACTGCCATACTTCTTGCACGTGTAATCCCTACTGCCATACTGGCAGCTCAGCTTTCAGCGAACTTGCATGATGAGCTGAGGTGATAGTAATTTCATATTATGTAGTTTTCAAAATGGCGGAGAGCGGAACTTTTTAAATTTATACCGGGAAAATGAAATTTTCTGGGATCATTTGCACTACATCATTACCTGTTACCTCCTTTATTTATAAAATTTCCGACACACACAAGACTTTACGTTTGAATGAAATTTTTTAAACGAACTTGCATGCAAGATGATAAGACGTCAAGCAAACTGCTTTCTGCTGTCAAATTTAAGATCGCATTGGAAGGGAGGCTTGCATGCAAGCTGTACTATCTCTTGTAACCCCCAGGTTATAGACTTTCTGTGCTCTCTGTAACTATAGAAACTTTATGGTTTTTTTAATCTATGCAATTTCATTGGCTTTATGTATTATATCAACATCTTGTAAGTGCTCAGAGCAATGCATAAAAAATATAGGTCAAAATCTGGAAATACTCATGAGCTGGTATACTTCGCAAACAAAATGTTTGTTAAAACTTGTGTACGAAAGTGGGTGGACCCAAATTCATAAAATTTATCACCATTGGCGTAACTAGGACTTCTTTCTGGGGTAGGCCACGTCCATCTACCTTTGTACAAAAGTTTTAGCAATCATTTTGTTTGCGAAGTATACCAGTTCATGAGTACAACCAGATTTTGACCGACATTTTTTATGCATCTATGATCATCCGATCCGATCAATTTCCGCGAATGATACGAAGATTCCTTCCTTCTTCATACCGTTATGTGCAATAGAAACATCTATTGGAAATGGATACTACGTTTGAAATAAGTAAGTAAGTATGGACATAAACAACTTCGGAGAATTGTATGACAGAAAAGGACAATCGACATCTACAAGTACGGAAATAAACGACTTTGGGTTCGCAGAATCAATTCTTCTAAAATAGAATTGTCCGGAAGGTTCTAGGACAATTAGTAGAGTATAAATCCGACACTTATCATCACCAGGAGGCGAGTCTTATTTTCAGACAGTGAAGTGAACCAAGTAAACTATTTTCGATTACAATAATTGAAAGTACAGTACTAGCGATAACTAAAGTAGAGTCAGTTTGATAATTGTTTGTTTAGATAAATAAAGGGAGAGCGTTTGAATAGTAATTGAAATATTGTGTTTGAATAACAAACAAAGGCCACGCTCGGAACAATACATTGATTTAGGAATGAACGCTTGCGTTTCAAAACCATGTGTAGAACTCTTGCGTTCAGTAAAGAATTCATAGTTTTTGTTTAACTTTAATTGTAAAATATATCCCACATGTATGTATGTAGGTATGTAGCAACTTCTACATAGGTCTATAAAACAGCTACTTTAGTTGGTCATAACATATTAGGCACATATTTTCAGAGATATTCTGAATTCCTGTGAGGCTCCCCATCCGCAGAATCCCGAACGAATCAAACACATTTACGTAATATATACCACTTCATCCTCGAGAAATTCAAGAAGTATTTATTCTGAAATGATAAACTTTATGTTGGGAGGTACTCTCCAAAATTATGTTCGAATGTTCTCGTAAGTTTGTTTTTGTGGTTCCCAACAGCAATGAACTTAAAATAAATATGTATGTTACTTTAAAACTTTTCATTGAATAAAAGTGGGAGTTTTAGAAAGTTTATTCAGTTATTACAAATATTCACACTCTTTTCTATATTCTCATTTTGTTTTTTCAATCGAGCTATAAACAGTCATATATAACACTACGCGGTACATCTTAGAGTGAAAGCAATTTGATTCCAATGATTCTATTTTATTCACACTAACTGTATTCAAACCAAATCGAAATTTAAACTATTTCTCCATAAAACTATCCAACTGATTGAACAGCATTCATATTCCACCTATACGAGAGCAGAATATTAAAAATGAATTGATGTTATGATTCCCTTCAAGCGAGTGGAAATTCAGGAACGTATATAGAGCTGGCCTAGATCTTAAAACGTATCGTGTACTCACTACTCAATCCTTTCAATGGCGTCTATCAATCTATGTAGTATATGGTGGGATGGAAGTCTTTCATAAAAGCACTGCAACCAAAAGAATACGTTGAACATACATTTTAAACATAATGAGAGATATGTTGGCATAGATTCTATTTCTGCACATCCATCCGTTATAATATGCCGCCTACCCCGGCTCCAAGAGCACAGAGTGTGATAAAATTGATGCACCCGGAAGGTAGTCTGGCAATAGAACTTGGGACGTAATCATCTTCATATGCCACACATATAAAATTCATTGAATCAGAGAAATATTCAGCTCCCTGGACCCGTCAATGTCTCGTTACCCTTTCAAGCAATTCTCTGTTTATTGAATGAGGTCAGGCTTGCATATGCATATCTATTTGTTATAAATGCTGCACTTCCCACTTCTTTCATAGAATAACCTCCAATTTAAATCGTTGCTATAAGCTGCATGGGAAAATATATACTATCTATACATTGAAGCCAGTAGTGCAATTAGGCATAAAATTTATCATTTTGCAGGTATATATTGATAATGAGCTACAATTTGGTAAAGCTCCAAAATATTTGCGTCGCTTCATTCAGTTTGATATGAAAATGCCGATAATAGAGATATTTGTAAACTCGACAATTTCCGAAGTGAATGCTGGAATTGTGCTAATGCTGTGTACACTAAACTACATAGATAATTATTGTAAATTATGGTGACCACATCTGATAAGGCAACTTTTATGAATATTATGACAAAATTATCAAGATTCAATTCATTTTGATATTGATTACTGTTGACCTATTTAAATAGCATCAAAAATTTCGTTGAAATTATGTGCGGATTGGATAAAACCGGTAGTACTAAACACTCTATAATTCGAATTGATTATCTGAACTAAATCCAAAGAATTAAAATGTAGGTGTGTGTATACATATTAGCTGTATTCTTTTGTGTCCGCAGAACAGAACAGAATAAGAGAACCACAAAACAAGAAGATTTTAATTTCTAGCAGTTGGCACTACTTTGAAGCTTGCTTGTCAAAAATTTGACATCTGTTGCATATTAATAAATAAAAATAAATATATGAATTGGAAACATTGGACATTGGACTATTCTTTATTTGGCTTAATTATTATTATTAATTCACTTCTCGAATACGCTAGCCAGGTCTGGTCTCCTTTGTATATTTCCGAGATAACGGAATTTAAAGATATTTGGGAATGTTTTTATAGATGATCCTGAAACTTCTGAACGTTATTCAGTAAAGTCTCCTATAACGCGATTAATTTGTACCGCGTTATATGGAAACCGTATTATAAAAAACTCAGAATTAATTCAAATCAGAAAATGAGTTCTATGGAAACCACGTTATGAGAAGCATGAAATGAGACAAATCAGGTTAATTTATACCGCGTTATATTGATGCCACCAGCGCGAAACTCAAAATTAATATAAATTAAATGAATTCATGGCGCGTTATATAGAATCTCAGAAATATTAAAGAAATTGTAAAAACTGATTTAGTGTTTTTGCCTCTCCATTCTAGAGCTTTTAACCTATAATAATCATTAACATGTCATTAGATTCAAAACTCAACTCGGATTCGAATTTTGAAAACTTTCGTAGTTCTATGAACCGAAAGTTGCGTCGAATTCCTGAATGTTTGGTCAGAATTTTTGTGGATTTTTCCTATTTTTAACAAGAATAAGGATATAGACATTTTTTTAAATCTCAAATTTTTCCTGTGAGAGCAACACATCTAATTCGGAAATGGCCAATTTTGAACTTATTTTTACTCATAACTCATTATAAATTAAATGGATTTTCATGAAATTTTTTACAACTTTCTACATTTTTCCATATGCCAATTGTTCGAAATCTAATCGAAATCTCAAAATCTTCACCATTCTTTTATTTTTCAGATTTTTATATCTAATTACATTTTATCCGATTCTTTTTCCTACTATTCGATTAATCTGGTAAATGGAAATTTCATTTTGTTCGAGTTCCATGGTTGGGAGTGCGGGGGTGAAAGGGATCAAATGGAGTAAAGTGATATGAAATGTAAAGCTGCTTTCCTACATATCGGGGTTACCTTCATTAACTTAAGAAAGAACACCAATACAAAGATGTTCTATCCTACTTCTATACGAAGAAGTGCTGCCATTTGGTTTGATAATTATAATATGTGGAAGTTCTATATATCGAGGAGGTTTGGGGGTTTACACTCCAATACGATAAAGGCGTTCTAGTACGGCAGCTAAGATATACCACCATTTGATTTGATAATTATAATATCTAGAAGTTCTATCTACCGAAGAGGTTACTATAAAAAAATAAAATTTGTCCATCCTTTTGCCACAGAGACGCACAAAATGTTGCCGCATAATATTTCCATTCAATATTCTATATTTATTTATTTACTAAAAATAATAATTGGTTTTACATATGTCTAAACACAACCAATATTTTGAGGCAAGGCATTTTTATCTTGGACCCATCGCAGGGGCGGATCGAGTTTGATGCCCCCCCCCCCCCCCCGCGAATACCAATGAAAAAAATTGCAGTAGATCTTTTGAATTTTTCCTAACAAAATGATTCACATATAATCTATTGCACCTTTTGAAAAAAACGTGCAATTTAATACATTTAGGAACGCAGGCCCTAGCTAGCACCTTGCCATCGCTCAAATTATGTCATGGTTGTTGAAGCCTACAGAGAAAACAGGAAGCGCGGATACCTGTACATGATCGTCACTTTGCGCGGGGTGTTTGAAGCAGGACAGAGCCAATTCATGTTAACGCGATGGAAGGTTTATTTTAATTGAAAACAGCTACCAAAGGGTCTTTGATAAGCCGTCCATTATCGGCCCGACGTGGCAAAACAAACATTTAAAGAAACAATTATAACTCGAAATTGGAGAAATTCACCGAAACTACACAACGGCGAACAAGTTATTGTGCATTGTTGTAGTGAGTGTTATTACATTTAATGCAAGATATTAATTTGTAAATAATGTTTTGTTTTATTATTTCGTAAAACGTAACAGTTTTTAGAGAACTTAGCACAAACGTTAAATAAAAACAAAAGAAATCTGGAGATTTAGAAAGTCTCAATGAATATATTAGAAATTTCGATTGGTCGGTCTGTTTTCCTTCAACGAATGTTGATGAATAATAAGCATCAAAATATCTTGGATTTCTGAAACAACCCATCGATTCTAACACTCCTTTACAAATCCTACATCAGACCTAGAATGGAATACAATGTCCATATGTGGGCTAGGGCTGGTCGCAGAGCCGTAGCTTCAGTGGATATTGTCCAAAAGAGAGCCTTCAGCTCATTGGCGATGTGGCAAAAACTTGTCATATGGACTCATTCGAGCACCGCCGCAATGTTGATAGCGTTTCGCTCCTATATTTCTAGTCTGATCCCTGATTCCTGCATGTAATACTCGCAATGCAAGCCGCGTACATCCTTTTACTCTTCAAAATACTTTCGGCCGTAAAGTAAAATTCCGTGATGAGAACTGTGCGAACGTGGAACACACTACCATCTTCTGTCTTTCCCCCGGCATGCATTCTGCGAAAGTTTAAGGGTGACATACATCGGTAGCTTCGTCACTATCCACACGTTCCTTAATTCTTTTCTTTATCTCTGTATCTCTCAGGCTTGCCGACAAAGCTATATACGTACGAGGTATGTATTGCATCTGTTCTGTGACTGTTATTTTAAATAAATGTACATTTGTAATTCCTGTATTTTACAAATATGCTATTTATGATGGTTCCTGAATTTAAATATAATACATTTCCATAGTTGTACTAACTAAAATGGATGATTGGGAAGTTTTGCACTACCACCATTTACAAACCAAAACAAAATGAATAATCTCACATCTCGTTTGACTTTTCGGAGTGGCAAATAACCTTGAGCAACTTACTTCGTTGCGAGTGGTAGCCACTTGCTAATCTGTTCGACTCGTATCTTTTAAATGATGAATTTTGCGCATTTGACATTTGCGAGGCGAGTGTCTTCAAACTTTTGTTCAGTTTTCAGCATATACCATTTTTAAACAATCGTTGCGCCCCCCCCCCCCCCCCCCTTCACAAGAATCCTGGATCCGCCACTGACCCACCGTGGGGACATGAAAAGGCTTTCTTCTGCTGAAACACGTCTCAATTTTCCTACCTACCTCCCTTTCCTCTTCCATCTTCTTTTTTTCCATTTTCACCTTTTTCATCTATCTCAACTTATCTTTCTATCGCACCTCATTTTTCTGACTCCTTCCATCCGCTATGCCTAACACCTTCCTGGGCGAGGGTGAAGTCCCAAGTGCTGGGCGCTGGGAATGTTTAAGGCTGGTGTCTTTTTTGATCTTTCATATTCCGGCCTTCACCTCCTCTAACTCTTCATCCTCTATTTCATATTTTTCCATCCTCCTTATCTTTCGCCCCCACATCAATGTTTTTGTGGCACCACAACTTATCTTTTTCTGCCACCTCAACTTATTTTTCGCATCCCCCTTTCAACTGCAGCCCTCCACCTTCATACTTTCATCCCACTCACATCATAGCCCGCAGCGTAGTAGGTAAGCAGGCAATATTACTTTATTATTATTGATTTATTATTAATCTAAGAATAAATTAAAAGAGCGCAATGCTTTATTGTTGGGTCATTGTTAGGGTTATTCCCTAAAAGTGGAATTGATGAACCCCGCGTTATAGGAGAGCTTTCGCAATTTCTGCACCGCGTTATAAAAACACCATTTTATAGGAGATTTGACTGTACTCTATGATGAGGCTTTAAAATTTGTTAGATTGACAATACAATTGTTCGATTTTCCAATGGTCTATAAATGTTTCTCCACCTCTTCTCCGGTTTGAAGTTATAGTTCAACACATATAAAATTTTGGAATTTTAACACATTTTTTTTAATTAAATTCTACTTTTATAAACACGCCATTAATACCAACTTTTAATAGTGGATTTCAGAAGCTCGAAAGCAAATACAATCACCGCAGGAAGAATAAGGTAAAGATAGTGTTAACCCAAGGTATATAGAATATAAGGTATTCCCATTACGAACCATGTTCCACCATTAGGTGACGAAATATCGTGAAATGTGTAGGAAAGTATGGTACAGAAAACACAATACTCTCTCTCGTCTCTCCTATAGAAATGTAAATACATTAGTCACAGAATTACGTCACAGGCTATCAGCTGCAATGTGACAAAATTTTAATGGGAATTACTTGTCTTCTATATACCTTGATCAGGCAGGGCTTTTGTCGTACTGAAGGCCTCCTTTATACAAAAACGTATAATTTTGATGATTGTGCCCTAGAATACCTACCTAAGGTTGACATTACAAGCGCTCTGATAAAATAATTTCCACCAGTAATTATTGTAAATTTTATTTCCTTGTACCCGCTTATCTATATTTTGGATCAAACGTTATTATTTAAAGTAGTAATTACAGATTTATATTGGTCAGTAAATCAATATTTCCTTTACATGACTGAGCTAGCATGACCAATTGTCATTATTCTAAGTTAGTGCTCAATTCGACAACATTATGATAATTAGATGTCACGATCATACACATTAAAGCGTACAAAAGATTTTGTCAATGTTTATGGCAAGACCAGATTGTGTAACATTAAAGCGCAAAGCGTAAATATCGGCCCATAACTCCTTTTCAGTGTATACATAATTACTATTATGTGGGTCATCAGAAACCTTTTAGAGTTTTCATACTTAATACAGAGTTCGTGTCAGTTTAGGTTAACGTTTTTAATATTTTTAAGCAGTAGTTACAAAAATATTAAAGCATTATAAGCAAACATGTCTGTTTGTTTGTTCAGTTTAATTGCTGAAGGATCAATAATAATAAATGTATATTTTGAATGCATACTTTTCTAGTGAAAAGTAAGGTCATTTGTATGGATGTATAAAAACAGACTTGTGGAATAATCTAAAGTATGTAAAGTAAGCAAGATCACGATTTCATTTTTTTAATTTTCTTATATTTTTTATTTCAGTCAGTGATGATTTATTTTTTTAGACCAGCAATATGAATCACAGACTAATCCAAAAAAAATCCGGTTTTCACTACATACATATGTTTCCATAGTACTTGCGAATGCGGCATCGTGAAAAAATGAAATTACGAATTTGTAGATAAAAATTTGAAAATGGTGGTAAACGGGCAAATCTTTTATAATATTGCAATATACAAATTTTATTTTTCACTACATACATATGTATGTATTTGTTCAGTGTTTGAAACACGTTCGCATAGGAATTAGAGATATCGTATGTTCTTCCTTTATAGGAATTGTCGATCTACGTTTAAAATTGGGCAAACAACTTCTTCGTACGGTTATTCATACAAAAATTGTTACTTTGAACGTTGGGTACTGGTGCATTCCCAACATTTTTGAATGCAGGAATAATATTCAAATTTCAGATGGAATTTCCAAAATGAATTAATTCGTGTAATTGCTATGTAGGATTGCCATATAAATTCCTGTTTTTTACGTATATTAGGAAAACGGTAAGTCAGTTTGACGTAATGAAGAAAACTTCGGAAAATAAAAACTAATGAATATGTTTATGGGATTTTTACTATCCATGGCGGTCATTCTAAAATTGAACACAGAGGATATTGCTGAATTGGTCTTATAGAAATAATACTTTTTTTCTATCTTTTAATAAAATTACGAGTATGTGGCCTGTGAATTTTCGTATATCGTATAAAAAAAAATCGAAATGAAATTTTGGTAGCTAATAAGGACAAATCTATCTCGAATTAATTCACCCAAGGTGGTCATATTTATACAGCTTTTTTAATAAAATTATAAAAAGAATTTTACTTACGAATGGCAGAAAATCAAGCTCTCGATTCCGAGCTTCCAATTTTATCTAGGCATTAGTAGCGAGAGTTTTCAGAGAAACCTTTCAATTTAGTGCCACATGCAGAAGCATACTTATGTTTCCATGTTCTATCCTTCTCGGTTCTATAGTTATATGCTAAGAATTTTGACCGTTAACTCAAGTCACGATCTACAGAATACAAGGTGAAGTTGTTTTCGCAATTTTGTTATTGCTTTCCATAAAAAAATTGCCATCTTTACGTCAGGTTAAGGCCCATATATAAAACAGCGGCGTAGCCAGGCGTTGTTTAGGGCGGGGTCCAAGTGAGAATTTAGTCATATACAAGATTTTGTCGAAATTTTTAAACTTATTTATTCTATTTCACATTTTATCTATCTATCACTATCGATTTGATGAAACAAAGGAACGATATATGAAAAGATACAATATCTTAAATTATATGTAGGTTTATTAAAATTACACGTTCTACCTGAAATTTGACTTATATGCAGAGTTCCAATTGACGAGGTATCTTAGAAAGCTCTGTAATAACTAAATGGACTTCTGAAATGATCTTTCTATAAACAGTCATGAGTGCTAACACATTTAATCTCAGCTGCGCAGTTGAATTTCTAAGATAACATTTTAGCTTTCGCAGTGTCGGAAAAGCCCGCTCGGCTTCGCATGACGTCCCTGGTAAAATAACCAAAATACACAAAACCTTGAAGATGATTGCATACAAGTTTTTATCATAAGCAGAAAGAGCCTCAATCGCAGTAGTATGTTGCTTGTCCATTCGAACAAATTTTCGCTGCCACAACTTCACCTCAAAAATATTTTCTTTTTGGGATGCTTCAATGTCACCCATGTAAAATTCACATAGATACTTTACTTCTTCCCCAAGGTTGTTTGTTTCAGCATTCTAATTACGTAAAGGAAGCAAGTATTTAAAACCGGATATTTTTATGTGTTCGCGAAGTCTAGATTCCAAATTAGTGCATCAAGAAATGGTATACAAATTTTAATGCGAAAGTATTCTTCCGTCGATGCAACAGGAACATTATTTTTATGTGTCTACAGGCTTACTAATCTAGGAATCTTTATTTCAAAATCACGTTCATTTGCTTTTTCTAAAACATTTTTATTTCTAATACATTTTTCTATATGGTATTGAATTCCATGTCGCTATTTTCTGTTATTTCGAGCAGAAGATCCTCAGCGACATTTACAGCTTCACTTAAATGTGTTATTTTTGCCTCTAGAAAACGACAAAGGCCAATACTAAAACTAAAAATTTTATGCAAGCTAAGGAGAGATATACGGAAGTCCGCTTGATTAATTATCTTTAAAAATTTGTATACTTTCGACGAAGCAACTGGATTCTGCCAGGACGATATACGTTCTAAAGCGTCAATAGCTGCTGGTTCCAATTCAAGAAAATATTTTGCAGCATCATGTCTTTCAATCCATCGTGTGGAATAGATGTTCTTCAATTTTTCCTTCTTCACTTCTGGAATAACGGGTAGCACAAAATTTTTCAAAAGTATTTGCTTTTTAGGAGTATTGAAAATGTTGTGAATTTCCCCTAAATTGTTCATACAGTTTCGTTATATATTGAACCTTGCAAGACTTTCACGCAGCTAAATTGAACTTGTCACTTGACAATGAACGTAAAGAGCAGTTGGAGCAATTTCATTGATTTTGGCTTGAACGCCATTGAACTGACCGCTCATTGCATCGGCTCCATCGTAATCTTGTCCTCGTATTTTGCTACGGACTCTATTTCTTTCAGTATTGCTTCGGAGATACCGTCCGCGGTTATATTAGAAAGTGGAATATAACCAACAAAATATTCCCAAAGTGTTGGTTCTTTGTCTTCAAATATGATGAAATGAGTACATAACGATATTTGTTCAGTACCGGAAATATCTTCTGCGGATGAAACCGCCATTAGTGAAAAAACAGTAAGAATCGATTGCTCTCTGCTATCAATTTTTCCTTAATTGTACGTCGAATAGTTTGAATCACCTCGTTTTGAAATTCTGGGCTTATATAAGAAGGAGGCTGAGATGGACCAGGATCAGACTGTACAGCTATTTTAATCCTATTTGTAACAGTTTCTAGGTCACTGTCCTTAGTTTTCTTTAAAAAGAAATTTAAAATTGTTGTTTTCGCTGCTTGTCTTTGGCGCAAAGTTTTTCTTTTAAGAAAAAAAAAAAAGGTTTTTATTATAATTTTTCTTCAAAATTCACGGTATTTGTTAATGAATCCTTCTTAAACACGTTTCATATATAAAATTCGATATAAGTGGCTACAAGCCAAACATACAAATTCTCAAACTTGAAAGTGAACAGTGCATTGCACGCTTGCACAATATAATAATAATAACAATATAATAAATAGTAATTCTGGGAATAGTGTGACCAACTAAAGAAAGCCAAGGAAAACAATTTAAGACGATATTTGGCGGGATAGTGCAAATTTTTTTATTAGTTTAAATTTGTTACGCTGCAAGTATAATGCAATAAAATATTAACTTTTATAATAAACAACAAACTGTTAAGAATTTAAGTGGATATTAACCGTAAGTCCTTAAATTGCCATTGGGTTGCAAAGACGGGGAGGGGGGGGGCTCGAACCCGTTGACCCACCCCTTGGCTACGACACTGAGTAACATAACTTGTCTTCTGTATAGCGTGCCTACTAGACTGTGCCAGTCCTTACGATAACTCCAGAGCACGTTCAATTAGAGAGCTAAAAATTTAGATTTAAGCTCGAAAATGGGACAAATCGGGTAACTTGGTCGCAGGCAGTGCTGTCGTTCGTACTCCGATCGGAGAATTTGTACTCCGGAATCTAATAGCGTACTCCGGTACTACTCCTTTAATAAAAGTACTCCGTTTTTGGTATTACATAGGTGGGCCATTTCATTTTTCAATCTTTAGAAAACCAAGTTTATTCAAAAGGTTTTCATCACCTGTGTCACTCAGTCCTCCCTGAGTTGAGTAACTATTAACTATGCATGGTACATAGTGCAGGTTGAAAGGACGGTTTGGTCGTGGTACTACGTTGAGATATACGAAATTCAATCCAGAACAAATTTCTTATTGAAAAGGTGGAAAGATTAAAGTAATTTTAAATATGAAATGTCCTTTATGTCATTGTCATTCGTTTCTCTGGCTTGGCTTGTGTAATGTTTTGCTATTGTGTTACCTGTCGCTACAGCGTGGTAGTTATGCAAATATAAGTCTCGAAGAATTTAGTTTAATTTTGCCTTAAAACCGCGCTCAAATCCAAATCCGTTGAACATTTTTCATGGAAGGTTAAGTTTAAGTCCTAAATTGGAGGAATTAATTCACAAAAAACTACTTCAAGGACAACAGATACAAGAAATAAGTAAAGAATGCCGTGATTTCTATATTTTCTAATGTAAAGAAATATTACATCGTATAAACGTTGAAGACCAAGTACTAAAAGCAGTTGCAGGAATCGATCCATATTTTTTACTTGCAAGCTTATTACCTTTAATCACACTTTTCACAAACCTTAATGTTAGGAGCCATAATCAGTATTATTTCAAGAATAATGTAACAGATTTTTAATGTTAAAAATTCTCTAGAGGAGAAAATGTTACCCAATTTGGAAAAATTTATTAGCTGCCTTCTGTGCCTTTCACATTCTCCGCAGGTGTGGAAAGAAGTTTTCGCCGGTCGGTCAATCTTATTAAAACTAAAACCTCAAATTCAATTGTCGTAAAAACTGTAAATTCCACATGGTTGTAAAAAAAATCGCTGTTGCAAAAATTGTTATTTATATTATAATAAAAACAAGCACAAAAGCAAGATATGGTCTTGATTGATTGATTGATTTAAGAGGTTTGGGACCCCTTTCAGGTCCCCCGAACGAAGGCCAAGTGAAGGCCTATTGTTCACCCTCCAGACCCATGAGCGATCGCTCATATGTCCCAACCGGACGCTCTTGTAAATTTCAGTATTAGCTCCCAGCCCTCCTTGCCGGCATCATGTAGATATGGTCTTAGACAGGGTCTTACGATACCCTAGATGGATGGCCTGTATGTAACTTCGTAAGGTATGCAAGTTTGATTTTAAAGTGATTTTTCACATATATTTTTAGAAAGTTTCGTCGGCCGTAAAAATGATTATGACCAATGTTATAGGATCTTATATTATGAAGAATTTTTCAGTAGGATTAAAACATATAGGACAGAGTTTTTACAGTATATGTATTATAAAAAACCACAATGTTCGTGTGGAATCATCAAGAAGGAGTTCTACGATTTAGTGTATTTTTGTATTTACTATTTTTATGAAAACGCGTATACAAAATTTCAGATCTCTCCGCTGACGCGTTCCTAATATTATATAGTGCAAACGAAATTTTTGTATGGCAATCCTACGAAGGAGTTACCCGATTTGGCCAATTTCGAACTTAAATCTACAATTTTTTTTTAAATAAACCACGTGGAACAAATCCAGTTTCCATGAGGACAAACAGACAGACAGACTAATAGACGGGCGCATGGACATACAAACAGACAAACAGAGGGATATGCAAAAATCAAAATAATTTTTAATATGAGTGGGTGTCTAAACCCATTTGGCTCTACCATCATTATTTCTGTGCGGCTCAAACGTATGACCAAGTTAGTATTCCGTCTGGAATTTCATATCCTAGGGTTTAAAAACGTGCCACAACGACTGCTTTTTACTGCGAAATAAACATTGATAACGGGATGTCAAAAATAATATTGCCAAACAAGTATGTATGTACTTGGAGAAAAGTAGAATGTCACAAATAAGAACATTGGAGCGAAATGGGTTAATGACGTGTTACTATTCGGTGACGTTTGTTGTGCTGTTTGTAAAAAAACATTATATCTACAATGTCTCAACTGCATTAATCGCGGTTTATATGATATTCTCCGTTCCGGAGTTCTATTCTCGATATCCAAACGCCTTTATCAGATCTTGGCCAAATTTTGAAATTGAATTGGCTTAGAAATTGTGGAAATATTAGGTAACATCCATAAAAGAAATCAGTCGAACAACGGACAACCTTCTCTTTTTAAAGTCAGTTAAAAAAGGAGATCAATGATTGTAATAACTTTAACTTTATTCTTGAGGATCTCATAAAAAAGAAGAACTCGAGAAATTAAAATATTCTACAGCTATGGATGATTAATTACGTTCGAACAAAAAAGGCGAAGAACAGTACGTATTTCACCACTAAAATATTTTTTAACGTTGAGGTTTTTAATATTTGTTATTGTTTTTGTTATCCTCAAACAAAGACTGTTTATGCGAGTGTTATTGTTAATTTTCTGAAGAAAGGAGCTAAGAAATTTGTATACTCTGGGCTAGCTACACCAAGTATAATATTCTAAAACGAATAACTTTTAATGAAATTTTTAATTTTAAAATTATTTTAAAAAAATTATAAAATTTTAGTTTAATATGATCGGCTTTAATTTTGTCGTCCTGTACTTCGTTTTTTCCGAAAGTACTTCGCTTTGACAGCAAACGATACTACTCTTAAATTTTTCCAAACGACAGCACTGGTCGTAGGGTTGTCATAGAAAAACTTCGTTCTTTTATTATATATTTGAACACAGCCTCAGAGCCCGTTGACATAGAGAACTGAAATTTTGTACACGGTGTTTTCATAAAAATTGTAAATAAGTTCAAAAATGGACTAACTCGGGCAACCCCTTCTTGATGTTGCCATACAAAAAATTAAGATTTCTTCCATATAATTATGAAAAGGATCAGTCCTGTACTGAAAAGTTCTTCAGAATATGAAATCCTATGAAATTGGTTATAATAATTTTTCTGCCCGAAGAACCGTTCTAGAAATAAAAGCGAAAGACAACAATGAAACATGCACAGAGGGATGATTATACGAAATTACATACGGGCGTTTATCTGTAGGGTATCGTGAGATTTGGTTTTATGCGAATTCTAGCTTTTTTCCCTGTTTTTTAATATATTTATTACTTTCATTTATCACAGAAATAATAGTAGGAGAATATAGTGTGGAGTTTGCGTGTGGGTAGTGCAATGTCTGATGTGAAAGGGGGTATTTGCACAAATCAGAGTTGCCTGAGAAGAGGGCATTTTTTTTATGGAAATATATTTCAGGTAGTAAAATTGGAAATGTATTTTTAATTATTCACCTTTAAAAAAAATATTGACGGAAACTCAGCTGTAAGTTTCCACCCTAGCTTGAGAATGAAATCGTACGGTATATTAAGCTTGTTCGGGGGATTGTAGTTCACAGATATAATGATTGTCCAACAAAAATTAATTATGTAGATACATATGCATAGAATCACAAAATATCTCGATTTTTGTTTGTCCGTTCGTCTGTCTATCTAATCGATCGCACGATAATACGTTGACCTAGCCAGCTGATATTTTGTACATAGTAATATTAAAAAAAGAGTAGGTATATACATATTTCGACACTGCTGAAGAAGGCTTTGAGCTAGAATGCTCAAATTTTATACATAGCGTTCTCGTAATAATTGTAATTTAAAATCGAAAATTACAAAAATCGGCAACTTCTTCGGACGGCTGTCATACAAAATCCTGCATACATATTATCAGATTTTTCACGTATACAACTACCGCGAAATCGACAAGCTCCAGACATTTCTAATGAAGAGCTCTTCGAATTGTAAAAACATATTGTTACGTGCCACAAAGTGACACAAGCGACATCTGTTGGAAATGGAAACAACTTTAGGCTAGTGACATCTTAGTAAACCTTGGGTTCGGAAAACGGAATATTCATGAAGGTTCTAGTATAATTTGTAGAGTATAAATACGGCGCTACTCAATTATTTGGATTGCGATAATTATAAGTACAGTACTAGCGATAAATAAAGAGTTGATTTGATAATTATTTGTGAATTTGTGAGAGTAAACAGTAAAGTTAAATAAAGAATGAACTTTTGAATTATATCTGAAATATTGTGTTTTAAATAACGAACCAAAGTCACGCTCGTAACAATATTAAATTAGTCATTAGTAGGCTTCGCCAAAATTGATCTTAGATCACTTCTTACCCTTGTTTGCATACTTCATTCGGAGAATTTATGCACCTTAAAATGCCTAAATTCGCATATGAAATGAATTATTCGAATGCTCGCAAAACAATTCTTTTGGTGAAGATGTATTTTGAAAAATTATTAAATTACCGTCAGTGAAATCTTGCAAAAAGTCATAGCCACTTAACCTGAAAATTTTTGGGTCAAGGTGTCACGTTTCACACAGATTCAATTTATTATTTCGATTGCTTTCAATTTAGAAGACCAATACAATGCAGTGTTTTCCCTGGAACAAAGAGATGTTTCCATGCTAATTAAATTATCAATACCTACATATCTCTTATATTATCAAAATTTATGTACATATACCTATATATTTCCATACATAATATATATATGTGTCTTTACAGATGCTTCAAGAATGGATGTGGGAGTGGTAGCCGGTGTATACTCAGCATTCCCTCAAATAGAAGAATTTTACTGTCTACCGGAATCCATATGTCGGCCCCTGGAATCAACGAAGAGGATTATAGATTTACAGGCATGCAAGCTGGAAAATCGGAGATGGGGAGAACTGACCATATTCGGGCTTTCAAGACAGCTGTGGGCTGAAAAGACTGAATTTCCGCTAAGGAGGATCCGGAATTATGTGCGAAACCTTATTGCAGTTATCACGGTACACTACTTTTTTGGAAATCATGCAGAGTTGGATGCCCCTTACAATCACTTTTGCAGAAGCTGTATGGACGAGGTGGAGTCGGAAGAAAGTAATATAGAACAGTGGTTGGCGTCATCACTGGCCACAGCTCGCTTCACGCTCAACTAACAATGGTGAGAATGGTTGACAGCCTTGCGTTCTGCCTGGAAGGTGAGCCTGAGAGATACGAACAACTTTTGTGTGCTTGTACTCCAGACTATGCCCTCCTATCCGTAGAGGACTTGAAAAACTTTCATCAGTAAGACCTGATGCACAGGACTGGAAGATTATGGTGATAGGGCTTCTAGCAGAACAGCACAATAGGCCGCTCTGGGCTCCGTGATTGAGATCTCCCGTCTTCCTGCATTAAAAAAAAAATTGGGTACAGATTTTGTTTTGAAAATATATAGATCTAGGAGCCTTGCGTAAATTACATTCGGTGGATAGATTTTCGTGGTAGCAGTGCCTTTAATCCAAGACAAATCAGAAAAGTTATACGTGTGGGAGCTTTCTGGGTTTCAGTGACTAATTCATTGCGATGCGCGCTTAAATTGTACGATCTTTGGTGTAATTGAGTTCTAAAACCGAATTTAAAAAAACTTTTATTGAGTATTCCCAAATATAGATTGAAGTTTTTTCTTCTTATTTGCCAGGAAGTTGGTCTCACTTAACCCCTTTCCATACAACACTAGTTGATACTTTTTCCAATAACTACTCGAGCAATAATAAACCCTATTTGGTGTATCCCGGGCAATTATTGAGCAATTATAATATTTATTTAAACACAAAAATCTCATTCAAAGACTAACTGCTGTTGAAAATGTTCCCGATATTCAATATAATTTTCAGAAGGATAATACCTACATATGTATGCACCTTCTACCTACTTATGTATGCACCTTCTAAATAAAAAGAGAAATGGATGTGCAAAGGTAGACTTAAGCATCAAGCACTTGAAAGTAGCTTAAATTGCATATAAGCTGCTGAGGCTGAAATAATGGTCGCTCTGAACTAGGACAATGGACAGTAGTTATGTAAATTTCAAGCATTTGTTCGTGAGTTCTAGATATCTATTAAGAGTGCATCCCCAATACTTTTGCTACGGCAGCGTGAAAATTATATTGGAATAAAGACAATTTTGGTTTACAGAATAGAGAGAGAACACATTATGTATGTATATTTGAACATATACTCGTATGTAGCGTCAAAATGGTGCTTTCCAGAAACAACACAATTAAGTTAAATTGAGCATTGATGAAATTGCCGCTTTTTCGTACCAAATAACATTAAGGCAAACATTTCAAGGAGTCGTTTCAAACGGATTTATTGCTTTGGGATTTTGACATTGCCACAAGCCTCTTGAAGCTCGTTTCATGTGCACATATAGAAAAGTCTCAAAATCCAATTTTTGTTGCATTTCTATATTTGTTAAAAGCGCCAGACATCCACATCTATATTTGCTAGGAACTCAGGCAGAAAAACGAAAGGAGCCAAAGTGAAAAATTGACACAATTCCTTTAAAAAAGAGATAAAGATTTGCTGAAGATTTTCTGTGTAGAATACCAAACGACCTAGGTTAGAGAGGTGAGAAAAATGTTGTATTGTCATTAATCACGTTTTTATCCAGTAAAAGCGAAAATAAAAAAAATCTTTTTTCACTTTTGATTTTAAGAGGGAAGGAACAAAGCTAAATGCTCCCACTTTAGACATATGTCATCTTTCGTTATATCATTCTGCTTGGAAATAGATGAAAAATTATGTAGAATGAAAGATTCTCCTTATTTTTAAAATGTATATCAAGCGGTTGAGATTTTTTACTTTTAAAATTAATTTTTTATTTAAAATGATTTTGCCTGAAGCGTTTAAAAAAACCTTTGCCTCTCTTAGTGGAGGAATATACGATTTACTATCCTTTCGGGCGGGCGTTGAAAAAGTTCGGCTGTATTTGGCCACTTACCAAAGTGTTTATAGAGACAAATAAATACTCGGGTTATGATGCGGAACATTTACGTCTTTACATTTATGTAACATATCCTCTCATAACTTGCAAGGGAGCCTCCCTTCTCGTGGTTTATGTCGGCAAGCTTACTATGTCGGGGTAATTAGTTCTACTAATTAAATTGGGACCATATCAGGTCATTGAAGAAAATGAGGATCTTCAAAAAAGAGAACCGATGAAAGATATAACCAAAGGACAATGATATTCGATAAGTTGGGCATCCACATCAGGGTGTCCCTTTTGTGGGTTGCTGGTCACATGGAGATCATGGGGAATGGAAAGGCTGATCCTTTAGCTAGGGCTGGCCCTGATTCTCCGTTTCTCGGACCGAAACTAGCCGTAGGCGTTGCCACCTAGAGTATCGGGTCTCTCATAAAAGCGGATGTTCATAGAAAGCATCAGCAGGGATGGGCGAACATGAGCACTTCCAGGTGAACAAAACTGTTTCTTGATGAGCACAGTGGGAATATCGCGGATTTTCTCATCGGGCTCGGAAAGAAATAATGTAGAACTGTGGTTGGCATTATCACCGGCCACAGCTCACTTCCCGCTCATCTCACAAGTATGGGAGTTGTGGACAGCCCTGAGTGTCTGTCCTGCCTGGACGGAGAGTTTGAGACAACCGAACACTTTTAGTGTGCGTGTCCGGTCTTTGCCGGTCTGCCATTCTATCAGTAGATGAGTTGAAAAACCTTTCCCATCAAGACCTGATGCCCTTCATTAAGAAGGATTTGGTGATAGAGCTTTTAGCAGTACGGCACAATGGGCCGCTCTGGCCTCCGTGCTTTGGATCTCTCGTCCCCCTGCCTTTAAAAAAAAAAAGAAAATGAGATAATAAAGCCCGAAACGAAGCTCTGGAACCATCGTATCAAATGGGATGCTGGCCAGAGGGTTATCTGGATTACTTATACTAATATTAGTATACTTATGAAAATTAATGTAACGTTAAATTCTAGTTCTCTTCTCTCTTCACGACATCTCCGTTTTCAAAACAAATGCGAATTTTTAATTCAGTTCTTCTATAACATAGCGGACTTTAGACTATTTTGTTCATTTGTTTGAAATCATTTTAAATACTTACTAACATCTTATGTAATAATATTCGATTTATTTTATTTCAAAGCGTAATTATAGATTGAGTGTAAGATCAAGGATATTCGAAATAAGTTCTAAAGATACTAAAGAAAAGAAGGAAAAAACAATAGCCTGAAACTGTAGTGTCGGTTTATTTATTCGACCATATCTATTTACATCATACGGTGAACTATTTGAGATTACATAATTTGTGCTTAGAGGATTAGTAGATATTTGTAGCTCTTTCAAAGATAGTTAATTCATTATCCACTAATCCATTTGCATTCGCCTCATTATTAACTTTATTTCTAAAGATGGCCGTCAGCGAATTTCACCGAATTTCCCTGCGAAATTCAAATTTCAGTGCGAAAAATAAAATAGCGCGGTGTGTGATAGCTTCCTATGATTTTGACAGGTTCCTAAAATTTCCCGTTCTGAACCACCACATTATCTCCATTCCAAAGAAAGAAATTAATATTTTGACATAACTTGTGCTTCAACGATTTATTACTAGCTGAAACTTTTCATCTTAACAGACGACTTATAAGAGTTTGACTAGGAGTGAACTTGGCACGTGTTGTTGGAGCTTTCCTATTCGCTATTAATGTGCTTTCAAGGTCACTAATAGTTATTACTTTCAGAACTACAAGATCTATGTGAGAACCTAAATGCTGATCAAGATTTATATAGGATTCATATAGGAAAAATTCTAAATATCGAGTAGGTACTTAAAGTCTTAATGATGTTCCTTGGGGGAGTACTGATAGACCAGTTTTTCAGGTTGCTGGCCTGTGAGTACCTCCTTGACTCTCTTTATCGAGACCGGCATCAAACCCTGGCCAATGACTGTCGTGACCACGGGGTTACATCTCTGACTCGTTACAAGCAGGAAGAGCGACCAGCATTGTTCGCCCGCAATGATGAACACTAGAGGTAAAGACCAGCTAACTCACTCAAGCTCAGCAGATAGGACCATTTTTCAGTGTTGTCCGATTCACATCTGAAGACTACGACTCTGCCCTGTTATGGTCGCATCGTACATAGTGCAGTATGCGGCCATATTCAATCAAACTTTAGGACCGACATTTGACTGGCAGACTCTGAACGGCGCATTCGACGAAAGGGAAGAGAAGCAGAAGATTGAAAAAAGGAGGAACGTGTGATGAGGGCTGGGAGAAGACGTAATGGATTTTTTAGAAAATGAGCAATTGTCCAAGCTATGAATAGCAATAAAAGTTTCTTTAAAAAAATCAGCAAAAAGGGAAAAAACTTGTAAAAAGTAGAGTACGAGTCTAACTAAGGAAGAAAAATAGTTCAAGAATAAAAAAAAAGAAAAGAGAGACAGTTCGAGTCGGAAAACATTACAAATAGAAAAGGGTGAAAAGGAAACGGTG
The DNA here is from genome assembly GCA_963930735.1 of Dioctria linearis. Lineage (NCBI taxonomy): Eukaryota > Metazoa > Arthropoda > Insecta > Diptera > Asilidae > Dioctria > Dioctria linearis. The sequence continues at coordinate 81,079,497 of OZ005742.1, forward strand.
GCTCTCGAGAAAACGCTCGCTCCTTGACAAGATAAATACAGGTCAGAGTTTTATGATTTCCCGAGAGTGTCGGCTAACAAGAAGGGGCGCGGAAGACTTATAACAATTCGAACTCAGGGACTAATTCTACGCTCACAAACATTTTATTGCAAACATAGTTTCAAGGATTTTTTTCTCATTTTTGAAAAAGAATAGAAAAGTTCTGTGTGCATAATCCCATACTGACGAATGTTCATATTAAAAGTTGGACATAAAATTGGTAACATAGTGAGGACCCTCACAGAAAACATTACGGAAATCCCATATTATTGCATCAAATGCGGTAGCTTTATTAAATTATATTTGAATATTGCTAAGTGTGGCTCACGTGGGTGAACAAAGAAACGAATTAAATACTCGCAACCGTTACTTTATGTGTTCCAAATTTTATATTGGCATGTTACTTTGAATCATTCCACTTCAAAATATATCGTCTAATTTCGGTGTGACCTGAATAGGTTATGAGTTAATCACTGTTTAATGGCTACAGTTAAGACATAGGGTGTAGTCGGTCAAATTAAAGATGAGAGTTTACAGTTAGAGTTTTTATAAAAAAAGGTTATATTAATGACCTTTTTGCAATAATAATAGAGGCTCAATTAAAAAAAAATAAAACGGTAAGAAAATCCGAAATTTTTAGTTTAGAGAACCAGAATTCTTGGGGAGAGAGCGGTATGGAGCTGGTTGGAAAGCCCATGAAATTCTGCATACAATGAGTTCTTAACTGTGTTCGGTCGCCCTGTAGGTTTTAAGGTACAGGGTGTTTTGGGAAAATCTAGATTTTTCTTAATCACCCTTTAACTCCTCTTTAGTCTATGTGATACTAGCACCCCCTGCTCTATTGACCTCCTACGGAGAGACACCCTGTATATATAATTATTTCATATAATGTAATCGTCTAACTTATAATTTTTCTAATATAAATTGATAATTAATATGTTTTCTACACTATATAAACTGTTCATTCATGCTTTCTAATAATTCCTAACTTAAATGGCCATTTGTAATCAATCTAAAATTGTAGCACAGAGTACGCGATATCTCGTGGTAGGCAATTTTGGTACATACTCTTACTATGAGATATCGCGTAGTTGGCAGTAAAATTCATTTAACATCACGAATCAATTACAGATTCGCCAACAGTGACAGTGCCAGCCTGGATAAAACAGAATGATATATTATCTACCATACTCGCAAATTTTGATTTCAGGGGTATTTAGCGCTATCACTTGTGGTTGCAAAGTAGACCGAGATGAAAATCATTTTAGTTCAATTATAAAGCAGTAAGCAGCTCTGGTGAGCTCAAGGGACTCACGTACACTTAAGGAACAAGCAACCTATTTGAGTAGTCAGAGCTAGCTCCATTCCGTAAAATGCACAGCAATGAAACAGCTCTGTTAAAGAAGACCTTGATTAAGATTCCTTAACGATACCTGAACTTCTCGACTTTAGTAAAACGTTTGACTCTGTGGATTTTTATAAACTAGCAAGCAATATTAAATTTTCCTGATCTGTTATTAATTTACATAGACAACAAGCTGTTAAGGTCCGTAATATAATATTGCAGTTCACTCTACTGAATGTGGTATTCCCTAAGGCTTGATTCTTGGCCCTTTCTTAGTCAGTCTAATTTTAAATTATTCCAAAGTTGTCTTGGATGTGTATGTCTATTGATATCCCTGTTGAAGATATCTAGATTTACTCAGCAGACCATTGATCGTATAAGAAGGGCTTGCATCGAATATCTGAGTGGTCTGTTGAAAATAGGTTGATATTGAATGCCAATAAGTCGAGTTATATGCCTATCTATAGAAATCCTCTTGATATATCATATATGTCTCCTGTTCTACATAATAATGTTATCTTACCGTATAAAAACTCAGTCAGAAATCTAGGAGTTGATCGGAATGCTAAACTTTCCTGCTATAGTCATATCACCAATTTAATTTGCAGAGTGTATGGGTCCCTGCAACAGTTAGTGTTCCATGGGTATCTTCTGACAACTGAGATGCGCATGAAATTTGTAAGAACAGTTATTGTACCTCATATCATGTACGGTACAATATTATTTCTAAAGTTAAATTCAGTCTGCCGTAGAAGTAGCTTTTAATGACTCTGTTCGTCTCTATTTGTTTATAAACTACTGCGTAATACTAATATCTCATTGCATTCAAGTTTTGCTTTGGGTCACCTCGAACATCATGGTTTGTCCTTTCTGCAGAAATTGCTAATTAATAAGTGTCCCGAATACAAGAATTTACAATTTTTGCATTTATCCAGAAGTATTGGTTTTCTTCTTCTGGGATGTAACTCACATTATGGAGAATGCCCTTATTATGTTCAAATCTTACGTATGTAGAATATACTGCCGTTTGATCTATGGGCTGTGCGCTCTAGCAAAGAATTTCTTAAACGATACATCTAATTAGTGCACATCCTGGTTCGTCTCTATTTGTAATTAATTATACTTATGTTTTCATTTCTTCATTTCTATTACATCTTAATTTTTCCTATTTCTTATTTGACTGTTTTAATTTCTACTATTATTATCTCCTTTTTATACTCCAGATGTCACTCCATTTGTAACGCACAGAAATAATGATGGTAGAGATAATATTAAAAGTTATTTTGATTTTTACACGTCCATCTGTCCAGACGGACGGTCTGGCCTTGCGCCTGTCTGTCCTAACAATAACTCGAGAAGGCGTTTTCTTAGAGAGCTGAAATTTTGCATACAGGCTCTTTTTAAAAAAGGGAATTTAAGTTCGAAAATAAAATTAATTGGGTAATCCTTTGTTGGAGTTGCCATATAAGAAATGTGGTTTTTTACGTATGCCGTGAAAACGATCAGTCCGAGATATTTTTCATATTTCATATTTATTTCAAAAATTGTACACAAAATATTTTATTTTATAAAGCAGTTTCTTAAATTATTTAACAAAAAAAAATTAATAATTATTATAACTTATACATATAAGAAAAGATAGAAGTAAAAAAGGGAAAAGAAAACTCAGCCTACAAAAACAAAGAATTATTTAAATGTAAAAATCAAAACGGAATAATAAAAGACTTAAGATTATGTGACCGGAGTAACCTTCTAAAAGTAGGCATGTTTTCCGCCTCCTGGATATGTGAGGGTAAATTATTCCAAAGACGAATCAACTGAAACAAGGAAAGAGCCCTCCATGACTCGTTTAGATAATATGGGAATCACAATTTTTCGGTGTCTTGCTGAACGCAGAAATTGTAGTCAATTATAAAGATAGCTAGGTTTGCGTGAGGCGATGAGACCGAAGAGGAAGATCAACGCTCTACGATGCAAGCATGTCTGCAATGTACAGCGTAGCAAGGATATTCTATAGGGTGTGATGTGATCATAACGTCGCGGTCCATAGATAAACAGAAGACAGTCAATAAAAGCTACATCTATTCTACGTTCACTCATAGTATCTAGTTTAGCGTAAATAAAAAGTAAAAAGTAGAGTACGAGTCTAACTAAGGAAGAAAAATAGTTCAAGAATAAAAAAAAAGAAAAGAGAGACAGTTCGAGTCGGAAAACATTACAAATAGAAAAGGGTGAAAAGGAAACGGTGGCTCTCGAGAAAACGCTCGCTCCTTGACAAGATAAATACAGGTCAGAGTTTTATGATTTCCCGAGAGTGTCGGCTAACAAGAAGGGGCGCGGAAGACTTATAACAATTCGAACTCAGGGACTAATTCTACGCTCACAAACATTTTATTGCAAACATAGTTTCAAGGATTTTTTTCTCATTTTTGAAAAAGAATAGAAAAGTTCTGTGTGCATAATCCCATACTGACGAATGTTCATATTAAAAGTTGGACATAAAATTGGTAACATAGTGAGGACCCTCACAGAAAACATTACGGAAATCCCATATTATTGCATCAAATGCGGTAGCTTTATTAAATTATATTTGAATATTGCTAAGTGTGGCTCACGTGGGTGAACAAAGAAACGAATTAAATACTCGCAACCGTTACTTTATGTGTTCCAAATTTTATATTGGCATGTTACTTTGAATCATTCCACTTCAAAATATATCGTCTAATTTCGGTGTGACCTGAATAGGTTATGAGTTAATCACTGTTTAATGGCTACAGTTAAGACATAGGGTGTAGTCGGTCAAATTAAAGATGAGAGTTTACAGTTAGAGTTTTTATAAAAAAAGGTTATATTAATGACCTTTTTGCAATAATAATAGAGGCTCAATTAAAAAAAAATAAAACGGTAAGAAAATCCGAAATTTTTAGTTTAGAGAACCAGAATTCTTGGGGAGAGAGCGGTATGGAGCTGGTTGGAAAGCCCATGAAATTCTGCATACAATGAGTTCTTAACTGTGTTCGGTCGCCCTGTAGGTTTTAAGGTACAGGGTGTTTTGGGAAAATCTAGATTTTTCTTAATCACCCTTTAACTCCTCTTTAGTCTATGTGATACTAGCACCCCCTGCTCTATTGACCTCCTACGGAGAGACACCCTGTATATATAATTATTTCATATAATGTAATCGTCTAACTTATAATTTTTCTAATATAAATTGATAATTAATATGTTTTCTACACTATATAAACTGTTCATTCATGCTTTCTAATAATTCCTAACTTAAATGGCCATTTGTAATCAATCTAAAATTGTAGCACAGAGTACGCGATATCTCGTAGTAGGCAATTTTGGTACATACTCTTACTATGAGATATCGCGTAGTTGGCAGTAAAATTCATTTAACATCACGAATCAATTACAGATTCGCCAACAGTGACAGTGCCAGCCTGGATAAAACAGAATGATATATTATCTACCATACTCGCAAATTTTGATTTCAGGGGTATTTAGCGCTATCACTTGTGGTTGCAAAGTAGACCGAGATGAAAATCATTTTAGTTCAATTATAAAGCAGTAAGCAGCTCTGGTGAGCTCAAGGGACTCACGTACACTTAAGGAACAAGCAACCTATTTGAGTAGTCAGAGCTAGCTCCATTCCGTAAAATGCACAGCAATGAAACAGCTCTGTTAAAGAAGACCTTGATTAAGATTCCTTAACGATACCTGAACTTCTCGACTTTAGTAAAACGTTTGACTCTGTGGATTTTTATAAACTAGCAAGCAATATTAAATTTTCCTGATCTGTTATTAATTTACATAGACAACAAGCTGTTAAGGTCCGTAATATAATATTGCAGTTCACTCTACTGAATGTGGTATTCCCTAAGGCTTGATTCTTGGCCCTTTCTTAGTCAGTCTAATTTTAAATTATTCCAAAGTTGTCTTGGATGTGTATGTCTATTGATATCCCTGTTGAAGATATCTAGATTTACTCAGCAGACCATTGATCGTATAAAAAGGGCTTGCATCGAATATCTGAGTGGTCTGTTGAAAATAGGTTGATATTGAATGCCAATAAGTCGAGTTATATGCCTATCTATAGAAATCCTCTTGATATATCATATATGTCTCCTGTTCTACATAATAATGTTATCTTACCGTATAAAAACTCAGTCAGAAATCTAGGAGTTGATCGGAATGCTAAACTTTCCTGCTGTAGTCATATCACCAATTTAATTTGCAGAGTGTATGGGTCCCTGCAACAGTTAGTGTTCCATGGGTATCTTCTGACAACTGAGATGCGCATGAAATTTGTAAGAACAGTTATTGTACCTCATATCATGTACGGTACAATATTATTTCTAAAGTTAAATTCAGTCTGCCGTAGAAGTAGCTTTTAATGACTCTGTTCGTCTCTATTTGTTTATAAACTACTGCGTAATACTAATATCTCATTGCATTCAAGTTTTGCTTTGGGTCACCTCGAACATCATGGTTTGTCCTTTCTGCAGAAATTGCTAATTAATAAGTGTCCCGAATACAAGAATTTACAATTTTTGCATTTATCCAGAAGTATTGGTTTTCTTCTTCTGGGATGTAACTCACATTATGGAGAATGCCCTTATTATGTTCAAATCTTACGTATGTAGAATATACTGCCGTTTGATCTATGGGCTGTGCGCTCTAGCAAAGAATTTCTTAAACGATACATCTAATTAGTGCACATCCTGGTTCGTCTCTATTTGTAATTAATTATACTTATGTTTTCATTTCTTCATTTCTATTACATCTTAATTTTTCCTATTTCTTATTTGACTGTTTTAATTTCTACTATTATTATCTCCTTTTTATACTCCAGATGTCACTCCATTTGTAACGCACAGAAATAATGATGGTAGAGATAATATTAAAAGTTATTTTGATTTTTACACGTCCATCTGTCCAGACGGACGGTCTGGCCTTGCGCCTGTCTGTCCTAACAATAACTCGAGAAGGCGTTTTCTTAGAGAGCTGAAATTTTGCATACAGGCTCTTTTTAAAAAAGGGAATTTAAGTTCGAAAATAAAATTAATTGGGTAATCCTTTGTTGGAGTTGCCATATAAGAAATGTGGTTTTTTACGTATGCCGTGAAAACGATCAGTCCGAGATATTTTTCATATTTCATATTTATTTCAAAAATTGTACACAAAATATTTTATTTTATAAAGCAGTTTCTTAAATTATTTAACAAAAAAAAATTAATAATTATTATAACTTATACATATAAGAAAAGATAGAAGTAAAAAAGGGAAAAGAAAACTCAGCCTACAAAAACAAAGAATTATTTAAATGTAAAAATCAAAACGGAATAATAAAAGACTTAAGATTATGTGACCGGAGTAACCTTCTAAAAGTAGGCATGTTTTCCGCCTCCTGGATATGTGAGGGTAAATTATTCCAAAGACGAATCAACTGAAACAAGGAAAGAGCCCTCCATGACTCGTTTAGATAATATGGGAATCACAATTTTTCGGTGTCTTGCTGAACGCAGAAATTGTAGTCAATTATAAAGATAGCTAGGTTTGCGTGAGGCGATGAGACCGAAGAGGAAGATCAACGCTCTACGATGCAAGCATGTCTGCAATGTACAGCGTAGCAAGGATATTCTATAGGGTGTGATGTGATCATAACGTCGCGGTCCATAGATAAACAGAAGACAGTCAATAAAAGCTACATCTATTCTACGTTCACTCATAGTATCTAGTTTAGCGTAAATAAAGTTTCCAAATTCCAAAGCAGAAGTGATTGAAGTCTTTCACGAGTGCAGGGTATATCAGTACACAACCACAACATCCGCAGACCACAAAAAATTTTCCTCAATTGGAAGCTGATATAATCCGTGCATTTTAAAATGGAATTAATCATAACTCCAAGACTTTTAACTTCGTCTAAATATGGTAGCGTTACCGAGTCGATACAAACTGGCGGAAGCTTCGCGGGGTAAAAGCCTGCGTTATATATTGAGATTGCAGAGCATTTCGCAGGGATTAATCTTATGTCATTATCACGAGCCCATTCAAATCAGTTTGCTAGATCTTCGTTAAGGCACCCCAAACAGTTCACCATAAGGCCGATAAAACTACTATGGTAATTCTGCACGTCATCTGCATATAAATGAAATTTAGCGAATTGGAATTTGTCTGGTAGATCAATTATTAATAGAGATAAAAGAAGAGGTTCAAGAATAGAACCTTGTGGGACTCCTCTATACGACGTTAATGTTCCAGAAAACACACCATCGTTACTTTCGATTTGAAAGCAAGCTCATCACAAGCTTACAGGCAGAACTAGAAACATTGAAAATATTTTTTTGTTTAGATATACATATGTTTAAAATTATTTACGCCATCGAAGGGCTTAGAAAAGTCCAGTAATATCACTTTTTCAAACTCATCGTTGTCGGTACATGAGATTTTCCAGGGGTTTTTGCACAAAGCATAACACACTAATCAGGCGGTAATCAGAATCCGTGGTAGGCGATTTCTTTTTGGCAACTAGGGTGACAGTGGCGACTCTCCATGAGGATGGAAACGTAGATGAAGTAAGGCATGCATTGAATAGGAGCAGAATTTCAGTTTGGATGCTTGGAAAAATATGTTTAAGAAAGCGTGGGAGTAAGCCGTCAGGTACAACAATATCACACTTTATAGAAAAAATGGCCGTGGACAATTTATTACAATCAACGCACCTGAAAGAAAACGGGTTTGGTAACCCTAGTGCCATATAGTTTACTAATGAGTGTACCAAAGTCTCAACTGTGGGCCCTGCCAATGATTGTTGCCTGGCAGAACCATGCTAGAAGTAAAATATTCATTTAGCTCATCAGTATGAAGATTGAGCCTTATTACATAGACCGTACTTTTTCAAGTAGCATTCTTGCAACCATTCAGACATGTATTGAATATAGCAACCTCTAAAATTCACCGACAGTAACCGCTCTCTGCAAGGTTGCAGGTAACAAATTTCAAAGCCGTGGGATCCGAATGAAGAAGGAGCCTTCTTGAACCAAGCGACTATGAGGCTGGATCTCATCTATTGAGTATTCAGGGCGTTTAGTATGTAAAAGCATGAAGAGGAATAGAATTGCCTGGCGTCTAAGGGTATAAAATTAGAGTCACAAATCTGCGTAAATTGAAAATAAAGCGAATACAATCACTATACGCCACATTTATTCGACGAGAGCAATAACTATCCAATTTAGGAAAAATCAAATTCCCGTAAGAAAATTAGGGCAGGATGAGAGTTTTCACCAATCTACATTTGATGTCCACGCTTAATAATTCGGCAGAGAGCCAGAGTCGACGCAAACCTCCATACACCTTACCCAGCATTGCACGTACATGATCACAACATTTCATTCTCCCATTAAGAGCGACACCGTGATTCGTAACTTCACTTACCCTAGTCAATATTTCACCCCCATACATGATGTGCAGAATATCAGTTTCCAAGCTGTTATTGGAAAAAATTATATATGTCGATTTATTGGCATTTAACATCTAAAGGTTACATTGAGACCAATCGTAAATTCGCATTAAGTCATCGTTAATCCTTACAATGGAATTTTCAATCAGCCCGAGAGGTCTGCTATTGTATATTTGCAAATCATCAGCATATAAATTGGCACTAACCTCTTGAATAATGTCAGGTAAATCATTGATGAATAAGAAAAAAGCAATGAACCTAAAATATACCCTCGGGGAACGCCACAGAAAAGCGGCTGTAAATCAGAAAGATGATCGTTGACTCGCACTTGCTGATACTTATCGCCTAACAAGCTCTGTATCAATTGGACGGCAGTAAATGAAAATGAATGTTGAAGAGCATAGCATGATTTACACAGACAAAAGCTTTTGTAAAATCGAGTAAAACCAGTATTGCAATCTCGTCGTTATCCAGGCCTTTTCTTAAATCTGTAGTAACCTTTAGGACAGCCGACTGACAGCTATAACCTGGTCCGAAATCGGATTGACAACGCGAAAGCATTCTGTTGTTATCTAGAAATCATTGGATCTGAGTATACATCACTTTTCCAAAGCCTTCGCGAGGAAACACAAATGCTGATGGGTCTGAAATCAGGTGGGTTAACACCAGATCTTATTTTAGGGATAGGTAGCACAGTAGCAATTTCCTATCTAGAAGGATAGGTAGATGTTGAATCAGCCAGCAGAGTCTCAAAAGCTGAAAGAGAAGAAAAGAAAAGAACCAGGACACAAAAAAGGAAAATGAAATTGTCACTTATCTAATAAGTAAATCTTGAAATACACGAAGAGCTGGTTTCATTTCCACGTCCCAATGGTTCCAATAAGCCCTTCACTAGACCACTATTATTCCCCGTACATATTTCCTTTCCCATTTGTCGATTGTCTAAAATCAAAGAACAGAAATTAATTTACCTTTTTTATTAATAAATTGAGCAAATAAAACCATCAAATCGACAACATAAACAGAAATACTTTAATAAACACGATAATTCACAAATATAACCTCACAATTATACATATTCAAATGTTAATAAAAGTTTTAAACATTTAACATATATTGATTGTTAAACACATAAAATAAATAATTTACTTACCATAAATCACTAAAAAACACAAATATTCGATTAAATCCGACAGCAAATCATGAGTACGAACTTCAAACTTTAAATGAATTTGACAGCGCGAACTTTAATTATTTTTCGAGGAAAGTACATTGCCCTAAGAAATTTCTGTACGCGGAATTCAAAAATCGATATAATTTAACGCGAAATCTAAGAAATAACTCGAAATTTAAGAATAACTAATAATTTAATTTATACAATAGGTAAAAAAGAGACGAACAGATAAGAAAAAGAGACAATTTAAACAATTTCACGAAAATACACGAAGTACAAAACTCATGCGCAGTAAATTAGTACCGCCATAGATGTTTTCTATGTTTTCGACATTAGTTTCTTATTCACCACAGCATTAGAATTATCACTTTTGATAAAATTTGCTGCAAATACGCAATAGTGGCGCTTGAATTTATTAAATTATTTTATAAAAACAATAGTCGAAGCAAAGAAAACAACTTAATCAATTTATCTGTCACATTTGTTGAGTTTCATTAATCTTTATTTTTTCTACTGTCCAACAGACGGGCAAGATTGGCATCACCAAGGAAAATGGCCGAACAGGGTCTATAAAAGTCCGAAGAAAGCTATACAACCACTCTCAGTTATTTGGTCAGTGCAGCAGAAACATCACGGCAACTTAAAGGGACTCCAGCAATATTTTTCAAGTGGTTTGTACAACAAATAAAAACAGAATTCGAATCGGTCAACGGTTTACACGTTGTCCGAATATGATCTGTTCGTCGAAAATTTAGATTTAAGAAGTGAAGTGAAGTGTGAAATTAACTAGTTTTAGAATTAAATTTAATTATAGGAATGTATACGCGGAAAAATGTGTGCTACTAAAATTGTAATAATTAAATAAATTAAATATTTTATGATAATTAATAGCCTTTAGGAATTTTTGAATTTAGTTCAAGAAATAACAAGGAAAATTTAACTCATAAAACCTCAAGAAGTGTATAATATTATTAAAGGTTTTTAATCGTGATTAAATTCAATTTTTTGCAAACGAAAATCCACATCTTTTTAATTATTTTTCCAAAGAAGTATTTCCCCTTTTTCAGATCGAATGAAAGCTTTTTTGTTGGTATTTTATCACATTATGATATTTTAACAGTAGATGATGTTAGGAGGTATTAAAAATAAATAGTATCTAGCGACTAATGTAAGCCAGCAATAATTTTAGGAACTTAGGAGATATGTTATCAGGACCAGCGCCAAAGATTTAATAGAGAATATGGACTTATAACACTCTGCATTATCAAAACACCGAAAGGAGAAAGAATTGCTATGCTCAGGGTTATTTAAGCATGGTGTGTGCTGCCAGGTAATGATGAGTGATTCAAATTATGCGACACATAAAATCTGTTCAGGTCATCAGGATTGAGTGACGTTCCTCCTTGGTGCTTCCACATACTCCAGCTTGCTTGAGATTTTTCCATAGAATCTTGTTAAAAAGCATTGGGTTGAATTTTTGTTTGAGATACCTATATTTGGCCGACTTAATGGCCGAGGTTGATTTATTCCGTGCTTCTTTGAATAACGCCCGTGAAGAAATTGGATTAAGGCGTCTAAACTCCCTATAGAAGAACTCCTTTTCTGCAATTAGACGGCCAATATTGGGTGTGAAACAAGGACAGGCATTTAGCCTAACTCTTCTTTATCGAACAGGTAGATACTTTTTATTGTACTAAAAAGTTCTGCAGATTATAAAATCCTATGAAATTTGTTATAATCATTTTTACTGTTCGACGAACCGTTCTAGAAATATAAGCGAAAAACCACTTCAATCAAATATCAAACTTCCACAGATGGATCACGAAAAATAAAAAAGTACATTCATCTAGGGTATCATCAGAATTGGTTCTTATACCAATTCTAGATTTTTTAATTGTTTTCTTTTCCATCTCTGTATTAATATACAAGTTAACACGGGAATCACATAACTTTCCCATAGAAAAATAGGAGCATCATATTACATCCCCACGATGCAATACAGCGGCGGTACGTTGCAGTCCATTAACATGGAATCGTCGTTCTCACGCAAAATATATTGAATCAACGTTTTTAGTAATTAGGGAAATAAATTGTAAAAGGTTTTAGCTTTTGATTATTATTACGAACTTTAGTTGTATTTCAGATTTCGTGAAATTCGGATAAAATAACCGTAGTAATTTTAAATAAAGATTTTATTGTTTTTAATTTTTTTTTTGTTAATTTCCTAAGCCGAATTTATTAACTTATATATATAGGTACATCCCTTTCCCGTAGTTAAGCCAAAGTTTACTCTGCTTGCTATTTTACCATTATATTTTCATATTATTATATGTGATGTCTTTGTTCTTTAATGGTTATTCTGTAACTTATCTATATGTAAAAAGGATTATATAATCTTTATACAGCAGCCAAAAACAAAAGCATTATCTTTATCTTATGACTTGTTTAGCCAAGATTATTAGGAGTTACTTACAAAATTTACATCACTATCCTGACTTTAAAACCTTATCGTGTGGTGCAAAGATTGCTGACCAAGATTTTCAATTTAACAAAGAAGATGGAATCTTGGGACTGGGCATTAAAATGCACTTATTTCCCTGTTCGACACTCACAGAAACTGAATGTATTTCATCCGGTTTGCCAATGCAAGCCCAGATACGACTTAGGAGTATTATTACTCGGTTGGCGCCTATATATAGGTTGTTAATTCTAATAATGTTCAAGTTTCTTGTAGAATTCATAGATCAGACTTAGGTACATCGATAAAGATTATACACATAGGGACGTAACAGGACTGAACAGTGTTACGTTAAATGAAGCTTAATGTTTTAAAGTAAAGAAGAAAAAGGGAAAGAGATTTAAAGTAAAGAGAAGTTTAAAAAAAGGAATAAGAGATTAAAAAGAAAGAGAATTTAAAAAAGAATTACAAATATGAGAAATATTACTGGACAGAAAGTAGAAGGAAAAAGTTTTTGAAATTATTGCCAAAACTAGGTTCGAAAAAATACGTACATATATCTGTGGCGACGCGTCGATGATTTGCCACCACTTTTCTGAACGCGTGACAATCAGCGTGTAAATCGTACAATTTAATTCTTCTAAATGCTTAGCTAAGCTAGTCATACCGTCCTGAGTGTAGAAAGTTGTAGTTAGGTAGGCGTCGTTTTTGATGAAAATATTTTTTGTAAACAAGAAAATTTATTCGGATGTCAGATTTTGTAAGACGAAGCTGTTTTTGCTAATACTACATAAGGATTATAACGTTTTATTAAAGCTCTTGCCGGAATAGGCAAACGACAATAAAGGAAGCAAGAATAAAATTTCAATCATCAACAGTTCTTAATCTGTCTCATGTTTCTGCGAGAATTGTGTTTACGCCCACTCGAATAGCGGTCCTTGTTGATTTTCTTTTTAGGTGCTTCCTTTAAGTCAGCTGACATGAGCTGTGTTATAGTGGTGCTTCAGCTAATCAACATATACTAAAGAATATTCACGAAGATGGAAACTCATCACATCTGCATTGCGGTATTGGCTGGTAGAGTTGCAACGTCAGAAATAGTAATATCGCCTCGACCAGTCGGACATAGGGTCGGCTGGTTTTATATACGCTCTATGTAGGTGTTATAGGTCCTCAGTAATGTCAAGAAGCACTGGATATAACGGTCGTAGTTATACCTTCAAAGAAAGAAGCCATATTGATCTATATCAAGCAGGATTCGTGCGCTAGATCGCACGGAACATTTTTCATTCGTTATTTCTTTTATTTTAATTCCTTATAGAGTTTTCCCATGCCGTTGCAATAGTCACATATATTAGTGACCTCAAGGACGCTCCTGTGCTGACGATCCAGTTCTACCAAACCGTTATTATTTTGGTTACGTCAACAGCCTCCAACATAAAGGGACTTTCTCCTCAAGACACCTAGTGCATCTACGCTGCATATCAATAAAACGTATGTATCAGGATTTCTATCGGATATTAAGATCCGCGAATTCAAGTTCCCACTTCACGCTCCAAATGACATGTTCCAGTTTTGCTGCCCAACCGCAACACAGTATATCTGGTGGGCCCGTAGGTATCAATACCTGGGGGTACCCCCAAATGTGTAGATTTTGGAAAGTGTAAATATAAGAAACAAAATATATATAATAAATGTTAATAAAGTTTGAAATTATAGAATAACGGAAAGAAAGAGAAATATATAAAATAGTTGGACATACTAGTATTGAGAAAAGAAAAAAATATATAAATATGAAAAATTTATGGTAAGTATAGAATGTATAGTGTAATTGACAGCTGCATTATTACATCAATTCATCCCCGTATATTCTACGTGGAGAAAACATCAGACCAATTGTTTGTGTGGAAAAATAATAATGAACACTTCACAAAAGTGAATCTTTCACCATCGACGACTTTCTTATTTGCATATATTGCCAAATTCTGAAGATTGATTTCAATAGCAGGAAGGCACCGATTTAGTTTAAAAACAAAAGAGCTTCGGGAAGAATCAGAAGTTAGATCTCACCTCTAATTACTGCGAGAAAAGTATGGTATATTTATCATTGCTCAGTTACACCAACATTGAGATATCTGAGGAATTCAAAGAAGTTAATTACCCAAGATCAGCACTATTTAAATGAAGTTAGTAGTAACTGCAAGATTTTATTATACGCAAAGAAGTCAAGATTAAAGTGAAATTATATCATGACATCAAATTCTAAACATATAACTGAATAATTGAAAAGAATTGGCAAACATGCAGAGTGTTACGTAATTATAGAAGGTACTTTACCAGATCAATGTAGAGGGAGAGAGCAAGTACTTTTCTTTATGTATGGGTGGACTCTTGATAGCATCGGGAGAACTCCATCGTACATATAGAAATGGTGCAAAAACTATTCAACAATTTAAAGATTCATACGAAAGGAGAAGCCTCCAGCACCGCTTAAGGAACCAATGATTATTTTGTTTATGAAGGGGAAAAGATGTCCCATCCCAAGCACGGAGGCCGTAGCGCCCATTGTGGTATCCTGCTAGAAGCCCATTCATAAAAGCCGTCCTGTCCTCTTAATGAAGCGCATCAGGACTTCGTGAGGAAGGTTTTTCAGGTCATCCATCGATAGAAGGGCAGACCCTAGAGTATCCAGTTTACTCCGAGCGAAGTCCGAATATGCACACAAAAAGTGATCTGTTGTCTAAGGCTCTCCCTCCAGACAGGACAGACACTCAGGGGCAACTCCCATCCTAGTTAGATGAGCGTGAAGTGAGCTGTGTGCGGTGATTATGTCAACCAGAATTCTACATTGATTCTTTCCGAGCCGCATGAGAAAATCGGAGATATTCCCATTGGCTCCAGCAAGAAACAGTTTTGTACACCTGCAAGTACTCAGGAAGGCACATCTCTGCTGATACTTTCACTGAACATCCACTTTGATGAGACACCCGATACTCCAGGTGGCAATGCCTACGGCGGGTTTCGGTCCGAGGAACGGAGAATCAGAACCAGTCCAGCCCTACATTAGATTCATATAAGCAAAAAGCTCAAGCGTAAACTGATAATCCGTTCTACCCAAAATCCCGCTATAGGAAATACATTTTAACAATCCCGCAGAAAGAAAAAGAGGACCAAGTTTATCCCACGGATATGGTCTAGCTTTTAGTGGCGTCAAGTCAAGGCCGAACCGGACCGCAGTCTTCAAGAAGCAGCCTGGAGCAATCACAGTAGTATTAGGGTTTTATCGTGTACTACTTCTCTTTGAAAAAATTGAGCATTACAAGCGTCAATAGATTTTAAAAGATAATAGGAATCGAATAGGAATCGAATAGTAAAGAGGGAAAATTTTATTGAGCATTTTGGACCATAACATAACCTTGAATTATACTTCGTAAAACGTTTGGATATAGTCAACAGTAAGCTTGAGCATTGGCGCGAAATATATTTTCATTGGAATGGATGCAACCACTTTAAAGTTTAAACTATTCTCTTTCACCAGAATGGACTATGGACGTCCGATATAATGCGCCATCCACCTAGTCGAGATCGTGCGTTTAATTTTTTTCCCAATTATCTTTATAAACTATATGGAGACAATCTTGCAAATATGGATTAAAATTACTATTAGTTGCTTACTGAACCTTATATAAAATGTCCCTCAGTTAGCCTCACAATAAAAGGTGAAGTAGGTACTTAATTTGATTTGACCCTGATGATGTTCCAAATTCAAGTTTACTTTGTATACGACCATTATTGATCAACTTTGTAGATTTTTTGTTTTTTAAATAAACAAATGTTCTCAATAAATGAAATTTCTGAACAATAGCTGTACTTATTGTTATAAATATGGAATGCTCACAGTGCGATAAATATTATTTAAAATGAGTGCACTCCATTGTAATGCACTTTAAACTAGTTTGTGCACCATTTTAATACTGCAGGTATATTTATGTATGTATGTCCGTTTCTAAACCAATAATTCTAGAGGATATATCTACGAGATCCATCGAATCTGCTTAGATAAGTTCAAAGTCATGTTGTTATATCTTGTTTAGTCGAGAGTTTCAATGCCAAGTAGAGCAAGCATTCCTAGTATAAAATGCCAGTCGGAAATTGTGAAAAGTCAGTTTTCACCGAATATTTCTATCAAGATGTTCTGTTTAATTTTCTTGTGTTTTGCTGTAAGAGTAGCTCTTAGTGTTGCAGCTGAAAACTTGCCTGTTTTGCATGTAGTTGATAACAAAGATTTCTTGAAATATCGAGTTTCAGTAGAGCTCTTCAATGGAATCCATTGTGCTGGAACAATTATTTTATCGAACATTGTAATTACTGTTGCTCATTGTGTACAGGGCTATGATTACAAATCTACCAAAGTTCGTGTAGGATCTGGAATCGGAAAAATTGTTGGAGATGTTTACAAAATTGAAAAAGTTATAACTCACCCGACTATCGCAAATGATGTTTCACTTGTCAAATTGACAACCAATATACAATTGAGTGAAACTGTAGGTATTCTTTCTTTAGCTACTGAGGAGCCTGAAATTGAAGCCGAAGCTTTCGTGAGCAGTTGGGGCAGTATAACAGACGAGTTGGGGATACTAAGCTTCATACCGATAACCATAAGGAATAAAAATGAATGCCAACCCTTTTCCGGTTTAACTGAAGACATTATTTGTGCTGGGAAAAATGGAGGAGGAGTCGACGTGTGTCTTCCTGATTTCGGTGGCCCGCTGATTGTAGGAAACAGACTTGCGGGAATTGTTATCTGGGGGGAGAGTTGTGAACGTCCTCACATCTACACAAATATTGCCACAATAAGGCTATGGATTATTGCAAATATCGATGCACTAAATGCATGAGAGCTATTAAGAGAAATGTTATTATTAGAATAAAAATTAATTTATATAATTCGTAATCCATTTTTAGTTTCTTCTATAACCCATTGTTGAATCAATACTCCCTTGTCCTGATTTTATTAAATGATCAAAGGTTATTGTAACCTTGATCGTGATGAGGCTGAAAATGGTTCTTGTACCACGACAGCAGTATCAAGCCGTTCTGAAGTGTTGAGTAAGCAACAAATCCTGATCCGTTTACTATGAAATGATCAAAGGTTCTTGTACCTTGATCTTGATGAGGGTTGAAACTAGTTCATGAACCGCCACTCCAGAAATAAATACTTTAATCTGAATTGAACAATCAAAATGCCTTCTTGGTAATCTCAAAAATAAGTGCCTTTATTAAAAATGATTACTCTATACTATATAGGTACATTCCTAAATTATTTTACCTAACTTATTAATAAGCAAAAGTACATAATAAGCATATCTCAAGATAAAACTGTTGAAGCAAAAATTTATTTCTCATGCAAATTTCTGTACTCTATGACGAAAAATATGTAGACGTCGCAAATTTGGTCTGGCTTGGATGGAAAGAAAATATATTTAGTTAGAGAAGAAGAGTAAGTTAATCTGTACAGATCACATCTTCTCTGTTGCCAAAGAATCATCGAAATGTCTTGCTTGGACTTTTGCAAAGGTGTAAGAAATATTTCAGCCCGTCAAATCTAGTGTTTTTCAACAAGTCCTATATTAGACCTAGAATGGAATACAATTCCCATATATGAGCTGGGGATAGTCGCATAGCCTTAGCGTAATTGGATATTGCCCCAAAGAGTGCCTTCAAGCTCTTTGGCAATATGGCAATAACTTGTCTCATCGAATCACTCGAGCACCGCCGCAATGTTGTTTGCCTTTTGCTCCTTTATCGCTACATGCAATGGTCAATGCTCTGATGAAATATATAGTCTAATCCCTTGTAGATTGATTCCAGCACGCAATACTCGCGGTGCAAACCGCGCACATCCTTTTACCCTTCAAATTACTTTCGGACGTACAGTAAAATTCCGTAATGCTTTTTTATCCCGAACTGTGCGAATGTAGAACAGTGTACCATCTTCTGTCTTTCATCCGACATACAATCTGCGAAGGTTTAAGGGCGATATATGTACATTGGCACCTCCGCTACTTTCCTCATATCCCCTAATCCTTTTCTATCTCTTTCCTGCCATGCTGTACTTTGCGTCATAGGGTATCCCCTGAGCTTGGATTAACAACAACAAAAAATAAAGTTAATTGTGGGAATTTAATTTATATAATTTGATGGCTTGCATAGAATTTTTGTGTGTGGCAAATTCTTTCATGTCAGGTAGGTTTTTCCTTTATTTTTATTTTTATGATTAGACAACTATTAATAACTTCATGGTTCTTGAGATGAAACCGTATGATTAAGGCAATTTTAAATGACATAATTAATTTATATAACCCACTAGGGGTATGCTTGCCCATGGGGAGGAAACCGGGATTAGCTTATCATATGAAAGAAGAATGACGAAAAACGGAGCAGAGGACTCCATAATGGCTTAATTTTATATTCAGTTACCTATGCCAAGGAAATGAATAGTTGACAAACTGCGGACGAAAATTAGGTAAATTAAAATAATATTGTCTGTTTCTCACTGTTAGTAAAAATCATGCCAGAGATCAAAAATTTAATTAAATGGTATCAAGAAAATTTGATAGTATTCGTTTCAGTTGAAAAGACCCTAGCAAAATAAATTATTTTTGTTTAAAGAGGCCAACAAAAGAAAAAAAAACTGGAAAGAAATTTCCATTCATGATCAGCTGAATTCATTGGAAAATATTTCCATTTTCCAGTAAATTTAGTTCATTTTAAGGGCGGTAGATGTCACTTTTAGTTAGTGCTTTCCATTTTACAAGGAAGCGAAATGCTGCAAATTGGTCCTTGATGGACTTCATTTGTGTGATACACTACACATTTGACCTCATTTAATTAAAAATTAAATTATTCTGGATACAGTCTATTTCGGGTATAAGCCAATAAGCGGAAGTGTATGGTAAGTCTACTTTTACATTTTGTTAAGTTGCTTATGATATACTCGTTCATGCTTAAACTTCTGCAGAGACTAATTGAGGTGTATATAAGAAGTGTATGGCAGGGCAGCAGTAGTAGCCAGCATGGGTACACATAAAAGAAATCAGTAGAGTTGGGTACTACATGCAGTGGTGACCATTGTTGAGAAATCCCTAAAATATAAGAAGTACACTCTGGATGCATTCCTGCGTATTGGGGGGGGGGGCTTTCAAAACGTTAAGACGGAGACTATATATAACGGAATGAGAAAAGTGGGTATTGATAAGGGTCTATGTGACAGCATGAACTCAATGCTTCTCAGAAGAAAGACTAGCTCTTGCAGTGCTATCACTACTATCACTACTCCTGTAGCCATTGGTAATAGATGAAATTCTCTTTAAGTTAGAGAGCGGGCTTTAAGGCGGTTGCCTAAGCGGATGACATATGCATCCTGATAATCGGCAAATTTATCTTTACTATTCGTGAAAGGCTCGAGTATGCGCTGCTGGAGCTGGATAACTGGTTAAAAAAAGTAGATTGAGTGCAAAGCCCTCGAAAACAAAGCTAGTTCTTTTTACAAGAAAAAGACAGCAGCAAAATTTCAGACTTGTTATGTTGGGTGGAGAGTATGTTTCTCTCTCCAGCTAAGCAAAGTACCTTGGAATCATACTCGATTCCATGCTGAGCAGAAAGACCAATTTAGAAGAGCATGTTTAGAAGGCCAGCGTGGGTCTTCTACACATGCAAAAGAGTTTTTCGTGGCAACTGGGGATGATAGCCCTTGAATGTACACAGCCATTGTTCGGCCGATCATCTCCTACGGCTCTAAGTTCTGGTGGCCGGCACTTATGAGAAAATGTAACATGGATGTGCTGTCAGAGATCCAGGAGGAATAACAAGGTGTTTGCCCACCAGGCCCACCGCGGAACTAGAGGTCATCCTTGATTTATTGCCACTAGATCTCCACTGCTGGAGTATAGCGGCAATTAGCGCTGTCAGGCTAAGAGCGGGATTTGGTGGAAGGAGAGGACTCTAGGACATTCCAATATACTCCAGAAGGTAGAATGCAGTGATTGCGGGGAAGAAACTGGCTATCAAATACCTTTACCAAATTTTAGTGGGGGCGTCAAAGCAATGAGTGTTTGGGATGGAAAGGAGATGTTGCTAACATCCGATATCTCTATATTTACGGATAGATCTAAAACAAGTGCAGGTACAGGGGCTAGAGTGTACTCCAGAGACTGTCACTGGCACGAGTCTTGTAGACTGCCGGGAAAATGTAGTGTTTTACAGACATAGCCCCTAGCGATTAATGTGCAGAGAGTCCGCACGACATATTTGCATATAGCCTTAAGGAATTGACTACGGGGCACAAGGTGATCCTATGCTGGCTGATGAGTTGGACAAAAGGGGCTCTGAAATGGATAGCTCCGCAGCGATTTCTATAGTGAGGATCCCGATCGTAGTTTTAAAAGAGGAGATCATCAGGTGTGGCTATCAAAAGCCAAGCCTGAGAAACCTGCCATTTCGTGAGCAATTGTGGCGTGCGTAAGAGAGGAAGAGGAGAAGAGAACTGCTTAATAGTATTAGAAATTATCACAAGAATCTAGTAGGGGTAATTGCCGGTCACTGGGTCATAGGAGATCATACTAAAAGACTTTTACGAAAGACCTTTACTGCTCCCAATAATTTCTTTTCCTTTCTTACTCCGGTTAGAAGCTAAGATATTTTTCTTTAAAACGCATTTTGTTTTAACTTTGTATCTTTCATCGTTTATGAGATATGACACAAAAATTCTTCCACTGTATGATGAGCCTCGGGATGGATATCATAAAACCACAAACAAAATTTTTTATATATTTATTATTATTGGGATAGAAAAAATTAATGCCATTAGCTATTCAAAATTATTTCAAAATTCGCCCCGTTATTTTGAATACGAAATAAATTTCTACGCTTAGTAGATCTTTTCAGTTGTTACCAAATCCTTTTTAATTTTGTTTGAAGCTTCGTGAACTCTGTACTTTACATAAGTTCGTCTCTTGATGATATTTCCGACGTGTACACTATCTCTTCAATATAGTTCTCCAGAGGTGAAAGTCTAAGGGTCTTATATCAGGAGACCGTGGTGGCCAAGGAAAAGGATCTTTCAATCCAATCCACTTATTAGGATAATTGGTGTTTATCCATTGCAGGATATTTTGTCCAGTGTGTCCAGATGCTCCATCGTACTGTTAAATGGTTTCTCTTCTATTGATAAAGGTAGATCTTCCATAAGATCTCGAAGATCATTTTCCAAATAATGTTCGCTAGTTAATCTACTTGGAAGAATATGTGGACCAAGAAGCTGTCCGCCGACAATGCCTGCCCACACATTGATGGAAAATCTGTATTGTGATAATGCGTTATAAGATACGTGTGGATTTTCTAAAGCCCAATTGGTGTAAATTATGTAAATTTTTTATCTCAGTTTTTGAAAATTGGGATTCATCGGTCTACAGGATATTGTCCAAACACTGGTTGTTGTCAAAATCATGCACTAACAGCCAACTGCAAAATTCGGTGCGGCTTATGTGTTGGTAGTAGCTCCTGCAAAGAAGTAACGTACATCCCTTCTTTTTTCAGAATTCTCCAGACGGTTGATACAGATATTCCTACACGAAGAGACAGGATCAGCAGGATCATTCCTTGCTATTTCTGGGACCCTCTCCTTTGCTTCAATTGTAGTTATGATAAAGATTGCTGGTTTCTTTCGACACATTTTCAAAGTTGTCACTTTCTTTAGTTCTTGGGTAGGTTCTTTGAAAGAGACGTACGGATCGGCAATCTTCGATGATATTCGCATTGAGCCTCAAGAGAATTTCCGTCACTAGAACCGTAGAATGTCCGAATGTCCGCATATTCGTCATTGGGATATTGAGCAATCTCTGCTTTGAAGTTTTTCTTCTTAGTTTTGAATTACGAATAATGAAATATTTCTTAGCATTGGTATTTATAGAAGAATAATTTACATGAAGGATAGTTATAGGCAGCTATGATAGGCGTATCTTTTATCATTTTATCAAACCTATCGCTATTTTCTTGTACAGAAGGCTCATTATACATATAATCGAAGAATTTTTGTGTCATAACTCATAAGCGATGAAAGATACAAACATAAACCAAAATGCGTTTTAAGGGGATGAAGAACCTGGGTATTACGATCTTGAAAACGTTCTATTTTTTTCCCTTTCAATAGCCTATATTTCGGTCCTTTGATTGGGCCATCATTATGGGCTTATTTCTAAATTTTAAAAAATTTGTACTTACATTTGATAAATAAAATTAATGTTACGAATTTTTTTTTGCACATGAAACAAGGTAAAAACTAAACACGGTAGGTACATGTATGACACAAATTACTAAATAAATAATTAAATGAATAAACAACTAAACGTTACACTAGTCGGTATATACGTCGTCAATAATAATATATAAGTAAACATCTATACTGTAATGTGAGTCTATTGTCGGCCAATCCCGGTTCTGTGATTTCTCTCTGTGTATGATAATCAAATGTTTCTATTGATGGTTAATGCTTCTGGTTTGTGATATTATATGTGCAGGGATTCAAAATTTTTCATTTTTCTCCAATATTTTTCCTTACTCAGAATCATTACCTAGTCGAAATCAAACTGGTGTTTTTTATCCATGACAAAATGCGTTTTAACGAAAATAATCTTAGCTTCTAACAGGAGAAAGAAAGAAAAAAACTTCACACAAAATTTCTTATAATTAGAATCCATAAGTATTCGTCTTCCACCCACTTCACAGACACCTGTTTTGCATCCCCCGTGTGGATGTGTACAAGAGCCAATACACATCTGAATGAGGGATACATTCAAGGTCCTTAGGTTGACCAACGTCTCCAAAGTCGCAGGTCCTGACGGCTTCTCGCTTCTGTTAATTAATAGCTGCGCCTCATCTTTTGGTAAAACTTTGCGCGAACTATTCTAGTTGTCTTATTCGACAAGAACATGTCCAACTGCTTGGAAACTAGCCCACGTTCAGCCAATTTCCAAAAAAGGAGGGAGTAGCGATCTCTAAAATTATAGACCAATTACTATCACTTTGATTCTGTCCAAGGTTTCTGAATCTGTCAATAACTCAAAATTAATGAAGTATCTCGAAACCAATTAACTCATCAACGATCACCAACAAGGTTTCGGACAGGTCGCTCATCTGAAGATTGCTGACTTTCCTTACGAAACGTTGGAACCGTAGTCTACACAACTTTGATGAGTCCAAAATAGTTGCTCCAGATATTTCAAGGGCCTTTGATAGAGTCTGGCATCCTGCTCTTTTAGCGAAACGAAAACTACTTGTTATCTCCCCTGGTCTTCTACTATGGATTGAAAGTTTTCTATCTGGTAGCCTAATTCGTGTTGTATTAGACGCCGTTATATCTGAAGCTCACTCTATAAATGCCCATGCGCCCCATGGTTCTATTATCTATCCGTCGCTCTTAGTAATTTTCAATAATGATCTTCTTTCTCTTACTTTCAATCCCATTCATATTTTCGCCATGACAGTACCTTTGATTTCGCTTACCCTTCCTTTGACACTCTTTCGGACTCCGGAGGGAATGCCACTTCTGTTAACTGAGATTGCATGATTCGATCATTGAATAACGACCTTGTCAATATCATCGCTTGGGGCAAAGCGATTCGCGCCGAAGTCAATGCATTTTAGGCTCAAAGCTGTCTCATCTCAATGACAATTACTTGTCATATCGACTCTTTCGAGTACCGCCGCAATGTTGGATGCCTTTCGCTCCTTTATCGCTACATGCATGACCAACATTTTGAAGAAATGTCTAGTTTGATCCCTTGTAGAATTATTCCTGCACGCAATACTCGCGTTGCAAATAGCGCATATCCTTGTACCTTTCAAATTACTTTCAGCTGTACAGTAAAATTCCGTGATGCTTTTCTATTCCGAACTATGTGAATGTGGAATAGTTTACCATCTACTGATTTCCCTCGGGCTTACAATCTGTGAACGTTCAAGAGTGACATACGAGAGCACCTCCGCCACTTTCCTCTTGTACCATTATTCTTTTCCTATCTCCTTCTTCCCATGCTGTGCGTTGCATGATAGGGTATCCCCTGAGCTTGGCATAATAGTATATAAAAAAAAAAAAACAAACGTAAGTATATAAAGGTACAGTTTGCACAACAATCTCAAGAAGTCTTCTGAAAAACTTGTAATTTATTTCTCTTGAAGTATGTCATCATAAATTTCCCTAAAAATGTCTTTTCATTATGTCACAGCATAGGCAGTAACACTAGTGTCACTCACCTTCCAAATTTCCTTTACTTACTATCTGTTATGAGAGCAAAAATAAAAAAAATATCTTAGAACAGCAATAACAACAACACCCCACTAAATTTCTGACATAACATTGTACCTTGATACACTCAGGTGTGTATGTATATAATTAATTTTCGTAAAAGCATAAATGATATTCAACACCCATGTCAAGATATTATACTATACATGATTACATAATATACAAATACACATTTGCGATGTACGACGATTCAAATTCCTGCCCATAATCCCTCAGATTATCCATTCAGGAGTGCTTTAATGCAAACTTAATAGATAATAGATGTGTCTACGTGTACAGCTTCAAATCCTAAATCCTTTAATCCAGCAATGGATAAATTGTTCATGATGATGATGAAACTCTGTTATCTCTGAAGTGATGACACATTCAAGCCAGAAATTATCATACCAGAAGGAAAGAAAGATTGAAAAGAGACCCCTTAAAAGGATAATAACGTACCGTAATGAGCAAAACAGCGGATGAGACGGGATATCTGTGTACTAAAGACGTCCTACGGAAGTCCGAATAGAAATTTAATATATTCAAATGGATGGGGAGTAAACTGTGGAATCAATTTCTGAATAATATCGATCCACAAAGTAAACTGAATTAGTTGAAGGTGGCTCCGAGGGAGAGAAAACTGTTATTCAAGAAAAATTCGTAAAAGGACAGTTTTGAGCTGATTGCTTGGTTTTTGTTCTTTTCATAACTGAGGAATTCAATAAGCTACGTTTTGTTTTGATATAATTAGAGGGCGAGGACACAGAGGATTTTTTTTAATCAAAGCCTCATTTCCAGTCACGCAATATGTATATAAATTGTTTAATGTCACACTGTGGGTAGGGTGTGGAATCACAATGAAGCAGTTGTGAGTGGGGGAAACTAATCGTGATTCAGATGGGGTATAAGTATTACCAAGAGCATGGTTACCTCAGGATAATCTTCAATAACTAGTTATTATTTGCGACTCTAAGAAATAGTTCACCACAAAGAAGTAGTTGGGATATTTCAAGCATGTAAATTGGAATCACATCTCTTCTCTTCATACTACAGTTGACCTTAAATTCACAAACATATTTTATATCGGTTAGTGGAATGTCAATTCGAGGTAATTTTACGAATTAACTATGATTGGTTACCAATAACATTCGTAAAATTGATGTAAGTGTAGAATGGGATAACGTCGTTTCGACATAAATGTTCTGGAAAATTATTAAGTCCTTCCCCTTATCGGGCATAAGGCACATTTTCCTATTCAATGTCTTATTTACACAAACTTTTTCTAATTAAGCATACATAGGTTCATACTAAGATATTACTTATATTAAGAGCATACTATTTAGTAACTGAATTGAGAAGTAAATTGCCATAACAAATAGGTCTATTTAGTAATAGACAGACGAAGATTTTCTCTCCAATAGTCTACGAGCAAGGTACAGGAATACACAATTTTATTGTAGAAAAAAAACTTATATTTATTATCGTGGATTTCACAAATGTTGTCCAATCATGGCGAATCCACTGACCCGAACTTCCAATGCAATCACAGAAATCGTCAATAACATTATTATTATATTATAGTTATTATTATTTATTTCATCAAAACAATGTACATTAAGAATTTATCTTGTAAGAGTACATGCCCTAAGTTACGAGTCAGGAATTAATTAATTATTACTACTTAAAATGAGAAACTAAAAGCAACTTAAATAATAAATTGTACAGATTAACAAAAACTGAAATATAAATATATAAGTATTTGTCAATTATACATAATAGGATGGAAGCAAAAAAACAAAAACGAATAAAAAGAAACGAAGCAAAAAAAAAGATAAAAGAGTGATCAGTAGTAGTAAGATGAATGAAAATACTACGTTTAAAGCTGTCAAAGGTGCCCGAACATAAGGAGTTCTTCAGACTAACTGGTAAAGAGTTCGAAATACTGATTGCTTGGACGAAAAATTGTCAATCACTCACTAGAAATCTGCTGCGAGGTGGTATAGAATTTAATGCTCTACTTGTTCTATTGCAAGAAGTTAAATAATTAATCCAGACACTGAAATTTTATAACCTTAGATAGTAAGGACACTGTCCTGAATTTGAGATACCTCTGAAGAGAACAGCCAAACAGAGTGTCAGAAAGAGGTGAAACGTGGTCATAGCGCCGAGGTCTAAAAATATATCTAATGATAGAATTGAAAGAAAGACACTATCGAGCCTTTTGTAAATTTCGCAGGCATATAAATAAATCGGTACAAGTAAAGCTTGTGCTTGCTTAAATCGAGTTGATAAGGAAACGACGTCGTTAAAAGCTCAAATTAAAATTTCCTAACGACGGAATTTATATGGTCACTCCAAGTCATTCTATTATTAAATATGATGCCTAGACTCTTAGCTGAAGTAACAAGAGGAATTACTACATAATTTATATGAACTGGAGACAAATCGGTCAGTACCTAGTCTACTTATAAAAGCACGTTTATTTACTAGCATTCAATTTGAGTCCATTTGGGAAGTACATCAAGATCGTCATTAATAGAGCAAATTGCATCCTCGCACAAACCAATAGGCCTAGAAAGTACTAGCTGTCTTCCGCATATAAATGAGGCTTGCAGTTTTTAACCGCAAATATATCAATTATGTACAACGAAAATAATAGAGGGCTCCAAACTGAAACCTGCAGAACGCCTGCCAAAGAGGGAGAAAGTCAGAGTAACTGCCATAAGTATGTACCGATTGGAATCTGTCCCTCAAATACATAACAATTAGCCTAGATCCCTGGAGTGAAAGGTATCAAAGTAACCTCTGAAACTTTGAGCAGAGCAGTCATGCAGTTATGCTTAGCTTTAAACCACTAATTTGTTAGTTCGATGATAATTAGTAATTTGTGTGGACATAGTCTTTTTCCTTGACCTTGTAGAAGAACGGTAGGATACTTATTGGTCTGTATTCACTGCAGCCATCACCTTTAGATATGGGAACTACTTTAGAATTCCACATACAAGGAAAGTACATAGTTGTAAAACAATTATTAATAATATGTGTAAGTCGTGTGATTATAAATCTTAAAAGGATCCTGATAAATCGAGGGTCAATCCCATCGCACCCCACGACATTTGATGTTATATTTAGTAAGGCACGTGCTACATCATCATGATTCATCCTAATAAAGTCATAGGATGCAAAGCTATGTGCATTTGGCTGATCAGCCACATTAGACCCGTCAGTATCATTGAACTCCGCCGTAGACGCTAATTGACTATTAAGCTCATCAGGATGCGGGAGATCACCAGCAACGGTAACCATTACAATGCCAGAAGATTTCAAGTTTCTCCACAAGATCTTAGCGGGTTGCTTTATGTCTAGTTCCCGTGAAAAGTATCTTTGTTTAGCTGTACGAATAACATAATTAGCATTATTTCTTAGCTCACGATAAGTATACCAATATTCCCCAATTTGATAGCGCTTCCACAGTTTATAGGCTTGATATCGCTCCCGTATGAGTCTTCTAATAGTAACTGAAATCCAAGGGCAAGTTTGATTATCAATAACCATGGTTTTTAACGTAACAAAATTTTCATGCAGATTAGCGATAAATGTACTCATTATTTACATGGCTTTGAGAATCTACATCCGCAATGTCAGGTATGATATCGCAACCAATTGTCTCGGCTTCTGAGAACAAATCCGCTAACACAATAGATTTATAATCATAAAAGGAAAATGAGTGAATTGAATAATCATTAACAAATGAAATATCATATACAATCATGATCATATCATGGTCTGAGATACCAGGAATTGATAGCTGATTTTTTAAAATTAATCTTAAACGTACATGTCGTAATAAACACATCCAACAGAGAGCAAGAATGTTGCGAGAAATGAGTAAGTTCAAAATTAATGCGATGTAAATCAACGGAGTTCAGTATATTACAAAAATTATCACTAGAGCTAGAATTTACCAGAAAGTTTATATTGAAGTCATCACCAATGATGGCATGTTCATACTGCGGTACAATGTGTACCAGCTCTTGCGTTCAATTTATTACTTGATTTAACTCCAGAAAAATCGTCGAGTAGAAACTTCGAAAGTGTCAGTTTTGACAGCTCGTCGCCGGTTTTCAGTTATTTTTTAAGTTTTTAGATAAAAAAAAAAAAAATCGAAAAACCTGTTACTCCTCCTCCAGTAGAAGTAGAATGTTCTCCAAGAACATTTCAACGTATTCAAAATGGTAAATTAAATTTGTTTATTGTACTATGTGCTATGAAAGTTTCACGTTGTTATTACAGATCCCGAATATTTGCAAGCTTTTAATCGAAGCCGTTCGCGTACTTTGTGAGTGTCACTCTCAACTTCTATCTTTATCATACATTTTGACGTTTTTCATGCTTTTACTTGAAAAAGCACGCAAAGAGACCTATTAAGACTAAACACTTTAAGAGGTATATCCATATTTCAGAAACAAAACTACAAATCACAAAGAAATTACTGCACGACTAACCACAAATTCATGAATGCTTCAGCAAGATCATCAAAAATTAAAGTATTCTCTCCAAGAGAAAAGGAAATCCTCGTTGTATGTAAAATTCGGGACAGTAAAAAATTATTATTTTTTTTAAATACTATAGAAAAGGCTCTACTGGTTCGTCGCACATGCACCATTCCATTAATACGCAACCACTGGGAAAAAGGGAGTTCTGAGAGCCCACCTGAAGCGCTTCCTTGGAAGCTCGTACCGCTTCTTTTCCATATCCCAGTTCATTACTTTTTAACATAGGAATGTCTGCAGAGGCAAGCGCTTCAATGCTGCTCTTAACAAGCGCTCTAGGAGCGCTGTAAGTGATGGCCGAAAAGTTTTTTGAATGTGTCTTTTCGATGCTTAATGAGCTTTTTGGATAATCATCGCATTTTCCATAATCGCATAAGAGGACTTCAAGACTGTGCTTCCTGAGAGCATTAGTAACGGAAGGAGTGGCTCATGATTATTTGAGATATTAAATTGTATTAAATTGATTAAATAACCCAATATTCTCAATTTTCGTCTCACTTTATATGAAGAACATAAGCAGATTATTTCTAATCACTCTGAAGTTCACATTGAAAATGAGAAATGCTTTACTTCGTACAGTAGTGCAAAAATCTATAGTTTCGATTCGTGGAAATTTAGATGTGCTCACCAAATCAAATAATCTTCTATGGAGCTTCCAAGCGATGGCTCTAGAAGCACTTGCGCCTTTGCTTATTTTTCATGATAGATCAGTGAATATGCTTCTAAAGAACTGCCAAATGATGGCTAGAGAACCGGTTAAATTGTGCTCCTTTCAGAAGCGCTGGTTTTTCGACCCAATGGGTAGTGAATTTAATGTCATGTCGAAGCATTCGGTAATTACGGACAGTTAATCTTTCGTTTCTATATATAGGTGTTGGTTGCCATTGCACTAATCCTACATCGGCTAAAGTGAGAGATTTTTTATCGCTGTATGTGGCTTTACGTTCCTTTAGGGTTTTATACACAGATTTCATAAATTTATTTTTATCAGCCGTAGAGTGAAATTTGACTAAAATGGATGATTCAATTACGTCACCAGATGTAGAATAAGTCTTAGGTTTAATTCTAAATATTTTACAAGACTTGAGCGATTTATCAGCAGCAATAGATGTACTAAGCAAATTAACCATACAATTTAAATATTCTTCTGGCAAACGGGTATGCCACGAAATCACAAGATTTTCTGTCTCTTTCATAACCATCTAGTTGATTCTTCTCAATTTCCACTTCATGCATATAAACAGAAAAAATATTATAAATTAAAAAATTATTTGATGGAATTGCCAATTAATTGATGAAACTTCATGGAAATATGAAAAACAAAAGCAACGTGGAGGAATTTCGGGCAATAAACATGATGACAAATTATGAAAGAATTTAGGAAAGGGCAGCGCAGATTTAGTTGGAGCAGTACTAAGAATAGAAAAAACTACTTATTGAGCAGCAATCGGGTTTTCGAAAAGCACATTCTTGTTCCGATGGTATTTTTTGAATTTGACTATTGGTGGAAGAATACTTCTAACAAAATTACATCAATATGAAATTAGGGAGAAGAAGCATAAGTCATCTCAGCTCAGACCTAATTGAATGGAAGATGCCACAAAACAATAGTGGGACAGCATTTATCTGCAGCCACAAGGTTCAGTACTGGGTAGATTACTTTTCTTGGTATTTATAAATAATAGTAGGTAGGACTGTTCTCACATATGTGAAAATTGTGATGTGGAGCATTAAAATTTTAATTTATGACTAAGAATTAGGACGGGTGAATGGGTGATGCATTAAAATGAATAGTGATATTTTAAAGTATGTTGAAGTAATTAATCAATTCAGGCATTGTTATTCATAGTTAGCCGACATTAAAAAAACATGTTGACTGCATTTGTAAGACGATAGGAAGAAAATTTGTGGTTTTAAGGCGAATACGGAGTAAGATCTCAACATTAACTGCTATCCATATTATAAAACCACATATCGCATATTGCTCATCTTTTCTGTTCCTAAGTAGTAAGGGCAAAGGAGACTATACTGTCATGCAACAGATACTTCTCAGTCGGACTTTTTGGCTGTACTTCTTTTGAGAAGTGATTATTTCTTTACTTGAAAATACTTCAAAGCACATTCCAGATTGCATTATATCTACACCCCTTATTCAACAGCTTCTCTGAGAAGGAAATAGGTAACGTGTTAAATATATTCTAATCTGCTTGAGCTATACCAAACCATCGTTTCCTGAAAAAGGAGGACACACTCGCTTTGTTGTTATGTATTTGTAATTTTTGGCATTTCAAATGAGTCATAAGAATTTTAAAGATTCATTCAAAGCAAGGTCGCCATTTCGAATAAGTCGTTTGAGTTTTGGTTTACAGTGAAAGCAAGTGTGCGCAAGTGCATATTTATTGGGTGATTGATTTTATTAATTAAACTGTTTCTTCTTGCACTATTTAAATTTGCTTACAATTCATGATGAATGAAATGTAATTATTTTATAAGATGTAAATTTTAATAAATTTTGAAAACATTTTTTTTTACCTTTGGCTTTTTATGTTATAAAATATTTCCCGTAAATTTTAATTAGAAAAGAATAATCTCTTACAAAATTACTTCTCCTATCAGTGGTTATTTAAGGAGATCGAAAAGCTCCCCTTCCATAAAGCGATGTACCAGCATGCCTTCTATAAGTACATCTTTGAGAAGGGAGATGGGAAGTATACACTTGACCGCCAGTTCCGCCGTAATGTATAAGTAATGCGAAATATTATTAAAACAAGAATCACTACTGGCTCCATTAAAAGCGATTAAAGAAGGCATTATTTTGTCTAAAAAGTCCGATTGGGTTACCCAGTAATTGCACTTGAGATACGAAAGCAGTTTGATAAGTCAGTGACATTTTCAATAAAAGATATGTTTTTCCTTTAAGGTTGTTGACACATTTAGTCTAGCAATAAGGTATACTAAGAATTTTGCTAATGAAAATACCTAGTATGTTTATCTCAGATTTTTAAGCAAAACACAACCTTTATGTTGTATTAGCCGAAAAACAAAATTGTGGTTGAAGCTGTCAATTTCTTTTCGGTTTCCATACTGTGGAACATTTTGGGGCCAAAAGTTTGTTCGAGTTGAAAGCACTTTCACATCGAAACCTATAAGTACTACACCGAAAATTTGCTTTTGCTTTCACATCAAAAGCTGAAAACTTTTTTTCGGTTAAATAGAAGTAAGATTTAATTATCATAAATGTTGTATGTTGAGAGCTCATTCGAAAAAGCGTATTTTATATTTACTTTGAATTGACTATCCAAATTATAAATGTAATGTATAATTTTCATTGTAAACACAAACGACTGAAAAAAATGTTTGTCCCGAAACGTTCCACATGTGGAAACCGAAAAGAAATTGACAGATGCAATCGAAATTTCATTTTTCGGCCGAAAAAAAAAAAAAGTTGTGATTTTCTTAAAAATATGAAATAAATATACTATTTTATTAGTAAAATTATTATTTTATCCTATTTCCCATGATTTTATTAATCGTTGAAGCAAAAGTCTTGTTTTAAAGTGGTTTAAATTGAGTTTTGCAGTTTATATTTTTCGGTTTTCGTTTTTGATGTGAAAGTGCCTTTACTTAAGCTCACTTTTGTGTTTACTAAAACATTATTATTTATTATAATATGCATAAGGACTTTAAAGTCAAATTAATTATAGAGGCGGAGGCACAGAATTGCCTATATGATAAAATTGCTACAGTGGGGTAGCTAGTGGCTAGTTCTTACAGGGATAAGTAGTAACACCGAAATTTCAGAAGAAATTTGATAATTTTCACATTATATTTTCGACTATATCTCTTATGTATATCAAGCTGAATTATGTAAACATAACCGGTATCCCGCCGGCCAATAAAGGAAGAGGATATACACGTACGCTCCAAATTGGCCAGTTAATGGAAAAACAAGACTAAACTAAACTTTGATTTACGACATTATTTGGCGTATTTTCTTTTTCTGTTTGCACACAGTGAGATTGCGAACTTACTTAGTTATGAACCCGTGTTATTAATTTTCGTTCAGCTCTTTCTATTTTTTATAAATTTTAATTAATTTCAAATATTATCTAATGGGGCAAGTAGTAACAAAATTTCGGGACAAGTTGTAACATGTTAAGGTAATGAGATTATATAGGTCATCATTATTTACATAGTTGTAAGTATAGTGCTATGTACATTTTTGTTCTAGTTTAAAGATACCTAATGGAAATTTATTTAAAAAGACATAAGAAAATGTTAATTGAACTTGAAAAGCTTATTTTTGCTATAATAGCATTAGAGGTTAATGAAATTGTAACACATAATTATAACTAAGTTATACTCGAATAAAAGAATATTAAAATCAGTTACATCAAAACCTACCATTTTATTAAAAGAAATCCTGAATAATCTTACGATTTTGATTTAATGATCTCTTGTTACTACTTGCCCCAAAATGTAACAATGACACCTTTTAGAAAAATTATAGTTGTGAAAAATATTGAATTATTTTCAATTATTTTTCTATTCGAAACGATGCTTGAATAGTAACACCATCAGCTAAAACTATCTGAATCTTAAACTAATGTGTTATTTTGGTAATATAACTGTTACAACTAGCCCCCAGCTCCCCTACTTGGAGCAACTAGTCAGTTTACAATCTGTTATTTGAAACTTGAGACTGATATATATAGTTATCGTCAGTAGTGAATCACAAAATAAAAGAAAAAAAAACAAAAAAATGCGAAAATCTTAGAGCTTCATTTAGAGCTTATTCACAACCAATGTTTAAACAAAAGCGAATTTTTGGTGTTCGATGTGCTGCTAGTGCTTTCAATCTGATTTTCTGGTCCACTTTGTTTTTTGTTTTTTACAAGTTTTGGGATATTGATTCATTTTTTCGCATACCTTCCGCAACCGCTATATATAGGATCGTCAAGAAGTCCCATTCTGTGTAGGTGACCTCTGAGAAATTAGTGCCCCGTGAGAATTGATAATAGGGTTCTCAGGCTTGGCCTATTTAGCCCCAATTGACTTTTTTTAAATGTGGAGTTGCCGTACCTCACACTTGCTTTGTACAGCTCAAATCGAAATGTTAGAGGCAAAGCAACCAGATTGTGAAGCGGGATACCACCGAATGCGCACAAAGCCGAGCAAGCTCGTCTGCCTTTTTGTTTCCGCTGACATCACTGTAACCTAGTACGCATAGAACGAGTACCCCGTTACACAGAGAGACCAAGCTTAGGGCGACTTTACACTGCAATAACAGTTTCGAGGTTGTAAAGAGCTTTGACAAGGCCATGACAGAGGTTTGATTGACCGAGCAAATCTGATTCACCTTATTCTCAGTGTCGGAGTTGAAGAGATGCCTTCCCGCTACAAGGATGGCTTTGACTTCTAATTGAAAAAAACATGACGTCGTTTTCAAGGTGTATGCGAATCTCTACATGAGGCTCCTACTAGAGAACGGATGTTTCGGTGTTCTCTTCCGATTTGGAGCTACCTGTGTAGATAATTGGATTTGTTTATGGCTGAAGCACATAGTGTTATTCCCATTCTGGCCTAGATGGGATTTTCACTTGATAATTTCCTTTTAGCATAGCCTCGAGGAAGTGATCGCTGTCTCTGACGATCTTAGGTACGATAGACTGCACAAATTATGGGTTTGTGTGTAACTTTTGCTCTAGTGTGAATCCAGCTCTGATTGAGATGCAGCCTCAGCGCAGCGATTGATGCCTCTTTCTTTATGTAAATTTGTATGGAGTCTATGTTGAGGATAACTGTTATAGATCATATCCTAGAAAACATAATATAAAAGCAATATTAAATAAACTGTGCACAATGTTCGCATTTTTCCATTCTACTCTTGCTTAATTAATAGAACTCCCATTCTATTCTTGCTACATTAGCGAAATTCTTCTGAGTTTTCGTTCTAAAAAAATAATTTCCGTTCCCGTGAGAACGAAGGCATAGTATTAAATTCACCTTTTCCTGCGTCAGCAGTTTAAAAAAATAAAAAGTACGGAAAATTCATAATATAAAAAAGTGGGAAAGCTGAGGAAAATGCATACAGAGTTAGTCTGAAGTGAACCGTCGTGTTTTAAAATTCGTTTTCCTGTAAATAAATTGCCAATGTAATTTTACTATGTGTTTTAAATTGATTTAATAAGGTAATAATTAGTTTTAATGTGCTTTTCTCATAATAAGAATATTAAACTGAAATTCATAGAATCATTCTCGGCTTAGGTCCGCACTTTTCCCCAATATTTCTGCGATCTATTCCGAAGGTTCTAATGGTACCCATTCACTTACAGTCCGCCTGCAGACCATGGACTGCTAGATCTGGACTGCACATGAGAACTGATGTAAGGCCATACATTATTCAGTTTAATTGACAGTCCATACCTGCAGGCTATGTCTGTCAGGCCGCGGCCTGCATGCAAACTGTAATTTCGCCACACACTATCAGTTCACACAGTCCAACTTCATACTTCAAAGCAATAAAACTAATGTTGCAAAGAAAAAGAAAATGTGCTTTTTGTATATTATAAAACAAGAAACCGACATAAATTAAAAAAAGATTTTGTATGAAAAATTGGCTCCTGGAATGCGAGAAATATTCGCATAAGAAAAAGTTAAGAAGCAGTAACACGGATGATTTGAAGAACTATGTTCGTATGGATGACCTGTGCTTTCAAATTTTATTGAAGTTGGTTAAATCTTACTTTTAAAACAAATAAAAAATAGTATATATAGTACCTATATATAATAAAAAATAATATATGTAATACCCTAGATAAATGCCTGCCCGTATGTTATTTCGTATGGGCGGTCACCCATCTGTGCAGGTTGGATTTCTGAAGTGTTTTTTCTGATATATTTCCAGAACGGATCATCGGACAGTAATCGTTATTATATCCATTTCTATAGAGTTTCCTATTCTAAAGAAGTTTTCAGTACTACAAAAACGTCTAGGATTGATCCTATTCACAGTATATGTAAAAACCCTAAATTTTTATATGGCAACAACAAGAAGAGGTTGCTTTTTTTTGCAATTATATTTACTATTTTTATAAAAAAGCCGTGTATTAATTTTCAGCTCTCTACGTTGACGCGTTATCAGGAAGTGACCAAAAATACAGGGTGTTTCCCACTATGAGGTCAATAGAGCGGGAGGTGATAGTACTCACCTAGGCGAACCAAAAATTGTACGGCAAGGGGGGGCCATATCTACCGTTTAGGAGTTACAGGGTGATTAAGAAAGAAAGCTAGTGTTTCACAAAATACCCTGTATCTTAAACACTACAGCGCGTACGGTCACAGTTAAGAGCTCATTGTATGCAGAACTTCATGTGTCTTTCCAACGACAGCTCAATCAGCCCCTCTCCCATCAAGAATTATGGTTGTCTAAACTAAAAATTTCGGATTTTCTTACCTTTTTTTTTAATTTAACCTCTATTATTTTTGAAAAAAGGTCATTAACATAACTTTTTTTTGTAAAATCTGTAAACTGTAGACTCTCCTCTTTAAGTTGACCTATTACACGCAGTGCGCTATCTGAACCCTTTAAGAGCTATTAGCTCTAAACCTATTTTCAAACCTATTCTGAACAATAATTTGTTCCCTTAGCACCCCCCCCCCCCCCCGCTTGCAAAACAAAGTTTGGTTCGTCTAGGTGAGTACATCACCTCCCGCTCTATTGACCTCCTAGTGGGAAACATCCTGTATAGTGAAAAAATATTTTTTGTATGGTAACCACACAAATCATAATAATTACTTTTCATATTATGGGTGGGTGTTCAATCCATTTTGTTCTAGCAGAATTATCTCTACGTGTCACAAAAGGAATGACAAACGTAGAACACCCTATGATTTCAACCAGGATATAAAAAGAATACCAGATTAAGACGTGCTATAGCCGCAAAAAAGAGACTTATCACACCCTTGAAATTTCTAGGCACTGGACGTAGCTTGGAAGATTTAAAATTCTCAACGACGACGCAAGCTTTGGAAGCCATTCTACCGTAGACATGTAATGCAGTGACATGCTTTGAAAAAGGATTACTGGATTTTGATTTGATTTTCCATAACGCCTTATTACTACGAAATATTAATAAAGCCGGTAATAAATCGTCCTTTTTGGCCATTTTTAAAATTTTTGTATGCTGGATTGCGGCTACGGAAACAAAAGTTCCAGACGACGGCCGCGGAAGACGATACAGCAACACACACTATCAGTTACTTAACAGTTTCGTTGGACTGCAGGCCTGGATAAGCCTGTAAGTGTATAGTGGAAATAAGGCGGCAAGCCTCTGGCTTTCAGTCCACGGCCTGCAGGCGGACTTTAAGTGAAAGGGTACCATAAGAGCTTTGTTCGCTCTCTTCTCAAGATATCCAGATTAGCAGTAAGTCTTAGTTCACTAAATATGAGTGAACTCTACATTAGATTCCCTGATTATTTACAACTGATTTGAATAAGTTAACAGTAATGTTTAATAGGTCCCTAATGTGGGGTTTCGGGAACAGTCCCAACATCTCAGCAGGATCTATATTATATTTATAATTATTTGAGTCGTGTTCTTTAAACTTCATGACTATAGCGCATAGTATTAGATTCGAAACTCTGCAGCAATAGCTCAGAACAGAAACTATGAGAGCGAATTTTATGACACCACAAGGAATGTTGAACTGCCGTAGTAATATTAAGTGAAAAAACAAATTTCTTGTACAATCGTAAACTTCAAATTCTCATTTCTTTTAATGATATGCACGTGTATATGAAATGAACAGAACTAAATCGACACATTTAAATGATAATACATATGTGCCTGTGCTGAATTTGATGTTACAGAATGGCCCTTTTAAACTTTTACCAACCTAAAAAACAATACCTGAATATATGGGAACAAATTTGCTCTGACGTTTGCATAGTAGTGCCATGTACTTACTACGGAAGCTCGGGCAGAAGTTTCCCAAATAGCCATTTATTAAACAGTTCACAAACAGTACCTCTACTGAAAGCTAATATTTTTCCCTAAGGAAAAGTTTTCCTTCAAGTGTAGAAAATAGAACAGAAAATCGACAAGATCTGTGTGTTTTAACGTAATAACTTTGATGAATGTTCCCCAAAACTGTCGAGTGTTTTTTATTTGACTTATTCGTCACGTGAAAATTTCCGCACTAAAATTCTATTGGCATTATTAACAGTCCTTAAAGTTAAGGACATACAACGTACTATTATTTGTAGATAGGAGGAGAAATGAACTGAGTGTTTCTGTAAATGGAGAAACTTATTCAATTAAGTAGTTGAAATTCCTGTAAGGCTATTTGGGTCAAACTATATAGAGAAACACTGTATCTGCTAAACTAGGTAAGCACTTAGAAGGACAGAATGAAAAAAGTAAACAGTCGTTACATGAATCGAAGGCATACGTACAAAGCGACAAAAGTTTGTTTACATGTCGCGGATCGATATTATTTCAAACTAACATCGTTTTCCTGCCTGTTCGTTATATTTTATGTAATGTTAGTCATTTTTTGTTAATATTCACTTACATAGTAAAACCACTGAGCTACAGACGTGAGTATGTATATAAACACAAAAGCAAACGTTAGATGGTATGTTTACTTTCGTTTAGTATTTACATGCAAGGCTTTTCGGCTCAGTAGGCATTAAACTTTGCTCTATAAGGTCAGATGTTATCCATATGACCATATAAATTGATTAGCGATGTGGTTATGAGGTTTACCAAGGGCAGGAGGAATATAAACTTAAATATATATTATTCACTATGAGATAGTAAATACGCTGCAATTTTGTTGTAAATTATTACCGCTAAGATAACATTCGTATGATTGTGCCATTTCATTTAGCACCCTTCGTCTTCTACCTGAAATAATTAGTGCCGTTCATGCCCGTTCACCATATAAAAAAATAACGATTTATAAAAGTATTTGCCTTCGTGTTTTAATCATCTAAAGTAAATGGTTACACGTAGAATTACCGAAGAAGCTTCAGTAAATATGTAATATTTCCATTGTCGTTATCCTAGTCTTAATTAACGATAATTATACGGAAATAATGGTTTTCCTAATGTGGATCGTACGTCATGTGTCTATTGGAATTAGTAGTTCTATTAGAAATTTATATAGGTATGCCTCGTAATTTACTGAAATTTATATAAATATCTGCTCGTCATTTCAAAAGTGCATGCTATCTAGGTACATACATAGTCGGAGTTCTTTTAATGATACAATATAAAACAATACAAAAGTTTTGGGATAATAAATTTGTTACTGCACTCAGAATAGTAAACTCTGTACGTAGAAGAACGGTCAATCCATTCACAATTTTACTTTAAAATGTATATCTCCAAAACGAAGTCGAGCACCATCGCAATTTTTTAAATAACTTTCATTAACTCACAAACTCTTGACTAAATAGCTTTGTGTGTCCAGGGCATCTTTCGTGACGAAAGAGTTTTAAGATAGTAAAGGTGGATGGATTTACATGTTTTGTTTTTTTATTTTTGGAATTTGGGGGTAGTAACTACACCCCTTGGGGTTGTACAATTTGGGTCGTGCGTGATATCAAATTAAAGCTCTTGATAAGTGCTATTAAATGACATTTTGCTTTTCTTCTGTAAGAAACTTTATAACAAACGTCTCTCACCCGAATATCACTAAAATGCGTGCTTTTTGAATTTGTGTACAGAGGTAGGGGCATCTGGTGCGGGAGCTAATTTTTCTTTTAAACGATTTAGCACAATGTTTTACATATTTCATGGGAACATATCGATTTTCTATGTTTAACCGTTATATGGTTTTTGATGTTAAATAATTTTTTCAGATTTTTCATGTAGTCTGGACATAGAAGTATACTTTTAATGAAGTGCGATAATCTTCTAAAGATTTAACGTGTAATTTTAATCTGAGTTAAAGCATTTCTTATTTTGCAGGACTTTTATTTACGACATTGCTTAGATTTTTCTTACCAACATTCTAGTACGGATTTTTCCTTGCGACATACTTGGCGGAAATTATAATAAAGGAACTCATTACTCCTGCAAATTTGTGGTAATATAACAAAATAAAGGCCATAAGGGCATCATCGGTTATTTCCATAGTGAAGCGTAGTTCCTTAGCAATAAATACACAAACCAAATGTCCGTTATATTTTCTCGTTTCCTAGTAACCTAAGATGTTGCTCAGTGCAGGAGAACCTTTGGCTGCACATGGGGCATGAGACCGAGGATCGTGCATTGACTGTACACTTCGGTCATTAAACCCATAATTACATATTCCTCCTGTGTATGGTGGCCGAGGACGCTTGTGGGGACTGCGATCCATGGGTATTACGGGCTCCATGCGATCTACGACTACTGTTGCTCTTGAGGTCCTATTTAATCCGCCACCCCCCGGGTCTAGTCATTCAGGCAGATGCCAAAAGGACTGTGTGCGGGGGATGTTGGGAGGACGGCTGGACTTGCTCTCTCTGGCGTACGGGCTGAACTTGGAAAACCCTCTGGCCAGGATGCGAGGTGATGCGATGTTACCTGAGCTTCGGTTTGGGCGTCGCTTCTCTGTGAGCTTTCCTGGAAGGAAATCGTGTACTGAGTGCCTTATCGAGGCTTCCCCGGTTCGCTCTAAAAATCTTCAACGACGGTTCACTCACTAATGAGGGAGCTGCAGCGGGTGTTATCTTTCTTGAACCTGATATTGGGATGGAGTACTCACTTGGAAGACTTACCACTGTCTTCCAGGCTGAGGTCTTCGTCATATCGACGGCAGCGAAGTTAGCTCTTGATATGCAAATCAAGGGGAAGGACATTGCTATCCTTTCGGATAGTCAGGCAGCCTTGATGGCTTGCAAGTGTACAAAACTGTTTCCAATGGGAATATCTCCGATTTTCTCATGGGGTTCGGAAAGAAACAATCTAGAGATATGGCTGGCATCATCACCGGCCACAGCTCACTTCACGCTCATCTAACAAGGATAGGAGTTGTTGACTTTTAGACTTATCCCATTTGAATTTTTGGATTCCTAAGGATAAAACGTTTAGTAAGAAGGAAATGATTCGTATAGACTCATTTAAGGAAACTGGTATATCTTATAGGGAAATTTCCCGATGAATGAGCCGTTCTGAAGCTGTATTGCGGAATTGTATAACACTAGGGAAAAACTGTAGCCAAAAATGTAAAAGAGGCAAAGAAGGATAACGTATTTTCTTCACAGATCAAGGCTAATATAAAACTGCCAGTCGGTTCTAGGTGGATAAGACAAGTCTGAGTTGCCGATCACAATTATAGATTTTCAAAATGTCTGAAGAAATCAGCTTTGACTGCACGCCATAAGCAGGAGCGCTTAAAATTCGCTCAAAAATCAAAACTATATTAGCTGGATACAGGGATGCACTGGCGATGCAAATTGCGCCGGAAAATTTTGGAATACCGGCCCATTTTCTCTGGCAAAATCTTCACTAACTATTTATATTATAAAATTGTTGGTAACTTCAGGACAACCGTTACATATTTCTTTAATTAATAATTATCAATAGCCATTAACAAATCTTTGTTTCCGTTCATTACATTAAGCGTATCTACATGGTCATCAGTTAGCCTATTTCTTAAGTGATTCATGATGCATTTTAGAATACTAAATGTATGCTCGCATTGAACTTGTGCCACTGACAACATCAGCACAATTTTAATCATTTTGGTAAGCCTTGGTATACGAATTATATTTATGCAATACTTTAAAACAACATACTAAGCAATTCTTGCTTCGATTACATTCACTCATTATTTCCAGTTCCGCCCCATCAGTCTTCAAATCATAATTAGCAACAAGATATTTTTCGGACAGATTTTTCCTCAAATATTCCACATCGCCAGTGAGCTTGAAGGCTCTTTTTGGACAATATCCAATAAAGCTAAAACTGTGTGACCTGCCCCGGCCCAGATATGGAAATTGTATTAAATTCTAGGTCTGGTGTAGGACTTGCAAAGGAGCGCAAGATTCGATGGGCTGAAATATTTCTACACCTTTTCTGAAATCCTAGACATTTCGATGCCTCTTTGGCAACAGACAAGATGTGATCTGTCTAACTTAGCGTACAGGAAATATTAATGCCAAGAAGTCGTAAATCAGTGCTCCATCAAGAGAAATGGGAGTGATGCTGCTTCAAAGAGATGAGACAGCTTTGGCACTTAGATGTCTTGAGTTCGACGCGAGTCGCTTTACTCCAAGCGGGGATATGAGCAAGGTTGTTATTCATTGATCTGATCATGCAACTTCGTTTCACAGATGTGGCATTCTTTCTGGAGTCCCCAAGAGTGTCAAAGGAGTAAGCGACATCAAGGCTACTGTTATAGGCAAAATTATGGATTGGATTAAAAGTAACGGAAAGCAGATCATTAATGAAAATTAAGAAGAGAGATGGAGATATAATATCGCCCTGGAGCACATCAGCAACCCCATCTAGTACAACTGGTATTATGGGATCAGGATAAAACTTTCAATCTGTAATAGAAGAGGAGGGGAGAGAATAAATGTTTTAAGTTTAACTAGAAGGGCGAGATGCCAGACTCTATCAAAGACATTTTATATATCTAGAGCAACGACTTTGTAATCACCAAAACTGTGGGCACTACCATTCGAATTTTCCGTACAAAAGGTCAGCAAATCTTCAGATGAGCGTCCAGTCATTGATGAGTTTTTCTAGATACTACATTAACTTGGAGTTAATAGATTCAAAAACTTTGAACAAATCGAAGTAATTGCAGTTGGTCGATAATTTGAGGGATCGCTACCCTCTTCTTTCTTGGGAATAGGCTTATCGTAAGCTAGTCTCCAACCAGTTGGACATTTTCCTGACAAATAAGACAAGTACAATAGATTGAGCAAAGGTTTAGCTAAGGATGAAGCACAGCTTTTAATTAACAGGGGTCTTGTAGACTTCTGTCAATTCTGGACATGAATGCAATTAATAGGCGCGAAAAGCAGACTCTTTCGTTTTTATACCCTAGATGAAATATATAGGGGTATACTAAGTTTGTCATTCCGTTTGTAACACCTCGAAATAATGATAGTAGAGCAAAATGGATTGGACACCCACGCATAAAATTAAAAGTTATTTTGATTTTTGCATGTCCGTCCGTCCGTCCGTCCGACCGTCCGTCCGTCTGTCAGTGCGCACGATAACTCGAGAACACGTATACTTAGAGAGCTGAAATTTTGTACACGGATTTTAAAAAAAAAAGTAAAATTAAGTTCGAAAATGGGACAAATCGGGCAACTCCTTCGTGGAGTTGCCATATAAAAATTTCGTTTTCCCGCTATATATTTGGACACTGCCTGAGAACGCGTCAATGTAGAGAGCTGAAATTTCGTACATGATGTTTTTACTGCATTAGCAAATAAAATGTTAAAAATGGACTAAATCGGGCAACTCCTTCTTGGTGTTGCCATATTAAAATTTAGGTTTTTTACGTGTACTTTGAAAACGATCAGTCCAAGACATTTTTATTGTGCTAAAGACTTCTGCAGAATACGAAATCCTATAAAATTGGTAATAATCATTTTTTCTGTGCGACAAACCGTTCTAGAAATATATGCGAAAAACAACTTCAAAAATCAAACTTGAATAAATCGGTGACCATACGAAATTTAATACGGGCATTCATCTAGGGTATCATAAGAATTGGTCTTAGACCAATTCTAGCTTTTTTACTTGTTATTACTTGGTTGAACTTATCGTTAAGCCTAGAGCGATTTTGCTATTGTTGAGACCTGCTGTAAGAATAAGGAATGTATTCATGCGTGCCAAGACTTGGAATATCACTAAGTTGTAATGTGCATTCATCAACATCCTTCGAAGAAAAATAGGCCGACCAATCAATATCTCTGATTGCGAATTTCCCAATCAGGATTTAGATTTTTTTATTTAACGTTTTAGCTAAATATTCCACTATTGCATTTTACGAAATAATATAAAAAAATTTCCCAAAATAATTGTCTTGCTTTAAATGTAATACAACAATACAACAATATACAAAGATTTGTTTGCCGCCACCGTGTAGTTTCGTTGAATTTGTCCAATTACGAGTTGTAATTGTTTCTTTAAATATTTCCTTTGAACTGATGATAATATTCCAACGAGCCGTCTTAAAATCTAAGACTCATCAACGAAACCTTGACAGCTGTTTTCAATTAAAACAAATCTCCCATCGCTTTTACCCGAATAAGCTCTGCTTCAAATTGAACGTTTCCAGAAATTTGTATGTTTT
Source organism: Dioctria linearis (assembly GCA_963930735.1). Classification (NCBI taxonomy): domain Eukaryota; kingdom Metazoa; phylum Arthropoda; class Insecta; order Diptera; family Asilidae; genus Dioctria; species Dioctria linearis. Next base: position 81,124,180 of record OZ005742.1, read on the forward strand.
TTGCAATAAGTGCAGTAGAAAAATTTAGAAGAGCTACTGCAATTTTTCTTTGTGGTTTGGAGTTTTACATAAAGGCAAAGCTAATACTCAACTAAAATTAAGTACTTTGTTCCGTGAATTTTCGATGGGCAATCTTACATCTTTTACTGGTTCAAATGTCACCAAACCCTCTGGCTGTTTTCCCATTCTTCAGAATCACCAGATGCGGGAAGATTTTCATTGTGAAGACATTTTTTACAGTTATTGGCGGCCTTCGCCATTATACATATACTGAGTCATCAAGACTATAAATTTAGATTTCATAATATTGATTTCAACTCAAAATTACGCAAGGTGGGAATTGTGGTAACGTCCTAAAATTTCCAAAATTAAATATCCACCGGAAAAGGTAAACCCTAAATTTCCAATTTAAATTATGATGTCCATAATTTTCCCATAATTCAGGAGAGCATAGATGATAATTGCAAATTCAGTTTGGAAGATTTATGGCTCTGGGAGCGTGAATTAATTAATAACAAAGCAATATATTCCACTGAACGCTTATTTAATTACACGCCCCACCCACATGAGCATTCCATGGGAATAACAGGAAGACACTATTCTGTTTGTGAAAACCCAGAACCATTTGAATCCATGAGACAGCCATGTGCGTCCCAGTCCATTAAAGTATCATTGAAAATTAGGGGCTGAAGGTGGAGCTGAGTTTAATTAGAATGGTGACTTCTGTGCAAATGTGTGGACATTTTTCCCAAAACGTCTATCAATTTAGATTACAATCTATTGGTCCCAGATGTTGTAATCACGTTGGGATCTGCTTGCGTTTAGTGATAGATTTTATGTAAATTTTATGGATTCTTGCTTTTGTTGCTGTTCGTTGACAAGAATTTAACCTTGTTACTGCTTGCTTTTGCAATCAATAGAATTGTGATAATCTAAAACAAGTTCTATCTTCAAAGAACTGACCTCATCTAAGTAAAGAGGGACTTAGGTGCTTATTTCTCATTCATAGCTTCCATAAAACCTCATTATTTGCGGTATGTAGAATATGGAAATGATTGAAGAAGGTCAGGATTTTTCCTTTTGAGTGACAGTGATTCGAGAGAATGTTGTACCTAGAGACTGCTAGATGATTTTTCATATTAGCATTATTAAATTTAATTTGATTTTTGATGAATGTATGCATTACACGTAGCAGAAGAAGTCTTTTAGATATAATCAATATATTGGGGTAAAGCAATAATTTGAATTGCGGTTTGTAGTTGGAATCAACTTGAGGTGCGCTTTCATTAAACTTCAAATTAAGGCAATTATAAATTTTGAAGATTGATAATTTAGTCCTAGACATACTGGCAATATTACATAGATATTAAGTGTTCTCGATATTATGTCATGTTCACAAGTCTATCGAACGCCAGTATTTTTGTATTTTTATTTTTTTTAGAAAGGATGGATAATTCCCATTTGCATAATAGAAAGGTTTGAGATCGACATATTAAAATAGTTAAAAATGGAATTGAAATAGTACCTTCTTACAAACTTTAAATTAAGATTCAATCTAGGAAAGTATGTGAATACAGGAGCTCAAGAAGTTAGATTGCGCGAAATTTTTGCTGTGCTTTATATTTTGTTTTTTACTAATTCATTTATCTTGTGTTATACTACGAGCGCAGAAATGTATGTATCGTTGCTTTAGCTGGAAATTATATAAATAATTAAGTTATTAAGCTTGGTCGAATTGAAAGCGGCAAAGCTATTGAAATAGAATAAATTCCAAAATTCCTGGAGCAGAGAGAGAACTAAGAACTACGACTTCAAATTTAATCTCAACTGAATATTGTGGGGCGATTCGTGGACAGCGGTATAGATAACTGTGATTTTAATCGTGATCCTTTGAACTTCTCTAATGCTCCCACGAGCATTAACTATTAGTTTCTGGATTGGTGTTAAGTTTCAGATGTATCAATGTTATGGAGATTGCTTGGTAAACTTATGGCCGTCTTTAGCCAAGTAAAGGCCATGGGCACTTTCTAATATGGGGGCCCGCTAACAGAAATTACTTTCTAAAATGCTTTGGGTTATCGACAGTAATAGTAACGTAAAATATGTTAAGGCATATCGCGCACTGAAGACATTTGGCACGAAAGGTGAAGCTACACGGCGAGAGACTTTGGCCTGCAGAGACAAATTTTTTGGTCTCTAGAGACCTAAGTACCGTGTATACATTTAGGAGGTGCAAAAAATCTCTAAAGAGACCTAGGGCTTTAGAGACTTTTTTGGTTTCCGGTCTCCCGTTGTGTATCTTAAGACAAACAGGTCTGTAGGTTCGATCTCCGGAGTTTGTTCTTTTATCGTCTACAGGTCTCCGGAGACTATGTATGCGTCCTGGTCAGTGAAATGTAGGGTTAGCTATTAACTATTATTTATAATGGATTTAAGGCAACAAATTTCTTTCGTCAGTAGAGTTCTGGTTATTTTTGAAAAAAAAAAAATTGTTTTGTTTATCCCGTAAAGTTTGTATATCAAGGATATATTTTTTTAAGATTTTTCACTTTTTGCATAAAAATATTAATAACTTTTGGGATAATTCTATCTAACAAGAATCTCTTGCTTGACAGTTAACAAAGATCTCTGAAGATCTCTAGAGACCAAACTTCAAATTTCGTGTATATGTTTTATTATGGTTTCCGGAGACCTAATTTTTTGCTTTGTCGTTTAAACATTTCGGAGATTTTAGTCTCTGTAAACCGGAGACTGGAGACCAAAAGTCTCTAACCTTAACTGTTTTGTCACCGCCGTCAATTCTATAGGTTCTAATGTAAATGTGCGCATCAAGTGACGTGACCTAGTAAGGTGACTTTTTGGTTCCCCTGACTAGCAACTTTTGCGTGACGAAACTATCACTGCATCTTCACGATGATATGAATGTGCAAGAAAGAAACTTATGCATCTTTTTTTTTTGAAAAATATATGCTGCAACAATAGTGTGAGAGCAAGCTATAAATAATGAAGCATTAAAACAGGAAGTACAAATAAGACCAACCTTATGCAACAACAATTTGAAGGAATAATCTGTTAGCAATTTGACAATAAAAATGTGGGAAGAAATATCAATGAAAGCGTTTATAGACCGTTGTAACTCTAAGTCAAGTCTCTCTTTGGGTTCAATTGATGATCGCATATTGGTACATTGATAAGTTGTAGCAGGTCTGAAAATCTGTAGTAGTAAATCATAAAATCTTTCAATATTCATACGAGAATATCAATGGAAATTTTCAGGACAGGAGCATTGTTCATCAAACATTAAGTAAAATTTTACGTTAAGCAGCCTTTCGCGCCAAATTGGAAGGACCCAATAGCGTTTCTTTTCTTGATATTTTCTATATCCTTATGACAAATACACGTATCACAGCTGCCTCGAAATATTGATGAATGGTGATATAAAACATGACGTAAAGATGGGAATTACAGTATTATTTTATGACACCTTTACTCTATACTTGAACTTGATTGCTTGCTTCTTCAGGCTAATGGAATGCATTTAATTCTGATGTTGAGAAATTTTGCATGATGCGATGATGTATTTTATTATTTGTCTCGAACCTCTTCTATATTTACCTTCAGAACGAATTTAATATAGCTTGTGAAAGGTGTGATTGAATCAATCACATGCATCAAATATAATCATTACGAGCCTCTTTATATATTGTCTAATAGTTTTAACTTAATTTATTACTTACATATTAGCTTCCAAACTTCAAAAATTTAATTAAGGAATACACCAAATATTTTTAGACTGCTACAACTTTTCTCTCTTGCTTTCATTGATTACCTTGCAATTGCAATGACGATTGGAGCTTTAGAAAATCAAATGAAAACTACGAATGCTCCGAGTCTATCTCTTAGACATGCGAGGGCTCACGCGGTTTCACAACTAGATAGTCTTCAACTAATTAAATAAATTTAAATTTTATTCTACAATACCAAATGGTAAATAACAATTTAATAATTTAAGAAAGAGATAATCTCAACAACTCGAACGTATAAATATAATTCCGAAAATAGAGTTAATGAAATCGAAAAAAATAGAGTCGCTGTATGCATGCAGGTAGCTAGCTATTCAGAAATCAAATAAACTTAATGTTTCCGCTGTAATTTAGTAACACTTCCATTGTAATTGACTACGCGTGATATATTCAAATTATAATGAGTTTCAATCATGCGATTTCAACAAAAGGGTTTATGATTTTTTAACGTAACCACATACCGAACGCCTTTTGTCAGATAGTGTAATATGTGTTCCAAATCACCTTCCTTATAATTTGGTTCGGGATTGTGTACACAAGTCAGATGACCCCATAATTTGCACGCTACGAAAAAAAGTAATTGGTTGCTGAAGAAAAAAAAATCCATCGTCCTTTAATCAAAAATTTCGTCCTTCGATTTTTAAAGAGGGAATTTTACTAACAATAAGAGAAGCGCGGATAATGGTGGGGGAAGAAGAAAGGACAACAAACATAATAGCGTTGTTTTTTCTAAAAAATCGATAAAAAAAGAGAACGAGAAACAAAATTCGAGGGAATTCCGGATTTTTTATTTTAAGGGCTAGCTTCCTTTTTCAAAGTGCCAATTTTAATGCTCAGGACTCTACAGGACCTCTTATTCTGTCGTTTTCGCTTTATTTGAATTATTTTGCAATGCATATCGATTGGGAAGCATACAAGGAGGAAAAGATTCATGCATCGTCCCCGGTGGAGTTAGTTGCAGTATGTTTCAGCATAAATAATTATGTAGGTACCTGCAACAACGTTCAATGGGCGCGTGATTTCTCCGACCCGAAAAGTAGATGAAAAGTGACAAATAACTCCCTAAATATTAGCAAGGCGTTGTGGAACAAGGAATTCTTTTGGATTTTATGTGCATGTAGATATCCAGCTCTTTCAGTGGGCTTAACTCGAATGAATGGGAATAAATGTGGGAGATCCTTTGGAAATACAGAACCGTACAAGGGAAGTTCGCATTAAGATTTAAATACATAGAGGAAATTCTCAAAGTTTACTGTTTAATTTGCGATAAGAATAATGTGCGGCCTTACTGCTCTTACTTACATATTATAATATGCAACCTCTCTCTGTCTGTCTGTCTTGTTCGTGCGCTTATAACTCGAGAAACACTGATCCGATTCATGCTTATGACAGACAAGATATGGGGTATCGATATCTAAATATTCCGAATATCTAGATATTTAAGTACCCCTGACAGACATGAAAAAGGATATTGCATGTGAGAAACCGTACCTACTTTGACATTTTAATTCAGTTAACATATATTTAAGTGTAACCATTTTGGAAATGGAAGAGACAAAACACTAATACTTGGAGCGAAAAAAGAACAAATTACGTTATCTTGCAATAAGATCCTGGTTGAGGTCCAAATGTATCAGCGGATGTGGTGTCTCAATTCACGATTTTATATGAAACGAAGAAAAGTGTGATCAAAGGTTTGTTGCGGAGTTTAATATTTGCCTTTTTTTTATTACTTTTCCCGGAAAATGTTTGGTTCTTCTTCTTCTTTTTCGCATTTTTGGGTAAGTACAGACACATTATCATATTATCATCAACAACTAGATGGCGCTGCGCAAAGTAAAAAGTGCCAATGATTAGGCTATACCCAGTTATTTTTGAGGATATTGATATCTAGATATGTAGTCAATAAGCAGTAGTTTTTCTGGGTATATTAGGAGTATTTGATGACGCACATGGTGTATAAATGGTATACTCCGATTATCTAGATATCGATATCCCATGTCTGTTATAAGCATTATTTGCCTTTTGAAGTGACAATTTTTAGAAACGTAGCGTAAATTTTTTTTTTGTGGCAGGAAACTTGAGGAATACGAGTTTTTTTTTTTCAATAAATATTATCCCGAAATTGGTTGAGAACAATTTTCGATTCTTGAATTCTCGAATGACAGTGACAGATGATATGCAGCGAGTATAGTGAAAAATGTAATGATCTTGTTTGCCAGATAGCTTGAAGTCACGGTACATTGACAGTAAAAAGGTATGACTGCTAATTTTTTGGAATTCATCATATGTATTGTGTTGTCATCAAATAATTAGTGGGCATACCATCCATATATACATACAATGCTTTTGTTATTAGAAATATAAATTATCTACATAATATAAAACGTAACATTTTGTTGACAAAGTTTTGATCAGATAAACGGTCAACAATAAATGCGTTTCATAACTTAGTCGGTGTAAGTATGTTAAACTTAACATAATCCAAACACCGGATGAAATGACATGCATTGCAACATAGAACAAAAATATTAAAAAAAGAAAAGAAAATAAACAAAAAAGATTATATATTATATAGGTGTTATGGCCCAATATAAGGAAGATTCTTCTTCCAGCAGCCAAGGGCACATTCTAGCGAAATAATCAGCAATTGCTAAACAATAACCTCTCATGCTATTGTTCTGCAACTGTCGGTTATTTTGCTGATTAGCCCAACAGCTGGCTGCGATGAGCGCTTAGTGGAGCAATCGACGATTACAATAATAATTAACCTCGCAAGTGATTATTATGTAAGGCGATTGTTTACTACTAAGCGACTCAGGTGCTGCAACCGGTAGAACAAACGACAAGGTTGTTGTCGTTTGTTTACATCCGCGTTGTGAGCGAAAAAGCTTACTTCCGAGTATAGTTTCATAAAAGACAATGACTGGTCTGTCGAGCGCCGTAGTATTCTCGCCGTCAAGCGTTCAGTTTAGAGTCGCGTTTTCCAAGTTAGCGTGAAGTTAAGAGTGCGGGTCTGGAATATTTGTAACATTGTTGAGATAGGGCAGTTTTGTGTAAAATAAAGGTTTATATATGAGTAATTCGAGTGTTGTCATTTTTTCAATCAGTTTTATTAGAGTTAATCGTTGGATAATTGTTCGATTGTAATTGGGACACGACATTTGGCGCAGCCGGTTTAAAAAGGTATTGTAATTTTAAAATTTTTATATATTGGGAGTTAAGCTTTTTTAGCTGCTCCATTTTCTTTTAAACAAATTAAACAATTAGCAAATAAAAATTTAGAGAAAGCATGTTTGTGAGCATAATATCTGAATTCAGAGTAACTGCGTGTGGTAATTGTGTTAGAGTTTGGAATGCTTAGCGTTAGATACCAGTATGTTTATGAAGTATAGACGCTAGAATTTAGCTAACCGATCATACACGTAGGTACATACAACAAACGTGCTAAACAGCTTTTCGTATTACGTGGCAATTAGATAATTTTTGTGCAATTTTTTTTAGGGTACAGTGAAAACTGATTCAAGATTTGTTTTGTGTTGTTTTTTTTGTTGTTTAAAATAAAACTTTAAAAAAATATTGGATTAGTTTTTGAGAATTTTGTGGTTAAGCAATAGGAGACTAAGGATAGTAGATAGTAAGTTTAGAAGACTAATCGTGGTTCGTTTAATGGTCTCGAGTATAGTGAGTAATTTCAGTTGTTTTGTATAAGGATCGGAGTTATCGGAAATAGTTGTGGTCAAGAGGTTGAGTCTAGTTGGGTTTACAATAAGGATAGGAGTTGTGGGGAATAATCCGTGGCAGGATATCAATGTCTGCATGGTACTAGCTTGGTTATATACCTTAAATGTCCACAGGTAGGAGTAATATATTAACTAGGGAGGAATTAGCACTCTATCAGGCCCAGGAAAGGGAATTAGAACTGAAAACACAAGAGCTTAAGGAATGCCAGACAATATTGCAGAGTTATGAACAGGACTGGCAATATATAGAGGAGCATATAACGGGAGAGTTACGGAAAAGGTGGACAGAAAAAGAGGCAGAGAAATTACTGGAGAAACTGAATGAGAGTGCTAAAAAAGTACAAAAGGCGAAGCCTTAGATCTACTGGTGACAGCAGCATTCTAAGTTATCCAGAGCCGTGAAATAGAAGCAGAACAAGCATTGGAGGAAACCCAGAAAGAAAAAAAAGGGCTCTTAAAGAAGATAGAATCGCTAAAGGTTCAGCTAAAGGAGGCCGATGAAGCTACAGCAGAACTAGAGAAAGAGTTGGGGCTCGATAAATCTTCACAGAGAAGTCCGAATCAAGACAATAATAAAGCGATCACGAGTAAGGGGTTCAAGCCAAGCAAATTATTATTCTGGGAACAGCCTAAGGAGCAGAAGCAACATTCAGAAACAGAGCAAAGTACAAGAAAGAAAGAGAAGTTAGCGTCGAGTGGAAAAGAGGGAAGCGAACGAAACCAAATAAGACATAAGGAAAGTGGAAAATCAAAAGAAGATCACATAGAAATGGTGGATATACACGATAAAGTGATGGATATGGTCGTCAAGTACGTACCCATGTTTTCCGCAGATCGTTCTCCAAAACTGGTTGCGGCAAGGATTTGTATGACCGACTGAAGCCTGAGGAGCAGAACATTTTTATGAAATGTGTGAAGTATCGGTTGACAGATGATGCTTACTATCTGGTAAATTCAGAGGAACCAAAAGATTTTGAAGCTCTGCAATTGATAATTAAAACAGCTTATATACCGAAGAAGTCATTTAGTGAATTGCGAACGGAGATGGTGGCTTGCAGACAAAGACCAGGTGAAGACATCCGAGAATTTGCGGACCGATTGAAGGAACTGTTGAGCCAGATCAAGACAGCCGTATCAGCAAAGTACCCGGACAAAGACGGAGGACTAATAGCAGAGTTAGAGTCTGATGCAGTGGCAACCTTCAAGGGGGGTGTACTTAATCATGCCACTCAGGTACATCTGACGGGAAGGAAGTTCGAGTCTCTGGAGGCAGTGCGTGAGGAAGCGACTTACTTCGAGAAGGATGCAAAACGTCTTCAACTTCCGCCATCAGGAGTAGGGGAAGTGTTTAAGAGTAACGGCGGAGCCCCTCAGAATACATGGGAGCCCAGGTTGGCCAAGAAAGATCCAGGGAGGCCATCTCAGTCAAATGTAAGAGAATACCGAGGAACCTCGCCCAGAAACAGTCAGCGAGGTTCTAAGCAATGCTTTCGATGTGGAAAGGAGGGACACTTCGCAAAGGAATGTGGTGCGGAATGACAGCCCCCATTCTGTACCAGATGCCGAGGCTATGGTTTTGTAGCGATGGAATGTAGGAAGCAGCAAGTGAGATTCGCGAATGTAGCCACAAGCGGAAGAAATGAATCTCGAGAGGAAAGAGAAGTTTTATACTGCCAGTTTTGCAGAACTTGCGATCACTTCACTGAAAACTGTCTGCGGAAATACTTAGCAGAGCAAAACAGTCGGCAGTTGGGAAACGGAGAGCGGCAGCTGGGGAATTCATCCACAACTGCCTTCCATTGACAAAATCAGAATTTTTTAAAACTCAAATAAAGGAAACCAGTACACTAGAATTAAGCCCATTAAATAATAACATAATTACAGTAGGATCAGACATAGGAGTGGAAGGTAGATTAAGATTACTTGTGGATACTGGAGCGACTTGTAGCATAATTAAGATAAGTCGAATAAAAAAAAATACACTCGTACAGACTCAACAAAGGATAATGATAGGGGGATTATTTGGAGCTCAAAACAGCTCGATGGGAACTTGCAAGGCCCGTTTACGCATCGGTTCAGTCATTCGGTCCTGTGAATTCCACACGATTGAAGACACAGACTCAATACCAACCGATGGAATACTGGGGATGGACTTTCTTAAAGGCAAGGCCATCATCGATTGTATAGATGAAAAGTTAGCAATACAAGGCGAGGCAAGACCTGTGAAACAAAATCCACTCTTCCGAAACATAACAGGAAAGGAACGTGTCGAGACAATCGTCTTGAAGAAGGGTACGGAAAAACGCACAAGTACACCGAGCATTAATAAAGTCTTGGTTACTTCAGCGGAGGAGGTAAAAAATAGGATTCAAGAGCGGATGTCAGCATTGAAAGATATTGTGAGTAAAACAAATGGAGCTGTGGATAGTATAAACAGGTACCTAGGGAGGGTGAATAGTAGTAGTAAAAAAGAGAATAGGAATCCAGTTGAAGACGAGACTGAATTAGATAAGTGGGACACCAAGATAGAAGAAATGATGCAGGTAAATCATACAAGTATAGAGCCACAGTTAGGCGGATGTGAAGGAAGCACTTTGCATGGGAACTGAACAAAGGGTTAAAAGTGTTAAAACAGAAGCATCCTTAAGGTGGCCTCGGGAAATGTGGGGTGAATCACACATGGCAGAGGGCGATGGTGAAGATAGGGAATCCAAACCTCCTCGCAAGGAGGTGGGACTTCTTAACTTTGGACCCAAGATACCGGAGAACCAGCGGAACCACCCACAGATGAGGAAGCCACCATTTTCCAGACATAATTCAGGTTCAACTTTCAGGCTAGAAGCCAGGACAGAACAACTGGTAAAGATAGATGTGGCCAGTCAAGAAGAGTTGGTATGCATGGCGGCGGAAATCAGACCAGGAGTATATTGTGGGAACACTATAATTAAACCTAGGAATGGACAGGCCTTTGTGGGTGTTATTAAGGCCCGAACAGAACCGTTTGAAATTATGAATTTTCAGCCTCAATTAAAAGGATTAAATGAGTTTGTAATATACCCACTCTCACATCCTAGAAGTAAGACCCACGCCAGCCAACACCGACTTAAGCTCATGAGGGACTCGTTAGTGCTGGAGGAAAGTCTTAATGCAGAAGAAAAAGAGTCCGTTGCTCAACTCTGCTATGAATATAGCGATATTTTTTATTTACCGGGAGATAAGCTCACGTACACGTCAACGAAAACTTTCAAATTGCCACTTATGGCTAACGCAGGCCAAATACATAAAAAACAGTACAGGATGCCAGAAGCTCACAGGGAAGAATGCCAGAAACAGCTAGCAAAGCTTCTAGAAGAAGATATCATAGAACCCAGTAAAAGTCCATTCAATTTTCCAGTTCTACTTAACCCTAAAAAGGGAATGGATGAAGATGGTAATCGGAAGTTTAGACTGTGCGTAGACTTTCGAGAACTGAACAAAGTGTGCATCCCTTACGCATATCCTCCGCCACGAATAGAAGAGATATTGGACAGATTGGGTCACTCCAGGTACTTCTCCACGTTCGATCTAGCTAACGGGTACCACCAAGTACTAATTGATCCAGCAGATAGGGAGAAAACAGCATTCAGTACCAATTTCAATCACTTTCAGTATAAGCGATTGCCATTTGGACTAAAAACTGCTCCCCCATTCTTTCAGTCGTTATTGAATGGGATTTTGACAGGGCTTCAAGGGATAAAATGCTTCCTTTATCTAGATGATGTGGTCATCTTCGCAAAAAATTTGGATGAACACCACGAGAAGCTACGGGAGGTCTTCCAGCGTTTTAGGGAACATAATTTAAAACTTCAGCCTTCGAAATGCCAATTTTTGAAGAAGGAAGTTGTGTACTTAGGCCATGTGTGCTCAGAAAAGGGAGTAAGGCCGGACGAACGGTTAGTTAAAGTAGTGCGTGATTTTCCAAGACCACGAACTATGCGTCAAGTACAGTCGTTTCTGGGACTAGCTAACTATTACCGAAAATTCGTGCCGAACTTTTCTAAAATCATGGTCCCCATTACGAAATTGCTGAGAAAAGGGGTAAAATTTAATTGGGACTCTAAATGCGACAAATCCTTTGGTATTATAAAAGATGCTTTAACTACGCCACCTGTCTTGGGTTACCCCGATTTCGGTAAGGAATTCACATTAATTACCGATGCAAGTGGAGAATCCTTAGGGGCAGTCTTAGAACAAGAGGGAAAGCCGCTAAGCTATGCCAGCCGTACTTTAAATCCTGCTGAGAGGAACTATTCTAACCGAACGAGAGATGTTGGCCATCGTTTGGGCTGTGCGGAATTACAAATGTTATCTGTTAGGTATACATTTTAAAGTTATATCCGACCACCAGCCTTTACGCGGAATTTTTAAAGTAAAGGATACCATATCCCGTATGGTGAGGTTTCATCAGAAATTGTCTGAATATGACTTTGAGATTATTTATAAAACGGGCAAGCAGAATAGTAATGCAGATGCATTGAGCCGAATTCCCCAAATCTCTAATGGTAGAGACGAAGAAAAGACTACAGAGTTTCCATGTTTTGCAGTAACTCGAGCTGAAGCCCGAAGGAAAATGGCATTAAACGAAAGTCAAAATCGGGAATCCGAAGACGACTGGGACGTGATGAGCGAGTGTGAGTTGATTGCCGGAAGAGCGATAAGACAGCCAGAGCCAAAATTAATTTCGGACCCGAAGGAAGTACAGATGATCTTGAAAGATTATCATGACTCTAGGTTCGGAGGACATTTTGGACGAACTAAGACGTTCGACAGAATTAAGCGTTTCTACCGCTGGAGGGGGATGAAGGGTGAGATCGCAAGATATGTTCGACAGTGTGTAAAATGTCAGAAAAACAAGCACGCGCGAACCATTAAGATGCCTATGGTAGTGACGGAAATTTCAGAGAAACCGTTTGACAAGGTTTACGTCGATTTGGTGGGACCTCTACCCGTAAGTCACAATGGCAACAAATATATCCTATCATTAATGGATGATCTTACAAGATTTGTTGACTTCGTGGCTATACCAGATCAAGAGGCGAATACCGTTGCCCGAGCTTTGTTTGAACAGATTCTGAGTCGTTACTCACTGCAAGATGTTAAAGGTAAAAAAATTGCAAACCACGGCATATCATCCTCAGTCGAATGCGGTAGAGAGACAACATTCGACTTTGGCAAACTATTTGAGGAGTTTCGTGGATCGGGAACCACAAGCATGGGACGAATATCTAAGAACGGCGGCTCATGCGTATAACAATACAATACATACAGGCACTAAACTCACACCGATGGAAACACTTTTCGGGTTTGCATCGAGAATTCCCAGCAGGTTACAAACCAAACCAGAACCATTATACAATACCGACAGATATCATGCAGTACTACGTTTTAAGCTGCAAAAGTCATTTGAGCTGGCAAGGGAGAATCTGCAAAAGAGTAAGGTTACGTCAAAGAATTATTATGATAAGAAGACCAGGGTAGAGCGGTTACATGTCGGCGATAAGGTCTTGGTCAGAGATGCAGCCCGCGGAGGAAAATTATCAGCAATTTTTAAAGGTCCCTATGAGGTCATACATGTACACAGTCCGGAGAATGTAACGATTCTTCAGGGCAAAAAACTTAAGCGGATTCACACTAACCGTTTAAGAAAATTTGTTGAATGATCAATTTCACTTCACCCTACTTAGTGGATTACTTATTAACCTCTGTTATTTTACAGGTGTCATATTGTAAACAGAAGTATTCAGATAAGGGGTCAGGTATTCGGATGCAGTAAAAGGTAAAGAAGGGTATCTTAAATGAGGTAAGGTTTGGTAAAATAATAAATAAATAACAATAAGTAAGAGATTAATAAATAAAGAATTAATATGTTAAAGAAGTTCGCGATAAATAAAGAATAAGAAGTTTTTAAAGAACTCTAGATTTGTACTAAAGAAGAAAAGAGGTAAAGAATAAAGAGCTAATTAAGACAAATAAATAATAAGAAGAAATAGGAGAAGCTTTTATTTTAGATATTAGGAAGGTTGCCAGTAGATTAAGGAATACAGATAAGAAGTAGGAGAACAAAAATGGAAGGGCTTATGATTATAATATTAGTTAGTGTGACATCACTGTATGCAGAGAATGCCGACTACAGCATCAAACCTATAACACAAACGGGGGTACTATTCGAGAATGTGGGAAAGGTGAACTTCTACAGCAAGCATTGGACGATTCTAACTAAACTGGAAATGCCGGATTTAACAAACGAGTTGGAGTTTGCAAAAAATTGCAGCAGCCTAAGCAGAGAATTATGTACCAAGATCAGGCACATCGGAGTAGGTACCAGATGCGAAGGGCAACGAAGGAAATAAGAACCTGGGTGTCCAGAATTGAACGACAGAATGAAGAGCTTAGCCATCATATGCATGGGGAAGCATCCCATCGTATGAAGCGCTCATTTTTTGATGGAGTGGGGTCCCTTTTTAAGACACTTTTTGGAACAATGGATCAGGCCGACTCGGGTGACATTAATAGCAGACTTGAAGATCTTGATGGGAGGGAGAATCGGACCTTTCACCTTCTGAAGGAGCAGACGACTTTAATCAAATCAACATTCGACGTATTTAATGCATCACGAGCGCAGGCTGATGCAGAACGTGAGGAGCTCTGGAGTAAAATTTCATTCATCATCGCTGCTCAGCAAAATAAGAGCGATGAGTTGTCAAATTTGCAGCAAAGAATGGAGATCAATGAAATTATTACGCTAATGACAATTCAGTTGCAAGAAATTAGTGATATACAGGAGACATTGTCCAATATTGTGGTGTCGTTGAATGCAGGAAAATTACACCCCGCTATAATTCACGCTCGAGAAATGTCTGAGATAATGGCAAACGTTACTAGAGAATTTGATTTAGACGAAAAATTCCAAGATTTCCAGTTATTGATCCAGATTGCAAAGGTGCAAGCTATTCAGGCAGATCAAAAAATTTTTGTCAGGGTAGAAATCCCCCAACCACAAAGAGTTTTATTCGACTTGTACAAAGTCTATACAATTCCTACAGCAATGGACCAAAAGGGCTACCATATATATGATCTGGATGCCGAATTCGTTGCAGCAAACAACCACGAGCGACAGTATACCTTGCTAAACTACCAACAATATCATGAATGCCAGCGGCTTATAACTTTAGCAGATCATAAACAGATTCTGTGCCCTCAGCTAGGTCCCGTCATCACAGCTATTGGTGACAACTGCGTCCTCAACTTATTTCGCAGCTTCAACGTCAACGCAGGAGCATGCAAGGAGAAGGTCGTGGCCAAATGGGACAGCTTAGTCAAAATGGTGACAAGAAATCATTGGCTTTTTGTGATGTCCGGAAAAGCAAAATTAGAAGTGAACTGCCGGAACTCGCCAACCGCGATAGGAGAACTTACGTCAACGGGGGTACTGACGATCGGAGAACACTGTCATTTGCAAATGGGAGACTTGCTGATAACCTCTGAAGATGAATCTCGTAGTAATCAAGTTCTCTGGCAACCAGTACGGTCGGAGCTACCTGCTTGGGACAGCATAACACCTCAAGCAGGATCGAAGAAAACATACGTTGAAGCCAGAAAAGCACGAGATACGTTTATTGGCGGCGCATAATTTTAATCAGGCGTGGAAAGCACAAGAAGTCAACATTAAGAGAGTTCAGAGTGATATCAAGGAAGAGGAGAGCAACAGATATCAAATCCGGCCTCACCATATTCATATAGTGGCCACATCCATCACAGGAGGTTTGGGTATAATTAGTTTGACACTTATCATAGGAGTTTTCATGCACTTGAGACGGTGGAAAAAGAACCAACATCGAATAAGCGCTATAAGGCTGTCGACTTTACCTACGATACTGAAATCAACCAGAAAGTCGAAAATGGTACAGCTGGAGCAAGAGGATAAAGAAATTGACAACGGCATTGAACTGGTCATCCCCACAACAGCCAACTTGTCCACAACTCACCTACCAACCGCCGTTGGGAAGCAGTTAGTTCAGTTAGAATAGCTACTGTAGATGTAAAAATAATGTAACTTGTGTAAGTATACGGCAACCTTAGGAATAGGTATATTCGTAACTAGTGTATGTAACTCTATATATAATATAAGCATAGTATGGTTGTGAGACCCGCACAATAGTAAAATAAAATAAAAATAAAGAGAATTTTTCAGAAAAATGTATAAAAACGTGAAGATGTAATTAGAAAATTATTAATTATTAATTCAATAAAAAAGAAAGAAATTAAAACATTAGATAAGAAACAAGTAAGATTATATATTAAGGTCCATGTGAATTAATTAGTCATGAAAATTTAATAAAGTATATATGAGAAGAAAAATTGTAATAAAGTATATATGAGAAGAAAATGGAGAAATTAAAATGAAAAGAAAAGATGTAAAAATGGAAACTTTAAGAAATGAAAAAGTAAAGATGTCAAATTAAAAAAAAAATAATGTAAGAAATGAAATATGGAGATATCTATATATATGCGAATGGAATTAAACAAAGATAATGCTAATAGAAAATATCAAAAAAAATGTAAAGCGAAGAACATTAAGAGAATTTAATTAGTAAGTATGGAAAAGAATCTGAACTGAACGCGAACCAAAATATTTTCAATTTTAAGATTGTTGCATTCTTCAGACCTAGTTTCCTGCGGAAACTAGTTTTTCCAAGGGGGGAGGGATGTTATGGCCCAATATAAGGAAGATTCTTCTTCCAGCAGCCAAGGGCGCATTCTAGCGAAATAATCAGCAATTGCTAAACAATAACCTCTCATGCTATTGTTCTGCAACTGTCGGTTATTTTGCTGATTAGCCCAACAGCTGGCTGCGATGAGCGCTTAGTGGAGCAATCGACGATTACAATAATAATTAACCTCGCAAGTGATTATTATGTAAGGCGATTGTTTACTACTAAGCGACTCAGGTGCTGCAACCGGTAGAACAAACGACAAGGTTGTTGTCGTTTGTTTACATCCGCGTTGTGAGCGAAAAAAGCTTACTTCCGAGTATAGTTTCATAAAAGACAATGACTGGTCTGTCGAGCGCCGTAGTATTCTCGCCGTCAAGCGTTCAGTTTAGAGTCGCGTTTTCCAAGTTAGCGTGAAGTTAAGAGTGCGGGTCTGGAATATTTGTAACATTGTTGAGATAGGGCAGTTTTGTGTAAAATAAAGGTTTATATATGAGTAATTCGAGTGTTGTCATTTTTTCAATCAGTTTTATTAGAGTTAATCGTTGGATAATTGTTCAATTGTAATTGGGACACGACATAGGCGTTTTTTCAACACATGCCTAGAAACATTAAGAAACAAATTCTTAGCCATATTACTAACAGTAATACACATCCGATTAATAGGTCCATACATGCTAAAGTTAGACCTTGAGAGTTAACATGCAAGAGATGGTAACCTTCTCAAATTGTGCTATCACGGAAAGAGATTTTGTTAAGTAAAAACGGAGAATCAATATTTGCGTTTAACAGTTGATGCACAAAAGTTACATCGGAAACCATGCAATGTTTCTCAAGCGAGTACATATTAAAAGCTTCAAGCGATTCTCATAGGCTGGAAGAATTAAAGAATTATTACAGGGTAGGTGCCTGAGAGCAAATCGTAAGAAGTTTCGCTGATCAGACTCGATACGGTCGATGTGTGTACCGTAAAATGGAGTCCAGACGTGGCTAGAGTATTAAAGAAGTGGTCTTACAAAGGAAACGTAAATGCAATGTTATGATAGGATTCGAAAACTCTCGGGAACAGCGTTTTATAAAACCAAGCATAGAACTACTCTTTGATACCATGTAGTTTATATGGGAGGCGAAACTCAGTCTGTGATCACATTTGACATCGAAGTCACAGATATAACCCACACGGCGAATCGAGGAATCCGAGAACTCATAACCATAAGTGATTGGTGTCTCATTCCTATGGAAAGCCATAACCTCACATTTGTCGATATTGAATACCAAATTATTGCTCTTGCACCAATTGTAAAATTTTTGAAGGTCACCCTGTACCTGTTCACAATCGTTAACAGATTTAATCTGTTCGAAAATCTTAACTTCGTCAGCATAAATTAAAACCTAACAGTACCTCACAACAGAGACAATGTCCTCAATAGACAGAATAAAGAACAACGGGCCCAAGTGACTCCCTTGAGATAGGCAGGCGAAGCCTTCAAGACTCTAGAGGGAATGGAGGAATAAGATTTGGTATGTTCTGTTATCTAAATAACATTCCGTCCATTTAAGAAATGTTAGAGGAAACCCATACTTTTCCATTTTAAGGAGTATCACGAAAGTGGGATAACTTGTCGAAGGCTTTACTCAAGTATAAATACAATCTGTCTGATAGCCTTTTGCCAACCCGCTAATGGTATCCGAGACAAATTCCAACAAGTTAGTGGTTGTAGATCTGCCCGAAATAAGCCCATATTGGTTTGAAGAGAGCAAATTCTTACAGGAAGTTGATAGTTGAGAGAGTGTAAATGATTGATTCGAATAATTTCGGCATACGAGATAATTTTGCAATAGGCCTATATTAGAAACTTCATTTTTACTACCTTTTCGTGGATAAGTATGATAAAGGAGTTTTTCCATAGCTGCGGGAAACAACCACTATCGAGCGATTTTTGGAAAAATATTTCTCAGCGGAACTGCGATTTCAAGGCAGCATGACTTAAAAAAGGCAGGAGGAATCCCATTAGGACTAGCTGTGAAGTCACTTGGAAGCCCTATAATATGATAGAGTATTTCCTCTTCTGTAATTGAAGGGATAGTGAATGACACGTTATGAGAGTCGTTCATATGACTGAATTTGCTATTTTGAGCCTAAAAATTTGACGAGGCAAATGCATTGTCAAAAAAGAAGCACGCATATTGCAAGTTTCAGATGAATCATCACTAGCAGAATTTTTGTACTTCAAGGTATTGGGATAGTTGTATGTTTTTTTTCTTCATATTAATAAAATTAAAAAAGATGCGTGGGTCACTAAATAATTTTACACGCGTGCTTTGTATATACTCATCATAGAGTGTGGAGGAAAGCTCTTTGAACTCATTATATAGGTTTTATAACAATACGTAATTAGTAGAGAGGGGTGGTATTTGTCAAGAGTAGACATTATAACTGGGCTAGGTTCATCTCCTAAACTACCGGCGTCGTCGGTAGAAAATACCAGGTCAAACTGCCTACCCATGTCATTCTTAACATTACTGATTTAGCTGAGACCAAGATATGAAATAGTACCAAGGAAAAGTGATTCCCTTGTTGTCAAGTTATTAAGAGGAAGATAGTCATCGTCATCTTCATTTAGTACCCCTTCTATACTGTATAAGTTAAAATCACCAACAAGAAGTAGTTCGTCAAGAGGTTCCATCTTACCGTGGATAAAATTAGATGTTGAAGTGAGTAGGTCATAAAAATTCTGACCTCTGTCGCTAAGAATATTTATGGAGTCTAGAGGAATATAGCAACAAAGTATGTATAAGTCATATTTGAAGAGAGGCAGCTTAAGAACTATAAGCTCAATATCGAGAGTGTTGGAGAAACTAGGAAGCTCAATTTGGCTGCCATTAAACTTATTTTTACAGGCGAGGAGTAGCCGGAGCGACGAGCTTCCGAAACTGTATGTCTAACCCTTCTAAAAATTTGATAAGAATTATCAAGGATCTCTGGATCGCGAAAGCGAATTATATCGAAACAAGTCGCAGTAGAGGTTTTAAAGATTTGTGCAGTTTTTGTATGAATCCCCCTTACGTTTTGATAGTAAAGGGAGAGAGATTTGAGTTCTTTGGAATGTCGTTGCTTATTTTAGATGCACTGCTAGGCTGCTGCCGGAAAGTACAAATAATTTAGTAAAAGTGGCAGAGTGCCAAAATTTGGGATCCAATAACCGGACATCTTCTGAGACGGTTAAAAGAAAGGATGGAACCGGTTTAGAGCTTTTACTTATGTTACGACAAGAAATTCTAACAGCTACGATAATTTTAGACTTCCGATACTTCAATATGTCCTCACAAAAATTATCTGGAGAGAAAAGTGTGGTGAAAACACTCGAAGGTTTTCGGCCTCTATTCTGCAATTTCACTCACCCAACTCACTCACTCCCTTTCGCGATGACACTCGTTTCTTTATTCTGGAACGTAAGTAAGTGAGATTTCTATGGGAAAGTGAGTGAGATATTACTACTGGGTATACGCTACTCGAAAAGGCAATTTGTGGTTACTTTTGTTTTGGAAGTGTGACGTTAAACAACTTTTAACGGGATTTTTATTTATTATTCAAATTTTTATAAAACAAATAAATGGAGGAGAAAGTATTTAATGCGGGAAAATTTTCCTCAGCACAAAACAGCAGGCTGGTGGAAGTTTTTAGGAAGAATCCAAATTCTCCTAACTGGTAAGTTTGATACTCCCATTACAGCCAAGAATTTTCCATTAATGTGGAAATATGCTGCAAGTATTTTAAATGCAATTCATGATGAGACTTTTTCATACTATATTTTGAAAGAATTCATATATTTAATTTAGATAAATCTTTGTTTCTATTAACAAAAAAAATATTTTATATAGTGCACTTGCCTGAAACACGATTTCGCTAGTTTATTAATTCGATTTATATTTACAAGGACTGAGCGAGCACCTCATTTTTTTTGTTTTTTTTTTTTTTAAATTCTAATGAAGGTTTTAACAGGTTCTAGTGCACAAAATAAGATAAAGATAAATAGTTTTGAAAAAAAAAACAGATTCCATATTTTTGTTAAATTTCGCAAAATAATTTTAATTTGAGTACACCTGTTCACAAAAAAAAACGCATTTGACACTCATGCTCTAGTTTTGACAATAGATCTCCCCGGCATCTCAATTATTCCTATGTATGATGCCCTGCTTTTGAAAGTTTATGTTCATGTACACGAATTATACATAACCCATTCTAAGGAGCAATCACAGAACCACAAAGTCAAAGTCTGCATCGGCAATAGGAAGAGGTACCTTGTTATATTGTAAATGCAATTTGGTCATAATCAACGCCATTTAAGGCAATTATAACATGAAGAGCTACGTTTTTAGAGGTTTGTTATTTACATTTAAGCTAACTATAAAATACATTGTCAGAGTAAGGAAACGCACACTCATGTGCGCAGGCGAAGGACTCATAAGCAATTTACGACTGAGTTCGATGCCCACGACGTATTTCTTCATTTTCCGAAACAATAATTAATAACATTGAGGGACAAACACTCAAACAAATTCATTAAGAGCCTCAAAAAACAGTTATAACAGAGGGAGAGAGAGAGAGAGAGAGAGAGAGAGAGAGAGAGAGAGAGAGAGAGAGAGAGAGAGAGAGAGAGAGAGAGAGAGGGAGGGAGAGAGAGCGAGATAGAGAGAAAGAGAGAGAGAAAAAGAGAGAGAGAAAGAGATAGATATATAGAGGAGAGAGCGATGGGGGTGAGAGAGATAGATAGATAGAGAGAGAGAAGGATATGCTCTTGATTAGCGTTATTGGGCTGTCTGAACTCATATATGTACCTATAATATAGCTTTTGATTGTCAGAGGACTATTGCCAACGAAGTCAATATCGGATATTAAGTTGAGATAATAATTAGGGACAATCAATATAACCATTAACCAGTTTAAAGAGAAACGTTACATCCAAATACATACTTCGGTTTTCAAGGGACTTCAGCAGTTCGTTTCTGCAATTTCAGTTGAGAAAATTCTCTATTCGATGACGTCCAGCAAAGTTAGCATCTTAACTCTACTAGTTAAATTTGTTCGTTTCTGTATGCTAGTTGAGAAAGGTATGGTGAGTTGTATGGGATGTAAAGACACTTCGATTAATTTATTGTATGCTGTCATTGCGGTTATTATTATACAGATTAATAATTCTGTACATATTTTAGAAAAAGTAAAAATAAGTAAAGGAATTTTAATTTGTGTGTTTTCCGGCTCAAATTCATTTTTCGTATATTTAAACTTTTTGCAAAAATTCTTTCAAGTGTTGTTCACATATTCAACGGCCATCGAGAATATGTTCAACTAATAGAAAAGCTAAACTCTACTCTTGACATTACAGAAACACTTCTAGTTGTCTGTTCATATGGTGAGTTCAGTTCTGTAGTAAGCATAAAAAACAATAGAGTAGTGATTTATACACAAACACAGTGGTGGAGAATGACAACGAAGTGACGTGAAATAGAGAATTGCAGTTGGGATCTTCTCTATTTGATAGTTACAGAAACAAGTTAGGTTTATAAATCAGAAATTCCGTGAATTTCCATTCAACTTCCAGCTTCCAGCTGGTGTGAATATGTTAAGTAGAAGGGACTCCAAACTTGAGAGGCGTGTTCCAAAATATTTTTTACTAGAAAGAAGATGGAGACAAAAACGATTTACAAGCTCGAAATATGGAACCCATTAATCGAATAGGCCCCGAGGTAATATGATTCAAATGGGATTTAAAGAGCAATTTCGAATTAAATAGGACGACCAAGTCCTTAACAACATCCACGCGTCCTAAACGTAAATTATTAATATCGAATTCAAATAAAATTGGACAACTTTTACGAGAAGACGTGATGGCATTTTACTTACTTTCAAAATTGTTGTTAGTGCACCTTATAGGATACATACATAGGTCCTGATGTAATTTTAGCATCATTAATATATAAGTATAATAAGCAAAGTGACTTGACAAACGATGGTAAGTCATATATACCAAGAATATGTGTGGACCATGTATAGTTCCCTGCGGGGCATATGAAATCCGTTATAAGGGTTAGAGTGTGGCGACCCGTTTTTATTTTGTCACCACATTTCGGAACGCGTGACCAATCACCGTGTAAATACGGAAATTTATTTTTCATTTGTAGTATACATTTATATAAATACTCGTAACACTAACACAGATCTATGTACTCAAGAGCTAGTTGTGATGTGATGAATTTTGTGTTTAAATTACCATAAGTATTTTCAGTTAATACCTATATAAATAACGCTTGCTTAAAACATTCAAAGAAGCTAGATATCAAGGTGAGGGAACACATCACCATAAGAAATAAAACAAAAAAAAACTAAGTGGTCATTGTTATTACTAGCTCTTGACCAACGTGCGATAGTTAGTTCAATTCATCACAATTATATACATAAATGTGGTGTAGCTCCCATGGTTTTTGCGGAGTGTTTGTTAATCATTGAAAGAAAAAGACTGCGCATCCAAAAGCCTTCAAGGACACATGAATGCAATTAATACCTACATGGGCGATTGACCGATTAGATTGAAATATTGACTACTAATGAATTAGATAGGGATGGCCGATACCGATATGATTTTCGATATATCGATGTTTATCCTCCTACGATACAAATAATTCGTATAGATATTTTTATACTTTAAATTTCGTTATATCGATATTTCACTAGTTGTATCATAAACAAAAATTTCTGCTCGAATGCCCACTTTTCATACAATTTTAGGCCCGACATGAACAGGCATGAGAGATGCTTAAGAGTCGGATTATGATACTCTGAGCATATTTTATTAACAAAATTTCTTCTATTAACCGGGTTGGCGATCAGATGTATTTTGAGACCGACTTTCTTGGATGAAAAAGTGGATTTATTTCTCTTATGATTGTGCGAAACTGGTGCGTCGTGGAAAGTGACTTCCTATAAGAAAAATGTTCACAACAGAGCGCTACTGTCCCTGAAAGAAAGAACTGAAAAAATATATGCGAAATGTAGTAAGTGAGGTGTATGTTACCCAAGTGCATGAAAGTGGGTTTTTCGGCGACAAAAACGTCAAGAGAAAGTTTTCTGAATCAGGAAAAGAGCACACCACTCGATATTACTCGGCGAGACCTTTAATTTGATATGCCACAACATATAGTATGCATTGCATTGTACTATATCTATACATATAATAACAAATATCATATCGACGATACTAAGGATATCGATATTTTAAGAGTCAATATATTGATGTATCGATTTAAAAAAAATATTGGAAATATGGTTTTGTCGATATTTTCTCAATTATTGGCCATCTTTAGAATTAGGCTACACAAAGAGAAATGGTACTGGTACATTTTTACGTGGTTCACGTTGACTATTTAGCCCTGAGGGGATTAATGGCAATGCACACATTCAGGTCTAAATGGACTTTTTAAGAACTATATTTTACAAAACACTAGAACTAATCCAGTCTTCCAAATGTGAACACACATATCGGCGAACCATAAACAGATCGCGGAATAGAATTCTGTTTTAAGCAAGGTATTGTATACTAATGAAAACATCAAACACATCTTAACGGTTACACGAAAATCACGTGCGGATGATCAATTTAAGCATTGTAAAAGGACTGCGCTAAATCCAACAATGGTTGACTGGTCAAACGACTGAGACTAAGTACACAGAAATACGTACATAACAGGGTTTGAGTTGAAGGACAATTAAATTATTACAATAAGAAATTCTTTTTGGGTTTCGAGCGCGTGACCCATTAGGCAATATAGGTAGAACATGAAAATTGGCCTTTGAAAAATGGAGCTTAGGTACATATCTAATCGAGGTTAGAGAAGAGCCAATAGATAACAATTGATAACTGTGTCGCAAAGTATACAGGATGTTGATAAAAAACGAAAGTTGTCACGAAATTATTAGCAGGATGATTATGTATAGATTGAAGGAGCATGGCAACGGGTGACTCAAGATAGCTGTTGTGCAACTATACGAGAACTTACATTTTTACATCAGTATAAATAGGTTTCTAAGAACATGCCTGTAGCACCAAGAACGTTCCAATAAAATGCTGTGGGCATAACTGTTCATTTAACCATTCTTTTATTTATCATGTATATAATTGTTCAAAATTTTACGCAGCAGCGTCTTCCTCTTTCTAATAAAACTGCATAGAAATAATGAAACAATTATTCAATATGTAAAAAAGCAAAATAATATATGGCACAAATTGCAGCAGTTCAGATAGTGATCCAGAACTACTTTTGCATACATTGCCAACAAACGAAAGCAAAAGAACCGAAATACATACTAAAAGTGCCCATTCGAGCAGAATGTCTCCCCAATTTGTGTGGTTATTTTGGAAAACTGTTCCCACCAAAGGCAGGATAAGCTGGTTTCCCTGTAAAACTTATTTCAGTAGCTAAAGCTTAAAACGAAATTTAAAAATGTATGAACCATGAATACCAGCAGTACAGTAGAGCCATTGAAAAAAAATTGGTAGGTTTAGTTGAGGGGGGAAATTTGAAGTTTAAATGTTAATCGACAATAATTTACAGAAGTTTAAGAGCTGTCCATAAAAACTAATTGCAGATAATAAAAGTAAATAGCTATAAGGAAAGTTAAATAATTACCTAGCTATTATCGTTGAGTTACGTTAAGAGATAAAGGAGTTTATGTTCATTTTACTATTCAAGTAGCCCAGATGATAGTGAGGGTTTGTTTAATTATGGTTTATTGAAACGTATTCCATAGTTTTAAAAATTACTTAATTTTGGGGGAATGAAAAAATTCACATGTACTATAAGTACTTAAAAAGTGAACCTATTCCCACCAGTGTTTCCAAGGCTTTGCAAAATTTTAAAAATAGAGGAAGGAACCTTGAATAATATCTTACCATCAGACAATTTCCTTATATTATGCTGTGACTTTGTTTTCACATGGGAATAGGATCGAATAATTTTATATGAATAGAACACTCTAGACGGGAAATTATAAGGAATTCCTCCTTGATATAAAAGACTTTTATTAAATTAGAGAAACCAACATTTTCAGAGTTATAATAATATTTTGTACTTTTATGTTGCAAACCAAATAATTGATTCGTCGTGAATTGACTTCGGATCGATTATCTTCCATAAATAGCTCAAACCTGAACACAAGGATATATAAGCAACCATTATCTGTCCTTAAGTGTATTCATCAATAGTCGAAAGGGTTACAGGAATTAGAAGAGAAAGGTGTTATAGATACAATTTTTAGAAACAAAATATTTTTCAGTTCAGTCCATTAGTGCATTTTATGATAACTTCATCAAATATATTTTATTATTATTTATTATTCAACGGTGCACAAATATACATATGTTTAAAATTGGATTGAAGTAAGGATTTGGATAATGAGAGCTTCAATCCCTTACTGACGGTTTGACGAAATTTATAGAGAGATGGATTAACATAAAATCACGTTTATGGCCCGAAATCAGGCGGTGTTATGGGCGAAATCACATTTGCGTAGGTGGAGAGTTCTACAGATACTCTGCTGAGACATTAAAACAACCACACAGAGACTGTCTTGAAATAATACTCAACAAGGAGTCTTATTAGCTGGTCACCAGAAACTAAGAAAATTATGTTATTATGAGCGCTCTTCAGTTCATAAGAGAAATGTAACTGATGCTTTTAATGATTTTATACGTGACTAACCAAAATATTTGATAGCAGTATGAATGCAAAAATCGGTCTGAACTACACCCATTTTTAGCACATCGACAAAGAGCCAGGCATGAGCCCAACCCATTTCCATTTTCATGACGTGTATCGCTTTTGGATATGTCCCTTAGGTATGGAGGAAGGTGAGGGTTGGCCTTGTTCCGAAGCCTGGCAAGGCTTCATACATG
Organism: Dioctria linearis; assembly: GCA_963930735.1. NCBI lineage: Eukaryota > Metazoa > Arthropoda > Insecta > Diptera > Asilidae > Dioctria > Dioctria linearis. The sequence continues at coordinate 81,150,426 of OZ005742.1, forward strand.
GACCCGAATAGTTTTTGAACCATAAACCTCTCCAGATTCATTCCTTTTGAAAAGCATGGAGGGGCTTGTAGATGAATATATAAAGGGAGTAGCCTTAAATACTTCTCTCTTAAAACCCCCAAACCCTCAAACCAAACTTACCGAAGGGACAGATCTACTAAGACGGTTTTCGACTCAATGGCTACTATCATTGAGGAAGGACTGGATCGTGGACTGTTTACCTTGGGGGCCTTTCTGGACATCGCGGGGAATTTTGACAGGGCCACCCTCGAATCGTAATATGAGGCAGCTCCTCAACCTGGTGTTGACCGCACTGTAGTGAGATGAATCGATTAAATGTTAAGACGACGATTCCGAACTAATGAGGTGGGCAGACAAACTACTCTCAGTGTGCTGGTAGAGAGAGGCTGCGCACAGGGTGGCGTGCTTTCCTTAGTACTCTGGTGTATGTTGGATTACTCACTCATCACCATGCTGAAAAGTCTGGTATTTTCATTTGAAGAGTATCCGGATGACATCTTTCTGCTCATTTCCAGGCACAGCATGGCTGTTGCCTGTGCTTTAATGCAACGAGGCCTCAATATTGTTGAGGACTGGTGCACCCGTTATGACATGACAGTGAACCCAACAAACACCAGCTTGGTGATCTTCTCCAAAAGACGAAAGCTTTGACACTTTGTTCTTCCAAAAGTATTTGCACATACTATGCAGCTATCTCCCCATGTTAACACCCTTGGAGTCTACTCGAAGCTGACATGGGAATTGCACGTAGAGTTAATGCGACTATGAGGTCTTCGCTCAATACAGGAGAGTCTTTGGCTGCACATGGGACACGTACATCTCGATCATTAGACCTATCGTCACATATGGTTCCAGTGTATGGTGGGCGATGACGTTTATATGGACTGCGATCCGGAAGCTGACGGGTCTGCAAGGGCTTGTCTGCTTGGGAGTTACGGGCTCCATGCGATTCACGGCCATTCCTGCTCTTGAGGTCTTACCTAAGCTGCCACCCCTGGATCTTGGCACTCAGGCAGATGCCAAAAGTGCCATACGCAGAATGCGCTAATGGGGATGTTAGGAGGACTGCTGGACTGGCTCTTTTCATTGGTCTTTGGCGTATGGGCTGAACCAGGAAAACTGTCTGGCCAGTACGGCATGAGTTGCAACGGTACCAGCGCTTCATTTTGGGCGTCGCGTATCTCTGAGCTTTCCTGTAAGGTAATTGTGGACTGAGGGAATTGCCTTATCGGGTCTTCCCCGGACCGTTCTAAAAAACTTCACCGACGGCTTTCTCACTAACCCTGACAGTGTAATGGAGTACTGACTTGGAAGAAACACCACTATGTTCCGGCCTGAATTCTTCGCCTTCGTAATGGCAGTGAAGATAGAGCTTGATATGTATATTAAGGGAAAGGACACTGCTATCCTTTATGCAACCTTAATGGCACTGAGTGGCCTTCGGATAACATCTAAGTTCCCAGGGGATTGCAGGTCTGTGGATAAGTTGTATATATACAACAAGGTGTCCCTTCAGTGGGTTCCTGGTCACATGGGCATCATGGGGATTGAAAGGGCTGAGTTTTAAGCTCCGGCTGGCTCTAATTCTTCGTTCCTCTGACCGGTGCCCGCCGTAGGCGTTGCCACCTCGAGTGTCGGGTCTCTCATCAAAGCGGATGTTCAGAGGAAGCATAAGCAGAAATAGGAGAACCTGAGTGCTTGTAGGTGCACAGAAGTCTTGCTTGATGGGCCCAACAGGAATATCTCCGTTTTTTTTTTTGGGGCTCGGAAGGAAACAATGTAGAACTGTGGTTGGCATCATCATCGGCTAAAGCTTACTTCACGATCATCTAACAAGAATGGGAGTTGTCGGCAGCCCAATCTGTCCTATCTAGAAGTAGGGCCTGAGACAACCGATTATAATTTGTGTGCGTCTCCGGCCATCACCCGGAGCAGACTGGAAACTGTAGAGTCTGCCCTCCCAAGAAACAAGTTTTTTTTATATAGTAGTAACGGTGAGGTTTCCATTACCAAATTATATAACTTGAGTTGTATAGACTAGTACTGTAGACCTCTTTGTAACTACTGTAAACCCCTTATAGAGCTTAAATGGAGAATTATATAAAGGTTACCGTGACTTGATTAGTTAACGTTATATAACTAAAAGTTTTATTAAATGAGTAACAAAAATATTCTGGTTACCTTAATATAACTTATTATATAACCCTTATATAACCCATGGTGCTCTCGATTAATTAATTTGGTCATAGCCGTGGTTGCAGTAATGTTTCGATTACCTTTATTAACTTTGTTTATAATGGTGTTGGTAACGTTTCCACAACGTTTAAAATTTTCTCAGACTGATTACTTTTAGTAATTGAAATGTTAAGGAAATTACTTTTCGTTATCTTTATAAAACAATTCAATACAATTATTTACGACATAGAATTGCGATATTTTTTTGTATTGCATTTTTATAATGTAAGAGTTTAATATTTTTACTTTTTAGAATTACAATGTTTCGGCATGTAGGTGGTGAAATTCAGATGCAATTAAAATTTTACTGTGAATAGATACTTCTAAAAAATATAGACCCCTTCAAAAATAAGCAATTTTTAATAATTTTAATTAAATATGACAAAATTAAAATTTTCACTTAGGTGATATTATTTCATAAAAATTACATAACATAATTTAGAAATCTTATGTACCTAAAGAGATGTATTTTCTTCATATAAAAACAAAACGGAAGCCATATATCTGCAATTTAAAAAATTGTCTTAACCGATATTTTCTTTTTTATCTGCAATGGACAGATGAAAAAATGGCGGCTCGTACTTAAATGAACAAATTACCATTATAAAACTTCAAGTAGTTTTATATAAACTGAGTGACCCTTATAAAACTCATAGAAATATTATATAAACTAAAGTAACTGCCATGCTTCGAAAATGGTCCCTATATACCCTTTAGTCATAATATGTAACCTTTGGTAATGTTATATATCTTAATTATAGTCACAAAAAACAGACGTTAGTGTTCCTATATACCCTTTGGTTATATTGTGTTAAATAAATAAAAACAGTTTTATAATGGCTCCAGTCGACACTAAAAGTAATTTGTTCTTATAATGATCACCGTAGTTACTAAATGGCCGACAAAAATTTTACGATATTTTATAGTGGGTATATGCATCACCGAAAGCTCCCAATTTTTATTAAGGTCACCTAAATTACCGAATGTTGTCGAGTTATATAAGGGTAACCACGGATACCACAATAAACACTTATTACCAATAAGTTATATAACGTGGTGACGAAAACAGTTATAAAAATTACTTATATACCTTCTAGTAATGGTTACTCTAAGTTATATAGACTGGTGATGGAAACATTTTCATCACCAGCTTATAAAACCTTAAGTAACTGAAGTAACTGAAACAAGGAATTTCTATCCCTTGGCTTAGACGTGCCATAACAATAATGTTGCTTCGTGTAGTTCCTTATAATATTACCGAAATTAATTGTGTGCGTGTTCAATTAAGTCACAGTTTTTGATACAAACAATAACTGTATCACAAATTCACAACTCGTAATGATTATTAAATTATTATATTATCACCTCAAATCGCAAATAAACATCTGTACAGCCGTCCGATGAGAAATTTCAGCTATCTCACAAATTCAAAATGGCCGGCTTGCTGTAGTATTGGTATGCTGCCCGATCGAAACTTGGTAGCACGGACTTTTTCATATCCCCGAATACTTCTCTCCTATGTGTGGGCAATGGCATACGCAGCGAGGATATGCTGTCATATGCATAGAAAAACGTCAGAAGGTTCTGGTTGCTGCCTTATGCTGCTGTAGTGCAATCTGATACACTCGACAGGAAAACTGAGTTTTGCGTTGCTGCCGCTGTTGCTGTCGCTGTCGAGCAATCTGAATCAGGCTTATGAGTCATCTTTTCTAAAAAACAAAAAATGTATATAACTTCTGATTCAGCCTAAGGTGAGAGAAGAGATCTGCTTCCGGAAAGCCTCCTTTAGCTATGGTAAGAGAGGTCTTTGGAAAATATTGAAACTTCAGCAGCGCTTTCAGATGAATATGATTCATATTTTCTCAACAAAAAACGAATAAGCCCAAACTCAGGGAAGAGATCTGCTTCCGCAAAGATTGTTTTGGCTATGGTAAAAGAGCGCTTCGGAATTTTTTTTCTGGCTATGGTGTGGAAGCACTACTCCTGACAAGCAAGCGCTTGACATATTTCCCACTGGGTAATAACTACTTTTTACATTTTGGTCTGTGCGATTTGTGAATCGGTAGACGGAATAAACAAATAAATAAATCTATTTCAACCATCTTGCAAGCATATTTATGCTGAATGTGTCACAAATTACAAATTCGCTGAATATTTCCATTGTATCTCTTAAATATTTTTTGTTAAAATATTGTTAGTGCATTTTTGAAGTTGCAATTTATCAGTCAACAAGGAAATCATTGCAGTTTTTCTTTGTTCCTAGAACACCATATATACAAGAGCTATTTGCTAAATATTTTGCGGCTTCAGTTAAGTCACATTCAGATTTTTTCCTTATTTTTTTTTTCAAAAAAATTCGTAATCTGTACAAATATCGTTAGTTGGTAAAATGAAATTCTGCAGTAGATAAGTGTGGATAATAGAAGAAAGTACACCAATTAAAGGAATTCTGTTAAATAAAGACCATTCCTCATTATACTCTCCACAAATATGAGCGACTGTGTTATACCAGAGGGAAAAATAGCATTGCTCCCATGGGAAACTTTAAAAACGACAAAGTGCATAGGCCAATTTAAATTTTCCAACTCCTTAAGCATAATCCAACACAATTAAAAAGTGGTTTGGTTGAACAATTATATGGCGTATAAGTGACAAAGCACCAAAGACTATTACGACATAGTTATGAAATTCAAACGAATTTAAAATCTCCTAAAGGGAATTATATATTTAAATATGTCTCTGCTTACACTGAAGGTGAGATGAATGTCGGCACCAATTTGTGTAATATGGAGACTCTTTAACTTTGGTTGCACAGAAATTTCTAAAATAAATTCAATATCTATATTTGTGGTTGTGTACATACTACATACAAGGTATAAATCCTTATTGGTACAAGTCCAAATATATATTATTATAGACTATAAAAAATTTCTTCCCTAAATTCGGTGGCAACAATTTATGCCACAAACTTTAGGCATATTTCGCTAACTTGAAGGAGAAGTACACTTTGGGAGTTTGACTTCAATAGGCTTTAACGAATTTTCTATCGAGAGAAGGGAAATTGTATACATATAAGTTGGGTGATATTCAATAAATTAACTAAATGCACCATTAAATTAATGTAAATGTTTCGACAAATTTTGCGGAAATATCCGTAAAATTTAGAGGAATTTTTGAATAAGTAAATTAAGGGTAAAGAAGTATTTGAAGTATCTATGATAAAGGGGCATAAGTATTTAGATGCGTATTGAGCAATTTTCTTCCGAATGTAGGAATTCTTTTCAACGGAGCAAGGGAACCTTCAATGCACTATGCTTGATGAACTATTAAACAAATGTAAATAATACATTATTATAGATGGAAATAAACTTAAAGTAGGTATAGTGAATTGTAGATATAATGAATGAAATTTTGCACAATTGGTGCCTAAAAATATCTCTCTACTATAAACACTAATTCACTAGTGGTAATTTCCCCTCAAATTAAGTTTTCCTAAAATAATTCATTTTTTTATTAAGGAATAGTTGAAAGCAAAAAATGAGCATACAAAACGAAATAAACAAGTTTATTTCAAACAAAAAACAAAATATAGACAAAAAATTTAGCACAGAGTGATGAATTGTTGTACAAATCGTTCTTAGTATTCACAATTATTTAGTGGTACCGTATATCACTTTCAGGTTTCACAATTATTAAATTCTTAAAAATTGTAAGACACTTTTTAAAATTAAATTAAAATTAAGACTGTACACAGTGCACACATGCGTATTTATCGGGTTATAACAAGATAATTTATACCTTGTATTTAGGGTATTTTTACTGAAGTGAAGGGTTTCGTTTTTCCATAACATTATGGAATTGATATTATTTTTCCAAAGTTACCAAATGAGAGTATATTTCTATTCGATTTAGTTTTGAGATTTCATAACATATTGAATACAAAATAGTAAAATATATGGAAAATAATACAGCTTAGGTAAAAGCACATACTTTTTATCTAAAAATTTCTTTTAAAAAGGGTTCTATACAGTCGTACATCAAATTTATAAATCGTTGCCAAGACTTCTGAGGTGTATAGTCTCACGCCAAGTAAAAACCAACTCAACTAATAAAAACGTTTCCAAGGTTACGAAAGACAATCTTTTCACCTCAGTAGTCTTTGCAACAAATAGACTGACTATATAAATGGGGACAAGCGCTCAAAGCATTAGCAGTCGTTCCTGAGCAGACCTAGGTAATGTTCTAAATTACCAACCTGCTAAGCGGTGCTTTAAACTGCTTGTTTGCCACCAATTATATAGTGCTTTAAACTATACATCTGGAATTACATAGCTATCAGGAACTATAGACAGCTTTAAACTTTATGGTATTCCTCATAGCTGTAACAGTGCACCGCATTCAAGTGTAGAGCTGCTAAGTATTTTTAAATGCAATAAACTGTGTATGATGTTTGAACCATACACAGTATAGTAGACCTTAATGACAGTGCTTTAAAATGTCTCCAGTGCTTTAAACTGGTTACAGTGCCTGCAAATATTCATTGAGAATCAATTACACAATAAATGGGAATCTTTTGAATTCAAGAGTTATAAATCACAAACATTTATAAGCCTTCTCATATTGAATTTATATATTGCTTTAAAGTATATAAATCACCAGACTATAACGATACTTTCAATTATTCTAACCACTACGTTTTCTATTTAATTTCAGACAGAAAACTGCAGCGTTAAAGCGTTAGTATTAATACCAAACAAACCGAATTGTTGTTAGATATAAGTTTTGTTGTTCTACATATTAGAAGTTTCTGGTGTCAGACATTTTTTGTTGGTGTTTTTAATAAATTATTATTTCAAAACTGACTGACTTGTCATTTTTAACCAGCACCTTTATTTATTTATTTATTTATAATTTTTTTAAGACGACCTAATAAGAGGTTCGTACAGGTCCTATACACCATTTGAAAAGAAATTTACCCAGAATATATTTTTTACGTACTTTTTGATTAATTTTAGGTAGCCGAAAAGAATATTGCCAATTGTTAAAGGAACACTAGACTTTACGGAAATTCCTTGCACTAAATATTGAGAACCGTACATTATATTTTGCAGTGTACTATATTGCGTAATTTAAATGAATTAAATAAGTAATATTATAATTCAAGATAAATTGAAGAATGTATATATCCCGATGCTATTTAGGTAGTCAAATGCTGTGCTTTTAAAAACCTTAAAAGTGCATGACTTAATCACAAGCCTCCAGTAAATTTGAACAGGGATTTAAATATAATATGGTAAAGAATTGGTGCCCGGTTGTATATTATTTCTATAATAAAAGTAATAGTTGGATTCGATTTATTTCTAGAATAAGTGGCCAGCATATAACGATACTCTTTAAAAAAAAAAACAGAACGCAATTTTAAAGTAGCATGTTGCAACCAAAAAAGTGATTATTGAAAGATTAAATATGAAACTAATGAAGAATTAATCAAAAGGATATTCAAACATTTATTTAGATATGCGAATCGGTTGGTAGATATAACGTGAGACAAATTACAAATTGAGTGAAAACCTCACAAATCACGAATCAAAACGAGCTAATGGCATTCTCATAAAAGGCTCTATACATTCACTCTCTCTCTTTCTGTGTTATGCTACATACATTTTTTGCAATATTCGCTTTCTTCGTATAAAAAGTTAAAGGGCTTTGAAAAAGTGATTCGAGTTTATATGGAGATTTTCTTATCTAGTTGTATCTTATCTGTGATATAACTCAGCACCATCTGCAGAATTATAAAGTATACAATGCTTAATGCGATCAAACAAGTCGCTGATAAAGACTAATAACAGCAAAGACGCAGAGGCAGATTCTTGAGGAATATCTGATATCACTCCAAAATAATAAATAAATAAAACTTGTAAAAAGTTTTGAGAAATTTCTATATAAGTAGTAATGCCAGGCATAACATAGTTCAGTAAAAGGATCCTTTTCAATGTCATCTCGGATATCCTTCATAACTTTCACTAGAAAGACTATAATGCTATATTCTGATTAAAGTCTGGTAGTAACTTCCTAGGAAATTGTGCGTAATTTAATCATCATCTAGCTCCTTTACAAAATAATTTCCCTCCACTCCAGTGTAATCTGTTTGGCATGATAGTTCTAAGTTCTCTTCAAGAAAGAGTTGGTGGTTCTGCCCTTACAGCTTTTGTCAATGGGGTTCATGGTCACCATATTATCTGGCTTCATTCAAGATTCCAATAAGGAGGTGGCTTGGCCATGTTGTATACGTCGTCGATGGATCGATGGATAAGAGGTTGAGGCCACAGTGGATCTCTTCAACGTAGGCAATAACAAGGCCTATATTATTAATAATATTAAAAGTTATTTTGATTTTTGCATGACCGTCTGTCCATCCGTTCGTCCGTTCGTCCGTTCGTCTGTCTGTCTATCTATCCGTCCTCAGTATAACTTTAGAACGTGTACTTAGAGTGTTGAAATTTTATGCGCAGACTTTCAAAGAAAAAAGTAAATATTAGTTCGAATATGAGACAAATCGGGTAATTCCTTCGTGGGGTTGCCATATAAAAATTTTGTTTTTGACTATACATTTTGATATTGACTAAGAATGCGTTACCGTAGAGAGCTGAAGTTTTGTACACGATTTTTCATAGAAATAGTAAATATTTCAAAAATGGAATAAATCGGGCCCTTCTTGGTATTACCATATAACAATTTCGGATTTTTACGAATACTATCAAAACCATTAGACCTAGACGTTTTTATTGTATCGAAAAGTTGTTCAAAATATGTAATCCTATGATGTTGGTTATAATTATTTTTACTATTTGACGAACTGCTCTAGAAATATATACGAAAAACTACTTCAAAAATCAAACTTGCACTACTTGCCTACGGCCATTCATCTAGGGTATCATAAGAATTGGTCTTAGACAAATTCTAGTTTTTTTACTTGTTATGATGATATGTTTTTGCTTCTTTTCTTAACTAAGCAAATTGATACGCCTCAATATTTTCCATATACTTGGTTATAGACCAAAGATTAAAAGGCTTCCATTCAACTATGTAAAACATCTATCCGTTAATAAAGACGTTATTTATTTTTAGACCCACATCCACTTCCAGTTTTGATGAAGTTTTCTAATGGTGTTACTCTGGATATTGAATGACTTATGAGTTTGCTGTTGATGAAGACAGTGCAATAAGTTTTCGTTTTCCTCAACAATTTTCTTTGAAAAAGGGCCAGATGTAACTGAGAAAGCTCATTGCTTATCCTCCTATTTCCTTTAACCACACCGCTCCTCCTTAGTAGGATTAGGAGTCCGCGGAGCAGACTGTGCTCTAACATATTGTTACGAGCGTGGTGTTAGTTCGTTATATAAAACACAATATTTCAGATATCATTAACAAGTTCTTTCTTTTATTTAACTTCACTATTTACTTTTATAACATTTACAAACAATTATCAAATCAACTCCTTATAGTTATCGCTAGTACTGTACTTCTAATTATCGCAATAGTCTACTTCGTTCATTTCACTGTCTGAAACAAGACTGCATACTGGATGTGAGTAGCGCCGTATTTATACTCTACAAATTATCTTAGAACCTTCCTGAATATTCCGTTCTCCAAACCCAGTTTACTAGGATGTCACTAACCTAAAGTTGTTTCCATTTCCAATAGATGTCGCTTGTATCACTTTGTGGCGCGTACCAATATTATGGTGAATTACCAAAGGTTCCCATTCTCCGATTAGGTATACCTGGACATTCACACAACACATGTAAGGTAGTCTTACTTTCTTCTAGACTTCAGGGTCCACATCAATAGTGACAAGGGTCTTCCTCAGTTTATAGAGCAGCTCAGCCTTGTCTAGAAAGTTCATCTTCAGAGCCCACATCAATAGTGACGACAAGGGACTTCCTCACTTTACAGAGCAGCTCAGCCTTATCTAGAAAGTTCATCTTTTCATTGCCAGCAATATGTTCATGTCCAGGGATCCAAATCAGGCTTATCCGATTTGATATACATATTAATTTTGTCAAGCGCATTTTGATACACAGCAAAAGATGAAATATCTAGCTTTAATTGCTGTCGGAGAAAAAATCAAGATACTTTTCTTGGTAAGAGCTCTATTTAGATTCTCGTAGGTACAGGTCCGTATGTCATAAACATGGGCCTGAAACACTATAGAGTGACAGGCGAATTATTAGCAGCTTGCAACAGTAACACAGCCCACCGAAACATCCATTTTCATACTCAGTCAGTTGGCATTCGGCTCGTTTCATATAAGAAACCGTAGGGTATACAAGATTTTTCACTCCATTTGTAACAGACAGAAATAATAGTGCGACTGCGAAATTGATTAGACACATGGATAATATTATAAGTCATTTTAATTTCCTCGCAACAACTGGAGGAGATAAGAGAGGGCGCCTTAGGAGGGCAAGTTTTATACGTTTTTTCGTAGGTTTTAACTACATGTACAGACTTATTTGCTTACTGAATAAAAACATATTTATGTAGGAATCTAAAATTGTGTCCACAGATTTTATTAAAAACTGTGCATAGATCAAAAAATGGGTATAATTGCGTAAGTCCTATATAGTGTTGCCATCTAAAAATCCCTTCATAGGGTTGCACAAATTCCGAACTTGAATGGTCACTTTGAGTAAGGTTAGTGCAAAAACTAATGAAATCAATAATGGAAGTTTTGCAATCTCAAACCGTCTTAAAATGACATATGAAAACTATTTTAAATATGTAACGAGCACATACCTAAATGATTATACCTTTGATATTATCCACTACTTCAGCTCACCCATACATTTGGGAGGCCTTCACTGTGAGCAGATCTGTTAACCTAAAATGGACATCTACTACGAACCAAAATTTTCTCTGAACATGGTGCGGTGTTCCTAATAAGCTGATCATTGGGACACCTATTGAAATCTAAATACCTAGCATATTGAACAAAAACAAAAAAAGAATAAAAAAATATTCAAGTAACTGAAATATATCCTTGAATAACAGAGGGAATAAGTATTGTTTTAGGTAACAAAAAACTGAGAAAAAAAGTTGTTACGTAAAAAATAGCTTTTTGAACTTAGTCACCTACAGCATTGCCAACTGTATCTTTAAAAAAACCTGAGCAATATTATATTTTTATTAAACTCCTAAAAAAAACTGAGAATTTCAGGCTAAAAACACAAACATTGAGTTCAGATAAAAAAAAAACAAAAAAACTGCGTTTCTCAGCAAAAAATCAACAGTTGGCAACGCTGGTCACCTCACAAAAATGAGAGCGAGCCAGGAGTGCAATTTTCTAACACTGGGACGTTGAAAATCGGGTAGCTGCTGATATCTTTATAGGTGAGTCTGACACTTGCCATAAAATAAAGAAGGAGCACTACTACATATACGCTATAATTCGCCTGATTTTACATTCGTGTGTGGCGGATCATTTTTTTTTCGGTTTGAAGAAAATTGAGGAAAAAAACTAATGAGAATTGTAAGCGGGCCAAACTCAGACACCAGAATCGTTCCAACAATTTTGCAAATTACTTCACACCAATAAAGTACCTATAGAAAAATTGCCGGAAATTGTGTGGGAAAGATTTTCCGTTATGTAACTGTAGATTACTTTTCCATAAAATGGATGCTAAGTCGATGGAAAGTTTGGGAGAATCAAACTAAAACGGCACATATTTCATGGCAACCTTTGCTACCTTTATCTACATCAAAAGCAACTTAGAAATGCTTTCTCCAATATCCAGAGTATACCTAAAAGAAATGCGTACTACGTATTTTTTAACGTATACTTATTTTACATAGTACAAGCATATTGTTGGACGAATATTGGTTTGTCCCATTTGGTCATAATGCTGGAAAAAAAAGATTAATGTTTTAGCATCAATTAAGAAATATATGCCAAATAGTATTATGTTTTTTTGTACCATTATTACCCCTTATTATTAGCTTACTAAAACTACTTAAACTAGAGTTCCTACTAACGTAGTTTAGGAGTTATAATTAATTTAATTCAGAATGAGTTTGTCGTATACGTCAACAAATAAGAGCACGTACGTCACTACAATATTGAATAAAGTTTGAAATTGTATATTCATACAACAGAAGAGTTAAATAATTTTATGAAAAAAAAAACATAACAATATAACACAGCTGAATTTTTTAATACGAGTATGTAAGGTACACTCAGAAAAAATCACCTCGTAAAATTATAATTCTACACTAATGACAAAATTAAATTAACATGACACGCCTATGCTTTAATATGGCAATGCTTAAATATATATTGGATCCATATGAAATTCACAGTAGTTCCTCTTAAAAATGTACTAACGTTTATAGTATATCGGTGCGACATCAAATTTACATTGAGAAAGGTATACTTATATAAGTTCACAATGTTAAATCAATATTTGTAGTAGTATATTGGGCAATTTCAATATAATCAATGTACACTGAGAAAAATTTCAGATGTTATAATAAATATTCGCCGCGTTTGATAACATAGTTAGAAGAATTTGTTAAAACAACTCTTTTCTGGTTAAAATATACGAAAAAGGGTTCATTTCCAACGCTTTTCTCTGACCATGCGACCGCACGTGCCGTTTGAAAAAAATGTTTGATTTTGGATTAAGACAGACGCTATTTCTAAGAGCAATTCTTTGGTAGGTAGTAGTAATTACCTTGAACGTCCTCCATGAGAAAAATGGTTATAAGAGCGAAAGGTATATTGAGGAGTAACATCACTGAGCCAGATAACTTATTTTTTGAATTAGATGCAAAATATAAGGAACAACTTAGTGAAAACTTTATGATTAATTATTGTTCATTCGATAATTATGGAATTATTTAAGTCGAGTCATCGCAGTTGTTAAAATTTTAGCTTAGTGACAGTATTGGTTATTGGATGGAACATTTAAGGTGGTGTCATCAATCAATTATATACAATTCACTCCAATATATGCATGATGCAATATGACCAGGATCAAGAGTTTTCTTTGCAAATGAGAGCGAACTGGGCGCTAAGTTTTTTACAACCCGAAGATATTCCTAAATATTTCGAAAAATTTTTCGAAAAACTGGACGAAGATGGGAAAAATGTTGCAACAAGGTTTAAATAGTGTATAATTACGGAAAATTTAATAGACCTGCTTTATTTCCTGGAGGTGTTTCGATAGGTTTTTGTAAAAAGTGTTTTTTGTTAAGTGGCTTTAGGCGAAGTGTCTTTTTGATAAATGTATTTCGGCCAAGTGTCATATACCCTGATTCTTTCCATATGATTGCATATAAATTTATACGTCATTTCGTACTATTACAACAGAAATTTGCAACGAAAATATATTCATAAGATAAACCGTACTGAAGTTTCGGAGAATGATATGAAATCTGCTATCCAAGATGTCATTCAAAAGCTAAAAATGCCAACTTTAGCTGCGTTGAAGTATAATTTGAAAAGGACTGCAATTATCATATACATTAAACTTAAACGAAGCCAAAAAGCAGGTGGCAGCAACTCTAGTCAAAAAGACGACAAGTTATATAAATATAGATCCAAATACACTTAAAGCAAAATTTAATGTCTTGGTTCTTATATAAATGTTTAGCTGGAACTTCAGAAGAATAACCACAAAAACTTTTGAACTGAACAGGATTTTCTTGCACTTTAACATTACAGTCTCTCCAAGATTTGTAGTGTCATTTTGTTTCCGCAGTTTGCTTAGTTCGGAAGTTCGTGTTCAGTATGACTTCCATAAATTCTTTTAGTGATGTGCAATTCGTGTTTGTAAAATTTTACAATTAATTTTCATTCGTGAAAATGAACTCCTTATTTGATGTAATGAAATAAATATAATCGGATTTGAAGAAAATTTTCAAATATACCAGATTGGTTGCAATACGAACCTGTTATTATTATTAGATAAAATTAATTATTTCACAAGTTTACCAATCCATGTATATATGTAGTATGACGAGCGGACAATATTTCATTAGAAATAAGCCTTTGTAAAATGCCTTCGAATTACTTTCTGTTAAAATTATTAAATAACCACAAATTGATCTGTAATATATGTCGAATAAAGTTAATTTTCATTTTACCTACTTTAATTTGTTTTTTTTATATAATATATTTATTTTATATCTGAAGGGTTTTTAACGGAAAATAGAATGTAAATGTTGGAAAAGAATGGCTTGAGTAGTATACATGTTTTTTTTTTTAATTTTCTGCAATAATCGTCGATAAAACTAATTTAATGACAACACAAAGCAGTTAAATGAAGTGCGCAAACAGTCAATATTGAATATTCCAAACGTTTCTGTTACTAATTAAGACTATTTGCTCTGAATGTTAGTATGTAATTGTAAAAACGAATATGAGTTATGTTTAAATTAATGGGTACGGCCATTTATTGTGCAATGGAATGTGTTCAAATTATGCATGTTTAAAATAAACATGCATAACAGTATTCTTTAAACATTTTTGTGGTGGTCGCCCTTTTAAATGCGAAAATTGATAATTTGACATAGATTTTTGGTTAATTTGACCAACTAATTTTTTTCAGTGTATGAACCTATACCTACACTCATTAAATTTGATCGGAACACGTTTGATTTACTGAGTCATGTATATGATTTTGAAATGTGCTTTTTATTTTTACGATATGCAATGTAATATTTACATGGTGCGACGTTGTTTTAAACACATACAAAGTATGTATTGCATCTTGAATCGGAACTCATTTAGTCACCTGTTGATAATTGCGGAGTAATCGTGCGTTGAAATCGGATTTTGATAACTTGCCTCTAGTTTTTATTTACTTTGTTAGAACCTTCTGTAACACATATTGAACAAGTATATACAGTTATATTTTTACAAAATCGTGTTTGTGGACAATTACCTCAGTTATTAAAATCTTTATTACATAGGATTTATGCAAGTCAGAAGCGCTGCTAGAGGTTTAAAGTTTTTATTGTTTTTTGCGGTAATTAAAATGAGGGAAAATAACTTGCAAGAAACAACTAATAGTGTCATTATGACATTGCCAAGAGATATTTCTGTACTTTCTGTTGACACGGTTACAAATTTCGACATAGATTTGTACAATTTGTTAATAGATTGGAAGCTAGAAGATATAACTATATACAACTCTCCAAGGTAAACATATCGATAAGATTTTATTAGTGCAAGTTAGAATTATATAAAACTGGTACTTGGTGTAAAAATTGATAAAGTAGTAATTGTTTACTAAGTTTTGTAATAAGAAATTTGCATTCTTGCTTTCGGATAGATAAGAAAATATCCTTCCGAAACACAAAAACTCATTATTAACTTTTTACGTATCGAAAAACCTAATAATCCGCTATAAATTGCAGGATTTATCAGAATTATTAAACAAGTCAAAAAGGGGAAAAGCGATACGGGATTTCTATTCCAAAAGCGATGACTTGTTGGACTTTCATAGACAAGAGCTAATATATATTATATTAGAGGACGTAAACTATAGTGGGTGTAAAGTAAGTCCAAGCGGATTTCCGTCTTTGACCAAACAAATTAGGATCCGTTTTCCTAATGAATGTGAGGCATGTCTAACATACAAAATTTAACTTCTAACACATCTTTTTTATCAGAAATACTACTCTGATCCTATACAAAGAAAGCGGAATCCAAGAGGAAAGCTTTATGACAAGTATTCAAATATAAAAGCTAAGATTAAGAAGATATCAACACATTCAAAATCAAAACCAGAGCCCTAAAATTCAGCCTGTTATACTGTAATTGTCGAAAATATTTCACAAGCGCTAAAAGCTTCATTTAGTAGGAATTGCGATGATTGGGGAGAAGTGAAGGACAATTGGAAAAAAACCTTTCGCGTTCGGCAAAAGGATTAAAAAAAAACGCAAACCAATTTTGAAGTTTTAAGATCTAAACTATAAATATTCCAGAGGCTATGAACTGTTAAGGAATATCCAGATTTATCTATCTATTATTATTTACTTAACTTATGCAGATAACAATTGATTTTCACTTTCTTTACTTGAACAAAGAGCACTTACTCTTAGGTAGATGGGATGATTTTGACTACTTGATACTTACACACAATTTATTCCTATGCTACAAGTTCGCAGAAAGCTGTCATATACCAATGACGTTGACTAAAGAGCAACAAGTGTACATTTTTGAATTACTCAAATGACAATTCAGTTTTTCTGTGATACAAAAGATGTGTAAAAATAACGGGTTACCAGCTCTACGATCGCAAGATCTAAAGTTGGTAGTGGAAAAAAATCGAGCCTAATAAAATCGCAAGTTGACGGGCTATGAAGCATGCCATTTAAAGATAAGCCTCCAACACAAAAACATCTCGCAAAATATTTTAATTTGTCTAAGAGAGTTATTCAATACACCCTAAAAAGTATTTTGAAATTAAAATTACTAAAAAAATCGAATGGTCAGAATCGTTCTCGTGGTCTATGCAACTTGCTAAATTGTAATAAATGGAAATATTATATGACGGTCGACGAAGCTTGGTTTCATCTAACGAATGCCGGCGGTTTGCGAAAAGTTCAGTACGTAAGTCGACAGCAATCACAAAAAGATTTGTGTGTATTTTCAAAGGCATCCCACCCGAAGGGCGTAATGGTTTTCATGGGTATTTCTAACAATGGAGCCACAAATCCCATTTTTGTTGAACCACGTGCCAAAATTAATTCCATTTACTATATTGAGAAATGTTTGAAACCATTGATAAAAATATGGACAGCTTATATCCGGAAAATGATTGGATATTTCATTAGGATTCGGCTCCATCGAATACGTCAAAGAAGACATTGGATTTCCTGACAACAAAAGGATTGCGTTTTATTTCATCTAACATATAAATTCCTTCACCACCGGACTATCACCATGTGATTATATACATAAGAAAAAAAGTTGAAAATATAAACTAATTGAAAAGACTGTTACCATGAGAGATCAAATTGATTCCTTTAGATATGATACAAAGAGCGCTAAAATGTTGCCCGTGCTTATGACTCAAACTCTACTACAATAAAGGTTACATGTTAAATAAAATTAATTTTCAAACGTCTGTATCTTTTATTTTGTTACTGTTTGAATTCGTTCGGATTTTTAATGTACCTACGTAATTATAACAAGCGAAAAAATTACAATTCGTCTAAGACTAATAATATTATACCCTAGATGAACATAAAAGTTAATTGAAAACCCAAAATTCTGTATGGCCACAACAAAACCGGGTTGGCCGACATAATTTTTTTTATATCCTAGATGAAATCTATAGGGGCATACTAAGTTTGTCATTCCGCTTGTAACGCACAGAAATAATGATAGTAGAGCAAACTGGATTGATACGGACGCATAAAATTAAAAGTTATTTTGACTTTTGCATGTCCGTCTGTCTGTGCGCACGATAACTCGAGAACGCGTATATTTAGAGAGCTGTAATTTTGTACACGCACTTTTAAAAAAAAAGTAAAATTAAGTTCGAAATTGAGACAAATCGGGCAAATCCTTCGTGGAGTTCCCATACAAAAATTTTCATAGCAATAGCAAATAAAATTTCAAAAATGTACTAAATCGGGTAACCTCTTATCGTGTTGCCATATAAAAATTTATGATTTTTACGTATACTGTGAAAACGATCAGTTCTAAACGGTTTTAATGTAAGTACTCAAAAGTTCTTCAGAATGTGAAATCCAATGAAATTAGTTATGACCATTTTTACTGTCCGACGAGCCGCTTTAGAAATATATGCGAAAAACCACTTCAAAAATCATACCTGCAGGGAGAAATGACCATACAAAATTACTTAAGGGCATTCATCTAGGGTATCATATCTTGACCAATTCTAGCTTTTTTACTTGTTCAAATTCAAAATTCATTTACTATTTTTATGAAACCGCCATGTACCAAATTGCACCTCTATACGTTGACGCGTTCTCAGGTAGTGTCCAAATATATAGTGCAGAACTAATGATATAATCAAATAAACAAATTGATTTATGATGAAAGTGTAACGAAAACAAATTCTTTATGGGTCATGAAACAAGACAAATAATAAACTTAACTCTAGTTCATACAGGTACATTAAATTTGTTGAAATTAGTTAAAGATTGCGAAGTATTTAATTTATTTTTCAATGAGCCTTGTAATACTCTTAGTCTATTTTTTCTTTGGAAATAGACTTACTTTTATTTAGAATTATATTTCATTTCTGATTAAACAAATTTTTCGCTATTCGCAAAGTTTTCTATGTTGGTTTTTGATTTTTAGGAAAGATCTGGTTTTGTATCCAAGGTATCTTCTATTAGTTTTAAATTGAATTAAGAATAAATCAGATCTTTCCTATTTTAAAAATTCAGACTGACTTAGACGAGTACAAAAGTACTTTCATACGAAAAGGAAATGTAAAAGTCTTATAAGAAAATCGGAAGTCCGGGATTTTGTCGGCTTCCGCGATATTTTTATACGACATATTCTTAAGATATCTTAGTAGTGATAACCTACTACAGATTTCCAGATTTTTAAGATTTCTATCTGTAGCACTATGTACGCAGTCAACTTCTTGAATAAAGCAATATCGTGGCGTCGGGGATTTTTTCTCAATAGTTTCAGATTAGTCTGATTGTGAAGAAAATATAGGACCGCAGCTGTTATGTTTTGTTTTTGTTTTGCGCGATGCAGGAGTCATTCCAAAGGGTTATGTATTCTTTATCGTCACCAACGTTTTTATAATTTTTGGTTTACTAAGTAAAGTTATAAGCACGTAGGACAAACCAAGTCAAAAACAAATTTTTATTTTATTCTCGTATGTTGATAGTGTTTTCCTGCTTTTCTATGCACGTACGACAAAACAAAACTGAATAAAAATTTCTTTACTTTAACGTATGTTTCCCGCTTATATGCGTACAACAAATCAATACTCACCCAAAAATAATTGCAATTTTCAAGAAAATATTGTCGTACATTCTAAAAATTGGCGTTTACCGATATTTACAAGTGCTGATTTTTAGGGCTATGCGTCAAAAGTGCTGCTCATTATCTCAGGAACTTTCAGAACGCATTAAGAAATATATAAATCACCTTTTCGGCCGACGATATGCGTACCAATCTTAGTTGCTTACCTAAGAAAAGAAGCAAAAGCGTATTACAAAAACAGTTCAAGGTTCCCTGCAATGCATAGACGGAAAACTTAAGTGTTTACCAAACTCAAATTATTTCACAGCTATTTGCATAGCTGGTGTTACGTTACAATTCGTCAGAAGATTTTCAAAATTCGTATAAAAGCAATGCGCGAATTCATATTCAGTGTTGGTAACAAGATTCTACTGAGATGCTCTGTTTATTGTTATTGATCTTTTCACTTGGAGTTGTAGCTAGCGCTCCGGCTGAAAATTTATCTGTTCTAGGCATAGTTGGTGGTGAAAACGGCACAGCAAGAGTTATTGAAATATCAAGTTTCCTTGGAACTAAAGAAAGTACATTTCTGTGGTGGAACACTAATCGCAACGAACATTGTACTTACAGCAGCCCATTGTACACAAGGCATTCCTCCAGCATTCTATCAAATTCGCGTAGGATCCAGTGGCAGAGGAACCGGAGGACAGGTTCATCAGGTACAAAGAATTATAAACCATGCAAGTTTCACATTTGATGGGCTCCGATATGATGTTGCAGTTCTGAAATTGGCTAAACATGTCACATTGGGAAAAAACGCAGGTATCCTACCTTTAACTAATGTAGAGCCTACAGTCAACACACAGGCTATTGTCAGTGGTTGGGGTCTCACTAAAGAAAATGGAAACCCATCAAATGAGTTACTCGTTGCAAAAGTACCCATTATGGATAGGAATTATTGCCGTCAGCGTCTTCAGCTCTTTACTGAAGAAATGATCTGTGCTGGAAGAAAGGAAGGAGGAATTGACGCTTGCCAAGGTGATTCTGGTGGACCACTTGTTGCGAACAATGAACTTGTTGGCATTGTTTCCTGGGGTAGGGGATGTGCTCGCCCTGGCGAATCTGGTGTTTACGCAAATGTTGCTCTGTTGAGACCATGGATTATTAAAAGTATGGAAGACATCAGATCCTGAAACTGGCAGTATTTTCAAATTCTAGTTTGATTCGAAAATTTAAATAAATTATTGATAATAAAATTTTCTTTTTCCTTCAATCTCTTGTTGAGATAGTTTTAACTTTCAATATGTTTTCTTTAGTCCATGATTGAACGTTTACTTACAGAGTTCATCGATTTTCGCTTTAAAGAAGCTTTTTCTATTCTCGCTTGTACAAAGTAAGACTTATCATACCTTTGCATTGTGCGTGCACATGTATAGTTAATAAATGCTTAAGTCAAGCCAAGCCAGCTGAGTAACTTGATGATACTTATGTGTGGCGTATGCTCTAGTTGTCGTGCAGTAATTAAAATGTCTTATAATATCTATTATGCATGTGTGTCTAATCAATTTTACCGTGCCACTATTATTTTTGTTCGTTAGAGTGAAAAATCTTGTATAGCCTACGGTTTCTTCCACATGAGGTATAAATATAATAAACGAGTATTATTATCAAGTAAAATAACACCAAACTGTAGAATGCTCGTATTTTTAAAAGACAATGAAATAGACCTTAATCGGATCACTTACGAGGGAAGAATTTTAATTTCAGTAAATATTACAAAATGAAAAAGAAGGGGCGCAGCTTATGTTACTGTTCAAGATAAAGAAACTTTTGCAAACATTTCATACATTATCTTAATCACAATTCATTTATAAATAAATTCCATACGCCTACTTTTCTTACAAAAAGCCTGTATGACTTTTCTTTTTTTTGCTTTAATTTTTTGAGAAGATGTTTTTTAACTGAAATAAGGCCTAAGCTCGAAAGTCTTTTGTGTTCCATAGAGTTCCTCAAATAAATTTTTATTCGTTTTTATCTTTATCTTTCAGTACTAGCTGTGCCAACAGAAATTGTTTATGTTATGCAAGCAAGCTTACAGACTTGAGAAAAACTTGATTGAAGCTCATATTGCGTAATATGTTTTAAAATTTCGCTGACAGACAAATTTCTGAAACCATTAGAATTACAGACCACAATTAACTTATTGCTCAATTTTTAAAATTCAAAGAACTGTCCATACGAACTCTTAATAGAATTAAATGCACTGAATGGTAGACTTTGTGAATAACTTGAAAATTTCTTGTAATTCAGCAATTCAATAAACGCAAGGTTGTTCATACTATCAAATCTAATATCCATTTGGATAGAAATGGTGTCAGTTATCTCCAAAAATAAAATTTTGTATTGTGCATTTGGTTCATCTGTATTTTGTAACCGCCATTGTTGTTAGGGAGGACCAACCAATGCTACGGTTTCATCAGAAACGATTGAAAAATTATCTCTCTTAGTTCGAATATGTGACACTTTTTCGTGAGTTTTTTCGTTGCAGTAACAAATATCCATGATTTTACTCATTCAAATTAATTTAAGGGGGAAAATGCACCGAGAAGCGCGAAAAAACCCATTTTTCTGGATTCTTTTGAAGGCAATCTATAGCAGTAATCAAACCAATTCCTTTTTAAAAGATAAAACACATTTTTAAGAATACATTAAAATTTTTTGAAACCTATCAAATATTCGCCAAGTAATCCTCTGGTCCGTAAAGTACCGCAAAAAACGGGCCATCCGCGGTATACACTCTTGCTTTATCTGTAATCATCCAAATAAAAAAAAACAAAAAGATTATTAAACTGGGCAGTATAATCTAGTTTTTGGCATATGCGATTTTGAAAATATCGATTTTTGACAAAATGGCGGACATTTGAATTTACATAGCGACTTTTAGAGAAAAATACGACCTTATTTCGCCGATTAAAAAAAAAACTAAGCCACTAAAAACAAAATCAATATGATAAAGACTAGATAATTATGTGTAGAATAAGCACAAAAAATGATAATTGGAATCGGTTCATTAGTTTTCGTGATATCTTGCGTACCGACTTCAAAAACATAATTTCGAGAAAAACGCGTTTGAAAGTTGAGCAATGAATAAATCACAAAATTCTTCAACTTACATAGAATCATCCACTCCACTTCGGCCGATACTTATAATGGTTCTGCGATTTTCGAGAACCTTTTTTATCCATTTTCACCGAATATATTATTTCCGAACGAAAACTTTCGATATACCGCCCGGTTACGCAGACGATGTTACAATAGGGGCGTATTTCTACCAGAATTTCGTTCGGCCCCTCGGCGCTGACTAGATCGGCAATAACTGCGTTATTTTTTTCGATTTTTTGCATGCGGCTTTCACCAGACATTCTTAAGAGGTTAAGCTTGAAGAAAAACTTAACAAAAAAATCGGAAATTTCGAAATTTCTCGGTGCGTTTTCCCCTTAATGCAGAGTCCACACTCTTTCAGATTTTCGGCCATCTTCAGCATAATGTACTGCACTTAAAAAAATCGGCGAATAAATGGATCATGTAGGCAAGAGTTAAGGGCGATTTACACCGCCGCGATAGCGATTGCGATAAGATAGCGATAGCAATAATTAAGCGACAGCGATAGATCGCTACACATGTTTTTCAATGTAAATGCTCACACCAACGCGAAAGATCGCAGCGTTACAAAGAATTTCTGCACCATTTGACCAGCGATTCAAAAGTCTATTGCTGCATGCACAATTTTAGTCATATCTATCGCGAGCTGTGAGATCAAAATGGATAGTGCAAATTCAAGTGGGTGTTGAAAATAAATTGAAATTATATAAAAGAATAGGTACCCAATTTTATGTGATCTGAATTTTAAACATTCTAAAAATAGTAGAAAAAAGGATAAAGCGGGGTTTGATACTGCCAAGGAGTTGAATACAGGTTGGGTTAGCTTAAGAGTATTGGGGACTTAGCCACTGGGAACCTGCGGACACCGCGACCAGAGTTGATGTATTGTGTCCTTTCCTAGAGGCTAAATTTAGCCTTGAATACTAGTGGGAAGTGTTAGTGTGGTGAGCTTATAGTGCATGTACAAAAACGTTCTTGGATTTGGAAAATTTCTTCCGTTGGTCTTTTTCCAATAACTTGACAATTTTATCAAACCCGCCTCTTTTATTAAGAGGGCTCTAAATATTGAGTGTAATAATTATCGTACTCATTTGCGGTTTGTAAAAAAATATGAAGAGCATATGGGGCTTTGTTAATAGTTGTATCAGGCTATGCTGCAGTAGGATTGAAACAAATTATGCATTTAGCGCTAAAATTCCAAACGTGTTTTAAATTATCTACTTATAAGGCTGTGTAAATTTAAGTATCTGAGGTTCTTGTCGAGCATACCGTGCTGCGAAAGGGCGCATCAAATAAAATTTTAACAGGAATCCTTAATCGACAATCGAGGTACACGGTGTTCTTTGATATTGATGAGGCAAACATTTGGTGGTATTCTTCGACAAACCGTATTCAAATTTCATCTCTATAGCCGAAACATTGACTACTTATTCCATACCTACAATGGTCAGTAAAACAAATTGTTTCAAATTAGAAAAATTAATCGACCCAGTATAAGTCGAGCTAGTACACATGAATTGACATATAATCGTAGCAGTCCACCATTGATAGTAGCCAATACAAGTAGGAAACTCTAATTTGTCGATTTTTCCCAAATGTATTTATTTGTGTAAGCACCGAAAATGTACCGAAGGACAATTCAATAACATAAAAATAATAAGAAAATAAATATAAATGCGACTAAAGGAAAACCTTTCAAGAAGTTTAATATTTTATGGCCCTTCCGGCAATGTATTAAAATGTTCAAAGCGCACCGCCTTTCTTGGAACAAGGGTTTAAGTAATTAGGTAGATGTTCTGAACACAACATGTTCGACTGAAGGGAAAATGTGTAATTTCGATGTTCATGTCAGAGAAACCGAGCTTTGCAATTTTTGAATTATCTTTAAATAAAATCTTTCTTGGAAGACTTTTCCTAGTGTTTACTTCGTTCAGGCATATGCATGTAACTAACGCTGTGATCTATCGCGTTGGTGTGAAAATATTTATGTAGCTAGTTTGTCGTTATGATTATCGCTATCGCGGCCCTGTGAATCGGCCTTTAAGGCGATGAACTGGCGATACAATTCGTTTCACACCAACGTGATAGTTACTTGCATATGCCTGAACAAATAAAGATATTTGAGAAAAATCTGAAAATGAAACAAATTAGAGTGTTGTAATTGTATTGGCTACTATCGATGGTGGACTGCTACGATAATGTGTCAATTCAATGTGTACCAGCTTGACTTATTTTTGCAATTTGAAAAAGTTTGTCTTTCTTACCATTGTTGATATTGAATATAAACTTTTATATATCGACATTGAAAGATATGGAAAGAGTAGTGACGCAGGTGTTTTAAATGTTTCGGCTATAGAGACGAAGTTTGAATACGGTCTGTTTGAAGAATACCATCAAATATTTGCCTGATCAATAGAACAATAGAACACCTTATACCTCGATTGTCGATTAAAGATTCCTTTTAAAATTTTATTTGATGCACCCTTTCGCAGAAAGGTTTGCTCGACAAGAACCTCAGAAAGATCGTTACAATACTTAAATTTATACAGCTTTATAAGAAGATAATTGAAAACGCGTTTGGAATTTTAGCGCAAAATGGAGAATTTTTGTCAATCCTTCTGCAACACAGCTTGGAAGAATATTAAAATTGCTCAAAATCCCATATCCTCTTAATATTTTTTTACAAACCGCGAATGAGAACGACAATTATTACACTCAATATTTAGAGCCCTCTGAATCAAAAATTCCATATCCAACAACGTTTTTGTACATGCGCTATACGCTCAGTTCGATTAACACTTCCCACTTGTATTCTAGGCTAGATTTAGCCTCTAGGGAAGGACACAATAAATCAACTCTGGTCGCGGTTTCCACAGGGTCCCAGGGCCAAGCCACCAATACTCTTAAGCTAACCCAACATGTATTCAACTCCTTGGCGTTATCAACCCCCGCTTTATCCTTTTTTTCTATTATTTTTATTATGTTTTAAATTCAGATCAAATAAAATTGGGTACCTATTCTTTTATATGGTTTTAGTTAATTTTTCAACGCCCACTTGAATTTGCACTATGCACTTTGACGTCACAGCTCGCGATAGATGACTAAAATTGTGCATGATGCGATACACATTTGAATCGCTGTGCAAACGCTGCAGAAGTTTTTTGTATCGCTGTGATCTATTGCGTTGGTGTGAGCGCTGTGAATCATCTTTAACAATGAGAATTCGTATCACTCCTTCAAGACTAAAAAACCCTCCAAGAATATGTAGTTGCTTAAATTAGAATACGATTTCATTATGGAAAGAACAAAAATTTCATGAATTATTCTAGAAAATATAAAAGGAGTCAATAGTGATCATATACAAAAGTAGCAATTAAATAATCGAAAATTACAAACTACGAAGCAAAACAAAATTATAAATTAAAAAATAAATTCCAAAAACCTCAGAATTAAGCAGAAAACAAAGGGCTAACATTTAAATTTTTTTAAAAGGTTCCAGTAATTCTTGTGTGGTAGTTATATGTAAAAAACAAATCATAGGTCTGTGGTAACTCTTAGTGTGCCACTACTATGTTGAAAGCGACAGCCATACTGTTACAATGTGGCGGAACATTTTCTCTGTAGCTTTAAATAATCGACTTCCTCTGAAATCATTCCCCTTTTCAGAC
The DNA here is from genome assembly GCA_963930735.1 of Dioctria linearis. Lineage (NCBI taxonomy): Eukaryota > Metazoa > Arthropoda > Insecta > Diptera > Asilidae > Dioctria > Dioctria linearis. The sequence goes on from OZ005742.1 coordinate 81,176,478, forward strand.
TTTGTAAAGCAAACACAGGATGCTCATCACCCAGAAATAACACAAATCTTGGGAAGAACAACGATTTCGGAAAGATCATAGTTCTGCGAAAAGGTTGAAGAACAAGATTGAATAAATCACTTATCACCAGGAGTAACATAAGTTTTAGGAAACAAGGTTCTATGAGATCTGGCCCAACTGCATTGGAGCGTATATCTCAACTTCATTAGATCTACAACACATCGTCAGGAAATTTGAAGCATGCTATGTTTTTTTATACTGATAGGACTATCAGTTAAAACTGGTTCAATTTGATGAGTAAACGCTAAGCCACTGTTTTCTTTGCTAACAACTTATAGGTGGTAGTACGGAATTCACCTTCCCATTAGCGTTCCTTAATGTTGGTAACACACGGTTCCGTGCCGATTTTTTAATAATTTTAGTAGTTTAATATTATCAATTTGAACTTTGCGGTCGAGATGATCAAAGAAATGCCGATCAGAAATAAGTCAGGATATACATATGGAGGCAAAAAGTAAAGACATCGTATAGAATAGACACTCTATCTATTAGAGAAACATTGCGGTCATGAAAAATAAAGTCCATGGAAATGTATACGATTTTGTACAGATAGGCTTTCCAAAAAACGGCAGAGAGAACTTCGAGCTCATCAGGTGCATCTAAAACAGTAAGAATTTTATGGAAGACTCGCTTAATATAAACAAACAAAACTTAAAGCTCCACATATGGTCCACATGATTATTTTGCTGCTAATTACAATTTGTTTTATAAAACCGGCTTGGCTCTTTTTATAAAGGATGAAATCTTTAGCAAATAAAAAGTTTTAGGTTAACTAAAATATGGTCCAACATGTCAGCCAATACGGTGCAACTTATAATAAGGGAGTGAATCGCACCAAATTACACTCCCATCCGACTCAGAAATCAATGCATTCCAACAAATGATGTAACGATACGGTTTGGCTTTAGAAATTTCTTTATATTTTATGTTAGCATTGTTACTTACAATACATACCTACATAGGTAGCTACTATTAAAACCGAAATTCTATAAGGTACGCAATTTATTCAAGTATCAATTTCAAGACTTATCTACCATCTATTGCAAATCCAAATCTTAATACGTTTGCTATATTCTATGTTTTTGACATATTAGTGGTGAATCCGTGTTAGTCCTCATGAACCAGACATAAATCTGCATAAACTGATATGTAAAATGTACTTATACAGATGGACTTAGTATATCTCTATCAACAAAGACCTTCTGTTCAACATACATTGTTGTTATAATAATTAGTTACTAAACACGGCTTGTCTTAATTCCTTAATATTCATACAAAAGGAGAAATGTCAAGTTGGAAATTCTGTACATATTAACAACCTTCAAGCGTGATGTAGACTTCAATGTGTGCCGAACTAATGAAACAACTAAACAGATACGAGCTCAGTCCTGGTTTACATTGTACATGCCTTTTAGATAAATCTCAATAATTTCCTTCATTTATGTAGGTATGCTATGGAGTTTACAATACTGAGGGAAATATTTGTACGACTATAATAGGGAAGACTAGAAGTACGTAAATAGGTATATGCTCTCATAGCTGTGAAAATATTTGCCTTTGCTGTTGCCCATGCTACTTTAATTGCGACATCCTTGTAGCAATACTCATTAACCCGTGGCATGGCAGGTCTCAAATAAATTTTTCACAGCACATAATGAGATAACACTAAAGACAAAGGCAGTTAAAAGCGACATAGAATGCAATTAAAACTTCCTGACTGTTGTGATGTGAATAGAAATATTAGCAAAGCAATAGACCTAAATAATATGATCCAAAGTTATGTTATTTCACAACCAAAATTAAAAAAGATATAAAGGCAATTGTAAAGCAGCAAATGATTCTTTTCAAGCGGGAACCATTACAAGTTGTTACAGCACGCCAAACTTTAATAAGATTAGTTGGATGTGCTTGGATATTCAAATGGTGCTGTTGTGTAGCGGTATTAATGTCAACGACAGACAAAAAAAATGCAAGCGTTTACTTCACCTTTGTTTTATTGCGTTAAAAAGCGTCAAAAAGGGAAACAATTTCACTTTCCTTATTGCACTACAAACAAAGTACTTGTTACAAAAAATTATTCTTAAATATTCTTATTTTGTCACTTCAATTCAAAAAATAAATGTATCTAACTACGACTACCACAAACTAATATTTTACAAAATTTCACTACAACTACAGATTAATTATTAAACAAAAATGGAATTACTTTAATTTTACTTGCATCTTATATATATATAAACAAGTAAAAAAGCTAGAATTGGTCTAAGACCAATTCTTATGATACCCTAGATGAATGCCCGTATTAAATTTCGTATGGTCACCGATCTATTCAAGTTTGATTTTGAAGTTGTTTCTCGCATATATTTCTAGAACGGTATGTTGCACAGAAAAAATGACTATTACCAATTTTATAGGATTTCGTATTCTGCAGAAGTTTTTAGTACAACAAAAATGTCTTGGACTGATCGTTTTCAAAGTATGCGTAAAAAACCTAAATTTTTATATGGCAACACCAAGAAGGAGTTGCCCGATTTAGTCCATTTTTAACATTTTATTTGCTAATGTAGTAAAAACATCATGTACGAAATTTCAGCTCTCTACGTTGACGCCTTCTCAGGCAGTGTCCAAATATATAGCGGAAAACGAAATTTTTATATGGCAACCCCACGAAGGAGTTGCCCGATTTGTCTCATTTTCGAACTTAATTTTACTTTTTTTTTCAAAGTCCGTGTACAAAATTTCAGCTCTCTAGGTATACGCGTTCTCGAGTTATCGTGCGCACGGACGGACGGACGGACAGACGGACGGACATGCAAAAATCAAAATAACTTTTAATATTATGAATGAGTGTCCAATCCATTTTGCTCTACCATCATTATTTCGAGGTGTTACAAACGGAATGACAAACTTAGTATACCCCTATAGATTTCATCTAGGGTATAAAAAGATGGAAGGAAAAGTAGACAACGGCTACTGGTGAAATTCCCGTCAAATTTATGAAGCAGTCGTATGTAGAATTGCAATTCCCCCTGGAAGGTATGTAGCAATTCAATACTGACTGAACGTTTGTTGAATGATGGAGCAAAAGATTTCTGATAATATGTTAGCACTATGCTGCAATCACATATAGAATTACAATGCCCTCCTTGAGGTATGCAGTAATTCAATGTGATTTTTTTTAGAAGTGATTGTAACTGAAAAACAAAATGGCTGACTTCACTTCTTGGACTTGTTGCTTCTACCACGATCGAAAACTAAAAGAGAGCGATTCTTCAAAGCAGCACTCTTTTATAACCCGATCGGCCAACCTCTTACCGATTATACCTCACAAATCTAGAATGCCATTTGCATGAAGCTATCCCGGCTGTTTTATTTGCCGCTTTGAAATTAATTTTTCCTTAATGCTAATATTGCATAAATCTATTGTTTACTATCAGTTGAGTAGACTGACTCTGGTAGTAGTTATGATATTTTCCCACTGTGGAATTTGATTGCTACTAGTCTCTTTCCTTCCGTTTCTCTCTTTCCCACTCATTTGACATTTGAAAAATTATAATTTGTCCAATATCCTTCGATAGGGATGTTTTCGTCCGTTTTCATAACCACCACTGTATTTCTCGAAGAAAACTACCCCAATTTCATCAGTCACATGTTGACAGACATTGAAGGATATCAGTTTCGCGGCTTTCTTATAATTTTTTTTCCGCGGGTTTGTTTACGTCGCGAATTCGTGGGAATTCAGGTGTGATTTCAGGTGAGTGTGGTTCTAAAATGAATTTAGTGTTGTGTTATTATGTTTCCTGTGTAATTATTGCCACAACTTCTTAAATTCATCATAAATTAGATTTGTTGGTTATGTGTCACAGGAATACATAGTTTCCTTTTTTTGTATTAAATTTGCCACTGTTTGCTACTATTAGTATTTCAATAAGTCCAGTGATACCTTTAGTAAACTTCAAGTAAGTGGCAAAGTGGTAAATTACTTTTATTTGTTTATTCTCCAGGTGATCATTTGCTTCACGGCAGCTATCCACAGGTATATTTAAATTCACGATTCCTGCGTTAGCTGCTCAGGGCAACATGATTGCATGGACATATTATGTTAAAATAAAAGAAAAAATAATTGTGTTGCTAACTAAATTATTGATCAATTGATCAAGTAATGTTCATTTATTGATATCCTGTTTTCCTATTTACAGATTTTGACGTATGATCGTGAGACCTGGCGCTTTTCCCAGGTACAGGTTGGTGTTTATTTTTCACCCTGATGCATACTGATTTCAACACACGTTTTTTCCTTGCAGGTTTGGCTAAACACAAGTTTTGTATTGTTATTGTAGCGAAAAACTGCCAAGCGACGAGAAATATATGACAGAATTTGAGAAATTGAAATAAAGCCCAAAAGGCGAGGAGGTTTCTCAACCTCAAACCATAATGGTAAAAATATTTATTTGGGCTATTTAGCGAGTCAAATTTTATATATTTTAAAAGCATTTAGTTGGCATAAATTTCGTATCTATACATTATTAAATATATTAATTTTTATTTGGGTTCCGTACCCACAGGGTAACAACGGGAACCCTATTACTAAGACTTCGCTGTCCGCCCGTCACCAGGTTGTATCTCATGAACGGTAATAGGTAGACAGTTGAAATTTTCACAGACTGTGTTTTTATATTGGCGATATAACAACAAATAATAAAAATAAAATAAAATTAAAAATTAAAGGGGCCCCCATAAAAGAAACGTAATTTTTTCGGCGTTTTTCTCCTCGTTTTATTCTCATTCATTATTATTATAATGAATAGGCATTTTATTTTTTCAAATAAAAGCATTATTTTTTCACATGACAACTACTCTTATTTGAAAAAATAAATAAAAAGTACATAGTGCTAAATTTTGTACGATGGTACGGAACCCTTCGTGCGCGGGTCCGACTCGCACTTGGCAGGTTATTTTTAATGGGCCTCTAAAAAATATATTCTTTTTTTTTGTATCTTGTGTTATGATATCGTATGAAAGGGCTATTTTCAATACATAGTCGAAAATGTGTGAAAACATAGAGTTACCTCCCTGATCTTCTAAGTTTCTAAAGCTAAAACTTCGATATTATAAGAGTTAATAAGGATTGCGTAATAGATAACAGGAAAACTGTCTGCTTGAGTATTATTCAATTATTATAAGCAAATTTGAATTAGATTGAAATAAACTCCAGTCGACCGACTGTTCGTTAATAAAGTTATGGTACGAACCCTGATTTCGTAAGCCCCATCCGCTCCTAACCAATTTTTCTACTGTCGATTGAATTTTATTAGTTATAATGATAAATTAAAACTCCAGATAAATAATTAAGAAGAGGTATGAAAGACTAATTATCTTTTAAATAAAAGTGCAAGGTGTAAATAACAGGCCGATTCATAACGCCGCGATGGCGATTGCGATAACGCAGCCTTAGCTATAGATCGCTACACATAGTTTTCAATGTAAACGTTCACACCAACGCGATAGATCACAGTGATACAGAGAATTTCTTGAGCGCTTCACCAGCGAGCTGTGACATCAAAGTGGATAGTGCAAATTCAAGTGGGTGTTGAAAAATTGATGAAAATCATATAAAAGAATAGGTACCCAATTTTATGTGATCTGAATTTTAAACATTATAAAAATAGTAGAAAAAAGGATAAAGCGGGGGTTGATATTTCCAAGGAGTTGAATACAGGTTGGGTTAGCTTAAGAGTATTGGTGACTTGACCCTGGGACCCTGTGGAAACAGCGACTACAGTTGATTTATTGTGTCCTTCCCTAGAGGCTATATCTAGAGTTGAATGCAAGTGGGAAGTGTTAAACGAAGTGAGCTTATAGTGCATGTACAAAAACGTTGTTGGATTTGGTCATTTTCCATAAAACTTGACAAATTTATCAAACCCGCCTTTTTGATTAAGAGGACTCTAAATGTTGAGCGTAATAATTATGTTTCTCATTCGCGGTTTGTAAAAAATATGAAGAACTTATGGGTAGTTGTTTCAGGCTGTGTTGCAGAAGGATTGACAAAAATTATCCATTTTGCGCTAAAATTCCATGTTTTCAATTATCTACTTATAAGGCTGTGTATATTTAAGTATTGTACTGATTTTTCTGAGGTTCTTGTCGAGGACGCATCAAGTAAGACTTTGAAGTGAATCCTTAATCGAAAATCGAGGTATAAGGTGTTCTTTGATATTGATCAAACAAACATTTGGTGGTATGATTCGAACAAACCGTACTCAAATTTCGTCTCTATAGCCGAAACATTTAAAACACCTGCGTCACTGCTTTTTCCATATCTATCGATGTCGATATATAAAAGTTTATATTTGATATCAAGAATGGTCAGTAAGATAAACTTTTTCAAATTGCAAAAATAAGTCAAGCTAGTACACATTGAATTGACACATAATCGTAGCATATCTACCATCGCTACTAGCCAATACAATTAGGAAACTTTAATTTGTCTCATGTTCAGATTTTTCTCAAATGTGTAACAAATTATATGTACTAATAATTTTACAAAGTTTCACAATTTTTTTACTCTTAAGGAAATAAACCATACCCGATGAAAACCAGATGCAAAATGGCAAGGTTCTGTATTGCTGCTTCTGCTTTTATATGCTCAGCTCAACATTTTTGTGGAGATGGCGGGATTTCCTTAATATGATCCAGCAAGCAAGATGGTACGCGGATGATTCGCGCATCATATTCCGAAGAAGATAACTTATATCGCGGAAGTCACCCTCTTGGGGAATGGATCGGGACACAATACTGCAATACTTGCAATACTTCTAGGGAATACGAAAGCAATACTTCTTGATGAATTGCTTTCATATCAACTAGGGAACACGAAACCAATACCTGCAGAAGATAAGAGGAAGATATCGTTGAGATATAACGTTGACGTATCACATGAGCATTGCCTGGAAGAGAGGAAAGTGATATCGACAAAATGTCTCGATAATATCGCCATGGTAATAGAAGGAATTAAATTATTTTTAAATAGGTACAACTTTATAAATGAGAGGAGTAAAGTATTATTTATGTATGAAACTTTCCTGTAATTTACGCCGAACGCTGCTTATTAAACCAGAATGAACATAGCGAAGTTTTCAGGCAACGCATCTTCTTCATTAAAAATAAACATAAACCAGTTTTCGCCCCTGGTTATCGTCCACTTTTCGTCCGGAGGAAAAACACATAATTCGTTTTGCTATTTTATTGCCATCCTGTCATCCAGGTAAAACTGAAATTGCAAGCAATATCGTCCACTTTTCGTCTAGAGGAAGAAAGGGTAAAACTGAAATTAGGAGCAACCGAACTCATATCATCTAATTATTGCTTAAGCAACTTAAAAGCATTTTTCATACATTTGTATTGCTCAAATCTTCCGAAGATGATAACTGTACCTCGTTACAAATCAGACTTACAAAAAAAGCGTTTTTACAAAAAATGTAGGCATTTTTGGTAAAGAAAAACCTAGATGTCACCTTACTCGGTCGAACTAAATGTTCTTTTCACCTCTTCGCATTATGTAGTCAGAGTGAAAGATTCAGTTTTCGCTGCGTCTCTGCTGAAGAAGTTATACTCGCTATTACCTCCATAAAATCAGATGCCATCGGCTCGGATAAAATATCTCCTAAATTTCTAAAACTTATTCTTCCTTGTATTGTCTCTCCCATTTTTAACATTTTCAACATTCGTCTCACTACTTCCGAGTTTCCCGCATCATGGAAAATTGCGAATGTGTTACCTATAGCTAAATCAAAGACCCCGAAAGCCCAAATGACTATAGACCAATAAGCATCATATGTTGTCTGTCCAAGGCTCTCGAGAAGTTGCTGTACTCACAGGTACTTAGACACCAACAATCTCTTAACCCGATGGCAGTCAGGTTTTCGACCTTCCCACAGCTGTGAGACTGCTCTTTTGAAAGTGACTATCGATATCCGTAAGTTTCTAGACAACAATTGGTTGACCGTGTTAACCCTATTGGACTTCTCCAAGGCCTTTAATAGCGTGTATCACACTAGGCTTCTGTCAAAACTTTGCACTAATTTCAATTTTGCTTCCTCGGCCATACTTTTACTTTCCAACTGAGATATCAAAAAGTGGGTGTCGTTGATCACTGGTCTAGTTTACTACCATTGTCTTCGGGGGGTACCGCAGGGTTCCATACCTCCCTGAAAACATTCAGTATAATCTCTACGCCGATGATGCTCAGCTATACTGCAGTCAGCCTATAGGTCTGATTGAAGATTGTGTCGATCGCATAAACTCTGAGTTGGCAAGTGGGCAAAGGACAATCTGTTAGTTTTAAATCCCAATAAATCTCATGCAATGGCAATCTACAGAGAGAGCTTTGACACAACTGACACCCCCCCTATTACCCTGAACTCTGTCAATTTGACGTATGTCAACGCAGTTAAGAGTCTTCGAGTTCTTCTTAACGCTTCTATGAGTTGCTGTGACCAAGTTAATAGCAACGTTTCTAAAATGTACACGGGACTTCGTCGGTTGTGGTTATCTGCTGATGTACTGAACAAATCAATGCGTATGAAGCTTGTAAAAATTTTACCCCAAACTTATTTTACAGCGCGTTGCTTATTATTCTCGCATTTAGATTCTACATGCGCTCGTAAGTTAAATGTAGCTTTTAATGACTGCACGAGATTTATATTTGGGATGATGAGACGTTATGACCACATCACTTGTTCGATATGCTTTGTCTGGATGTTCCTGATATTCGATGTTCATCCCCAAACAAATTATATTTCTACACAAGTTAAATAATTTACAGCAAAAAGCCATCATATCTCAATGATGAACTGGCCTTCATGCATTCTTCAAAAACCGTAAACATCTCCATTCCGCGTCATAGATATTCCGTCTATGAAAACTCCTACTTTGTTCAACTTGTACGTATTTGGTACTCAATTCCAGCGGTTATTCAGAGGACGAGCGATATTGTGATTTTCGGGTTTGGTTTCCAGCAGTCGTGCTACGTGTGTGAATGAAATTTAATTACTTTCTAAATAACTTCTTCTTTCTTCACTTTTCTCTATATTTGCTTAATTAACTTAACTATAATTATAACTTATACTTTTAACTGGTTTTTTTCTTTTCATTGAATTTTAAATTATATATAGTTATTGTTTATTTTCCATTCTTGGTATGATATAGTTATTTCCTCTTTAGTATAATACAGAAAAAGATTATATTACGTTGTTGTACAACCTCCTAATAAAATTAATTGAATTGAATATCCAAGCTGTTGCTTTTCGTGACTCATTGGTTCAACAACTCCAGCAGAATGTATGTAACGAAAATTATTTTTACCCATTATAAAAGTTTCAATAAATGCATAATACGAAATGTTTAAGAAATAAATTTAGTCTTCTTCAAATTTATACTTCCACATTTTTGTCATAGGACCAACCGTTGAGGAATTATGTTGAAAAAACCAATTTTTGGTATCTTTAATTCAAGATGACGGACCGCGCGGACCCTCCCCAAGAGGATTTCTCATCGTGGCTCGGAACTGATTAACATATATAAAAATCACAACTACCACACCGTTTGTAGGGAAAAGACCTTATTTAGTCCCTATTGACTGGACTATAAATAATAAAAGAAAAAAACTATAACAGTTTTCTATCCATCATTCTAAATCTGAAAACCTCTTTATGTTTATGTCAAAATTTTTTTCCGCATTAGTTTATATTATCTTAGCAAATAACAACTTTTCTTCGAAAGCGTTTACTAAATATTTCCAGATATACCGACACTGTTCAATCTCAAACGAATTTTCCATTCTACTTCTGCTGCGACCCAGAGAACTTCAAACCAAAAGCAATATTGAGAAATAGTTACGTGAAAAGTCGCTCTAAGTCGTTTTTCATAATCATTCCCAACTTTGCTCTCAATTATTTATCATTTCCTCCCAATAATGAATGACTACTTTATAAGGTCCATGAAAAATATCCCTGTTAAGCTCTTAGTGAAATTGGAGTATGCTCAATCCTTTTCCTAGAGATTAGGCATTAATGAAGCGAACAATTGATAATGTTACCAGATAATGAACTTCGATTTCCATTTTATTCAAATTAATTGGAAAAAGTTTTATATTTTGCAAAAAAGGCATCCATTCTTTATGTGATGATATTGAGAGATACCAAACTGCATACGTTACTTCTTCCCATTACGGAATTTTAAGAATACCACGAAAGCAAATTTTTACAATCAAAGAAGAGTCAAATTTTTAATATGCACGAATCAATGAACCAGCAATTTTTTGTGGTCATTTAAGAATTGCAGGATTGAAATTTAACTGAATCATTTATGCATCAATCATCGTAACCATATAACTACTCGTATTTGTACGGAAAATTTCTTAATGAAGATTAAAGTGGCAGTTTATAAATCTGTTAATTCCTCCTCCTACAGATTAGTTATGGGAAAATGAAAAAGTGTTCTATATCAATGCAAAAGAAATGCCGGCTTTAAAATTCTTGTTAACTGTGACTACATTGCAGCTCTTGACAGTATGTTTTGTACCGTCATTAAAAAATTTACACTCCTGCATCATGCATGTAAAAACGGCACTATAACTGCAACAAAAGCTAGTTCATCTACGGAAAGCAAGCAATAGTCCAAGTAGCGACACAAGTCAGACCGGCCTGTATGCCGTCATAGATTAGAATGTAATAGTGGATCAAGCAAGCGAACATACTAACCCCAAATAGGACAATTACTGCCATTAGCTTAGACATCAATTATGCAAGGTATAAGGTAGAAGCTACGTCGGTATTTAGCAGCCCATTGGGAAACTATAAGTTAAGCCTGAGTTATAATGTGACGCTGCCGCGGACGAAGTGGCTGTTCCACATGCTGACGCTCTAGCATGTGTTAAAATGCATCCGTCATCAAATAAAATCATTAAATATTAAATAAGTAAATAAGTAAATTATGTAGCATTACTTAAAACTTACCATTTTTACTCACAATTTCAATTTTCTGCAAAAATAAAATGCCTTAACTCCAGCTGTCAAGGCGTTGTGCGTCTCAAGTTGAAATGTTTTCAACTTTAAACAACGCGACAGGTGTCAGCAACAGCAGCACCCTGAGCGACACACTGTACCTGCGCTTGAGTACTTTCATACATTTTAACCACAGAGAAGTAATACCCAGATATTGAAGGAGATAGTTCATGCCCCGTATGTGGTGACATCTTCATAGTTTTTTGTGCAATATTTTTGGTTGCTAAAGCTTTTGAATATCTTGACAAAACCTCTGTAGTTTCACAATTTTTCTTATTTTTCTAGCGCAGGCTGAAACCAAGTTATTGGACTGGCTTGTAGGCCAGAGCTTTTGCCTTTGCTAAATGCTAAGCCTGGCTGATATATACATCATGGCTGGCTCATGAAAAGCAGATTTTTAACATTGGTTTCCAAATCTGGGTATTACTTATCTGTGTTTTAACTTTCGACAGGTTTAGCGAGAGTGTCCGCGTCTCGCGACAACGTCACATTGTAACGCAGGCTTTATAATTTGCTAGGTGTTTGGCCACAGTGTTGTATCAGGAAATGAGGCAGCTAATGTTTTGGCCAGGAAGGCTATGAATATTTTATTAATGAAAGAATCCATCTAAGGCCCCTGAAATCAAATTTTAGATTTACAGACCCATAAGCTTGCTAATTGCGACTGAGCCGAATTCACCACATGCGCGATTTCAAGATATGTTCTAGGAAGACAGAAATTTTGTTAAGGAGGAACCGCAATGTTATGTGAAATCTTACTCTAGTTATCACGGTACAATATGCCTCTTTGGAAAAGTGGCAGAAGGATGTGAGCTCCATATATCTGAAGAAGATGTATGGATGAGGAGCAGGTCGAATTCTGCGAACTCTCCAGCCTTGTATGTTTATAAATGTGAATCTACACGTCATCAGCATCGGCAGATTACTTAAGGCCGCTGCACACAAGGAAATCGTACGTCTTGGAATACACAATCCAATTGTACGAATTGTGTAAGCATGTGTAGGGAAAGCCGGATATTGAGCTGAGGAGACTGAAGTCTGACATGAATGAAATCGACCGAAACTATCGCGTACAAGAAAATCTGACGACAGAAGCTAATATCAGATTTTGTCTAGTTGAATTCTACAGAAAAGTCGTGATTTATGCCAGACTTCAAACTCAACTCAAGTTCCACATGCTCATGCAAATCATGAACATGCACAAGTCGTACGATTTGCTTGAGCGTGTGCAACGTTCTTTAGACCGTAATGAATTCTGGCTTTTAAAATGTCTCGCGTTGGGTAGCTAATAACCTTTTTTAACTGAATCCACTTAAGTCTCAGTGTATTGCCTTTTATCGGAATGATATTGTTACGTGCAATAGAAAGAGACAACTGGTGACATCTACTGGCAATAAACAACTTCAGGTTCGGAGAGTAAATGACTTCAGGTTCGGAGAATCGATTATGAAATCTACAGGAATAGAACAAATAGAATAGTCAAGAAGCTTTTGGAATAGAACACTCCAGAATAATCCGGAGTGTTTCTAGGGTATAAATATAACAGTTGTCATCGCCAGAGGAGGAGTCTTGTCTTAGACGTTGCAGTGTTAAGAAGCGAAAGTAATAAAGAAGCGATAGTGTGTAATTAGATTGCGATAATTGAAAGTACAGTGTTAGCGATAATTAGAGTTGAGTTGATTAAATAAATGATTGTGAACTTTATATGATTTAAGTGTAATAAAGAACTTGTATATTAATTATTTAATATTGTGTTTTAAATAACGAACCAAAGGCCACGCTCGCAACAATATTATGCTCTCTGACATCCAACCTGTCATCTTAAATGGCTTTACTCTGCGACATGACCACACTTCTGTCACAACATATACTCGATTCAAATGTACCGCTGTACTGACCAGTACTATGGTGGTTTCTAAATCAATAATCTACTTTGTGCGGCTAAGAGTACTTTGATCAGAATTAGAGTAAGCGTATTAAATCGTAAAGTAAAATATTGTTAGTTTGTAAGGCCCAAAATACATTCACGGCCTCCGCCCATTCGCCACAAGCCACTTGAGGTTTGTGGCCGACTGCTGAAGCCAACTAAGTTACATTCATGGCTTCTGATTATGCATAAATGTATGTATTTTCATATAATTAATAATTTTTTCTTCCATTTTATTTGTTTGCAGAATAATTACAATACAATATGAATTAGTTCACACAGGTATACATCTTTTCTCACTGATAAATAAAATTCCGATTAATTAAAAACCTCCCGCCATATTGAATAATTTTCATACTTAAATGTTGGTAGTACTGAGCGAGCCACAAATATTGAGTTTTGATCAAACTTTACCACGAATGTAACTTTCGCAATAAATTTACATTGCTTCAGACGTATGTATCCAGTGGCCTGTGGCTTGTAGCCGTGTATTTTGGGCCTAAGTCAGTCTAGTTATAACTCTTGAACAGCTGTTAAATAGAAAGAGATTACCCGTCAGATTAGGCGTGATTTGAATAAAATAAAATAAAAAACGAATGAAAATTTTGAAAGAAAGAATTGCTTGTAGCATATAAGGAAATTGAGCACGTGCGTGACGAAGAGAAATATATTAAGGAGAAAGATTTACATTTTTCAATAACCAAGTACGTTGGTTTTTACACACTGGCGAATAAGGGCGTAGTGGTTCACTGTTGTTTTTTACACACTGGTCAATAAGGGTGTATTGAACAGCTGTTCATGAGATTTCTCTTTTAGTTTACGCTCGGCGGGCTACAGTCGAACAGACCAGCTCACAGATAAGTCATCAGAAGGCTTTAAGATTTACCAAGAGCGAAACCTCAATTAATGATATGCGCATATTGAAGAACCTCATGTTTCGGCATTTCATTCGCGATAGGTTGCTTTCATCGTCATTTCTTCCTTAGCTTTAGGAACAGCTCAGAAGCTGAATCCAGTCACCAAGGACTCTCTGTTCAGATGACCGTCCTCAAGGATCATCCTTCTGGAAGCAATTTCAGTTTCCACAAGGCGCTCATCCTCAAGGATTGTCCTTCCTCGAGCAATTTCTAGATCTACAGGACTTGCTACAAATATGAATGCGTAATTTTAGGTGCGTCAGATGTAGTTCGCTTTTTTGGGGAAACGGCACCTGCATGGATGAATCAGTTAATCAATTAACAATTTAATTTTTACTTTCATTTCTCTCATTACATTGACTCATTACTTTTGCTCGTTGTTTAATTTCTTTTAATTTTTAATATCTTATTTTTATATTCAATTTTCTGTTCATTCTTTGTTCCCATCTTTGATTTGTATTTAGGTATTCTTTTAGTTATTTAATTTATTTTTACTTTATATTAGCTACCACTCTGTTATGTATTCACTATACGAATTCCAAAATTATTGTGTAAATTTGAATTAATAAATTAATTGAATTGAATTGAAGTGTTTTCGAAAACTCATTTTCTCTAAAATGATTTCATTTTAGTAAGATAAGAAGAGCTCACCTCCATTTATGAACATGCTGAGGAAAAAGGGAGTGGTCATTTACACTTCAAATTGAGACCACCATTTATGATTATTCTTTCTGGGGATAGAGAAGTGGTACTCATATCGGACGAATCGGTTAATTAGGCAATTGACTCGTTCAAACCTTTTAAATCGCCGGGCAAGGACGGCATTTTACAAGCCCTTCTTTAGTACTCGGGAGACCCCTTCATCAGCAGGGTATACAAAAAAGTGGGCTACACACCGAAGTTGTGGCAAGATGTCCGTGTTGTGTTTATACCCAAGGCAGGTCGGGTAGATTACTCAACTACCAAACCATAAATACCAATAAGCTTGACTTCTTTCTTACTTTAAACTCTAGAATGCATCTGTGAGTGGAAGGTGAGGTACTCAATTTCCAGAAGTAGATTATCACAGAATCAGCACGCTTACTTAAAGGGAAAGTCTGTTGAAATGGCCCTCCACGAGGTGATTCACTCAATAGAAAAGGATTTCCACTTTAAACAATCTACACTAGCTATTTGCATCGATGTAGAAGGCACCTTTAATAATGTTCGTCTGAATAAGTTTACTGAAATGTTAACAAAACATGGAGTGATCATATCTTTAAAATAATGAATAGCACACATTCTGTATAATAGAACTGTCTTTGATGCTCTGGGCGGGGTAAGCAGAGTTAAAAGAGTTCATATGGGCACCCCGCACCATATCACGTCTTTTATGGGTGCTCATCTTAGAAGATTCCTTGCTAACACTCACACTCACCCGGATGGGGTAAAAAGCAGTATGTTACGAAGACGACTTGATGGCCTTAGTCATCTGGAGTTAATAGTCCGCACTCTGTGGACTGGTTCAAAACGCGATCCGACTAGTAATGCACTGAGCTGCAGATTTCGGACTGAGCATCAATCCATGAAAGTCTGATTTACGCCTCTTCACCATAAAAAGGAATATATATAAATCTGCCCTCGATTGGATCGACGCGTGTGGAGCTAAAGGGTAGAGTAAAATGCCGAGGTATTATATTAGATAAAAAGCTAAACTGGCAACCACACCTCGAAGATAGAACGAATAAAGCCCTTGGAGTCGGCACAATACGCCGCAGAACGGTAGGGAAGAAGTTGTGACTCAAACCGCGGATGATCCTATGGATAAACAATATCTACATCCGCCCTATATTAACCTACGGTTCTGTGGTATGGTGGAGAGCAATAGACTAAGCCAATCATTACAAGATATTGGAGAATATTCAAAGACTGCGCCTCCTCAGCAGAAGCGGGGCTCTTAAGTCAACTAGTACTCGGGTTCTTCAACATACATCCCATGCAAATGCACATTAAGTAGGGGGGAGGGGGTCTTGGCTGGATTCATAGAGTAGCAAGAGTTCCACATGAATCCATCTATCAATTCGTGCAGTCTATCGCACCTGGCATCGACAGGAACAGTGACCACCTCCTCGAGAAAATTCTTAAAAGCAATTTTGAATCTAAAATTTCATCCAGGGCAAAATGAGAATCACATTCCGTGCTTCAACCCAAGAGAAACCCTATTATAATTTACGCTGATGGCTCCAAGTCCGCTGAAAAAACCGGAGCAGAAGTTTTCTGCGATCGCCATGCGCTTTGAAAGCCATGCCAAGCTTTTTCAGGCAGAAGTCAAGGTCATTCTTGAAGCAAGAAGGCATCTCCTTAACTCAGACTCTGAGAAGAAGGAGATAGCCATCTGCTTAGACAGCTAAGCAGCTCTCAAGGCTTTATCTAAACCCTTTACAACATCCAAACTTGTTATGGAGTGTAAAACCACTCTGACCGCCCTCTCTCAGAACAACAGGGTAATTGTGCAGTGGGTACTAGGGCACATCAACATTATAAGAACGAAAGGGCGGACGAGCTTGCTCGTTGTGGTGCAGCTTCGGAGGAGCCTGCCTCCAGAATCAGCGTTGCACCAAAATACCCTGTCTCAATCATTTAAATTTGGGCTGACCGCCAGCACAGTCACCTTTGGTTAGAGGACCCTTGGATAGAGCAACAAAGGAACTGTTGGGAAATATTTGTAATAATAAAAAAACTTGTCTTATCATTTATCTGAAATAGTTGTTTATTGTATTAAATTGCTATTACCATTAACATAATTTCAAGTTGCAATCTATTCTATTTAAAGTCATTGTTAATAATTCTCTCTGTATATGCAGTAAAACAACTTCACTCGATCGACTATCCATTGTTCTTTGCTGAGTACAATCCGTTATCAGTGCAACGGATCTTCACATATTTTTGCCAAATCTGCAATCGCAAACTGATTGTGGTCGAGTGAGGTTGGGAGGAAAATTTATAAAGAAAAGCAATTAAAATAAAGCGCTAATTACCTATCTGAAAATTTAATTTGTATTTATTTACAACATTTATTGGTCCTTCGTGAAGCCGGATATTAAAGGAAAATAGAGATTTTGTGATCATTTTCGAAATTTTATGAGATTGCAGCGAAGTTCATTTTTTGTGGGATCATCATTGGGAGAAGAAGTAAATTAGAACAATAAATCGGTATCTTATTATTCTTATTATTAAACAACAGTGAAATTTAATTGGATGCGAGAAACATAATCTTCCTGATTTAAGTTGGAGAAACTTCGTAATTCGAGCAAAGTTCAAAAGGGTGATTGATTAGACTGTGCATAACGGATGTGCAGTATCGCAATGTATTTAATTTGAGATGAACAAAGGAGCCAGTCATACTCGTGACATGCACTTAAACAATTATTCACAATTATCATACAATCTGAAGAATAATTATTCCAGAAATTGAATGTTTATTTGTTGCACTAACGTTATGTGTTATATGTTGAATATTGTGTTAATTATTGAAATATATACATACATTTTTTAAATTTATTATACACATTTATATAATTAAACAACATTGTGAGTAACATAATTTTCAAAGCTTCATCGATCAATAGAAACATATTTCTGTTAATTAAGACTGTGCGTTAAATATCTGTGTCTGTGCTTCGTAGTATATCGGACTTTATACTTTTATCGGGTTTAGATTTGCGAATCAAGTCTAGTTCTAACATTTCGTAAGACTCTATATTTCATAGCTATCTCGTGTAATACGTATAAAATGGAAATTATTCAAGCTAAGCGCGGTCGTGTTAAAGGTATGGTGACCAGAATCGCTTCGTATTGCGAGAGTATTGTCGATGATACGCCCCTTGAATCTTTGGAAGAAAGGTTAGATAAACTCAGTGAAGCTTGGACAGAATTCGGACAAACCCAGAATCAAATGTACCAATTTTGAAATGAACCTGGGTATGTCGATCAAGAGGTTGAGAATGAACAATTCGAATCAAAATATTTTAGTGCGAAGGTGCAACTTTCTCAAGCCATCAAGGAGCGTCAGAACAGAGAGCCTATCGATCCTAATGCAGTTAATCGCCTTGCTGATCAACAAGCTAGTTTTCTCGAAAAATTCTCCAGAACTTGCGTAAATTCTGCGACTTCTGATACAAAACTACCCAAAATCACAATTCCATCATTATCTGGGAATTATGCTGAGTGGGTATCCTTTCGTGATTTATATATCGGGACAGTTCACGATAATTCCAACTTAACCGACACTCAGAAATTTCACTACCTTAAAGGCTTGCTGAAGGATGAAGCGGCTGGGTTTCTCCGGCACATTCCAATATCTGAGGACAAATATCAGCAAGCTTGGGAAAGGCTTAATAAGCGATATAACAAGACAAACCAAATTGTAAAATCATTTATCAAACATTTTTTGAGTTTACCTTCTCTTTCAAATCCATCAGCACATGCACTTAGAAAGCTTTCAGATGGATCTGATGAGCTTATTCGAGGTCTGAAGGCACTAGATGGTAAAGCAGAAGAACGTGATCCTTGGATTATATATTTGCTTCTGAATAAAGTTGACTCTAACACAAGACAATATTGGGCAGAGGAAACCACAGACGTAGAGTTTCCAACCATACAACAGCTGTTAGACTTTCTCGACAAACGATGTCGTGCTGTTCAAGATTCACAGCCCCAGTTCGCAATCCTCACTCGACCTACAAACAAAAAAATTCGTCTAGTGTAGTTAAAGGTTTGTATTCATCGTCAAATTCGTCCTGTCCCAAATGTAAAGGGGAACATTCTCTGTTTCATTGTCGTGTGTTCCAATCATCTGATGTTGTTTCTCGTCGAAATTTGGTCAGCGATAGCCGCTTATGTTTTAATTGCTTACGTCCAGGACACACTTTATCTTTATGTAAGTTCAAACAGTCTTGTCGACGTTGTCATCGCCGACATCATAGATTAGTACACATGCAGCAAGATTATAATCAATATCATCGCGAACTTTCACACAAGGTATCTCATGCATCTAAAACTAATCTATCGGTTCCTGGGTCATCATCGGCTGCTATTATCACTCCTGAAAATTCGGAGGTAACGTCCAAGCAACCATTGCTATATGAAAACAATCAAACATATCCTACAGTTTTGAGTACTCATTCCATATCACATCAAATATCCCGTCCTATATCGCTTCTTCCCACTGCATTAGTACATCTTCAGGACTCTCGAGGGCAGATTCACACCTGTTGCATACTACTAGATTCGGGCTCTCAGGTTTCATTCGTGACAGACTCGTGTGTACGTAGATTAGGATTAAGACGCAGGCATGCTAAGATTGATGCCACAGGCGTATCTTCTACAGGCGCTGGCACAACTAAAGGGGGCGTTGAACTTGAACTTTTTTCTCGTGTCAATTCGAAGAGCATCTTTATTTATGCCTTCATTCTCAATAGGATTACATCTCTGCTACCAAGTACGAATTTAAATACCAACTCATTTGAAAGATTTTCATCATTATCATTGGCGGATCCAACGTATAATGTAGCGGGTCCAATTGATATCCTCTTAGGTGCTGATAAGATATTTCATGTAATGGAAGAAGATTGTGTAAAATCCGATGAATTCGGTCCTGTAGCACAGCTGACTATCTTCGGATGGGTGATAGCCGGGAATATTATCAATCATCTCAACAATCATGACAACATCTCTTCTTCTATTTGTACTTATCATTCAGAATTGGACATCGACGCAAGTATTCAGAGATTCTGGGAGATCGAAAATATTTCAAACGAAGCAACCTTCACTCCCGACGAACAAGCAGCTGAGACTAATTTCGTACAAACTCATATGCGTTCTGGTGATGGTAGATATGTAGTTGAAATGCCTTTCAAAGGCAGTCCTTTAATTCTTGGCAACAATTTCTCGGCAGCCATGACTCGGTTGCAATCTATGGAACAACGCTTTCAAAAAAATTTTAAATTGAAACAAGAATATCATAAGTTTATGCAGGAGTATCTAACTATGGGTCACATGAAACTTATTCCAAATAACCAGATTAATACAGACACTCACGCTTACCTGCCTCATCATGGCAGTGTTTAAACTGGACAGCTCGACGACAAGGCTTCGCAGCGTCTTTGATGGATCCTGCAAGACGCCGTCTGGTATATCATTAAACGATATTCTACTCATTGGCCCACCAATTCAACGGGACTTTTTGTCTGTTTGTCTTCGTTTTCGTCGCCATAAATATGCTTTCACTGCCGACCTAGAGAAAATGTTTAGGCAAATCTGGGTTTCTCAAAAACATTTGGACTTTCAACGCATCCTTTATGAGATGCTTGCAACCAAACGCAAAATAGTCTCTGACGCTTCCAGAAACTTCGATCCATTAGGTTTTCTCACACCTGTTAATGTTGCTATGAAGATCTTTCTTCAACAGCTTTGGCTTCATAATTTAGACTGGGATGATTTAATACCTAGCTGAAAGATGGATCATCTTAAGGAATGATCTAGCTAATGTGAAAAAACTTCACATAGCAAGACACATATGGACGTCAGCTGAAGACATTGAACTACACGGATTTTCCGATGCCTCCGAAAATGCATTTGCCGTTGTTATTTATTGTCGCAGCCGTGATCAAAATGGAGTGTTCCATATTCGCCTAATTGCAGCTAAGAGCAAAGTTGCTCCATTAAAACAAATATCTTTGCCTCGTTTAGAACTTTGTGCATCTGTGATGTTTAGTCGTAAAAGTAAGAGAATCACTCGTAGTGCCATATTGTAAAATATTTGCATGGACTGACTCACAAATAGACCTACACTGGCTTTCATCTGTACCCCGTCGCTGGAAATCGTTTATTGCAAATAGAACATCGAAAATATTGGAAACCTTACACAGACAACATTGAAGACATGTAAAGTCATCTTCAAATCCAGCAGACTGTGCTTCGCGTGGTATCTTTGTATTCAACTTAATGAGTCACGAATTTTGGTGGCAAGGTCCTCATTGGCTTCAAGTTACACCTGAAGACTGGATAGCTTCGAACGCAATATCTCAAAACGAAGAAGTGGACGCAAAAACCGAGGAAAGAAGCAATTTTGTTCAGGCCTTTGTCGTTGATCATAAGAAATCTTTATTGGATGAACTAATGGCAAAATTTTCAAATTGGATACGACTACTTAGAGTTTACGCTAGTTGTTTGCGATATGTGCATAATCTTAGAAAACGTGTATGTCCACATTTAAGAAGATCAGGTTCCCTTCAAGCTGATGAAATCAAATATGCAAGTCATTTGCTTACATTGCATATACAGAGGCTAGCATTCTGATCCGAGCTTCAAAAGCTGCGAGGTAATCGACAACTTACATTGAAAAGCCAGCTTGTCAAACTATCAACATTTCTCGATGATCAAGGCATACTTCGTGTTGGAGGAAGAATCCAACACTCTGCTCTTTCATTTAGAACCAAGCACCAAATCATTCTTCCAAAATCACATGCCTTTACTCGTTTGATAATCAAATACTATCATAATCAGAACTGCCACGCGGGTGCATCAGAACTACTTGTTATTCTACGACAGGAAGATTGGATTTAGGCTGTCGAAACATGGAGCGAAAGATCATTGACGAGTGTACTTCATGCTTTCGTCAGCGGCAAACTTCTGTTCACCAGCTGATGGGTGACTTACCTGCTCAACGAACTAACTATGCTCGACCGTTCTCTCAGGTTGGCATTGATTATGCTGGTCCTTTATTACTCCGATTACATCGTGGGAGAAATTCAAGACATACCAAAGGATATATATGCCTATTTGTTTGTTTCACGACCAAGGCATTGCACTTAGAATTGGTAAGCGACCTAACTACGGATGCCTTCCTCGCAGCTTTAAAACGCTTCATTGCACGCAGAGGTAAATGTGTTCATATCTACTCCGATAATGGAACGAATTTTAAAGGCGCTCAACGAAAACTGTCTGAAATGCATACTTTGCTACAGTCCGAGTCCCATAACAACATTGTACAGGATTATCTTTCCATGGATGGAATCATGTAGTCTTTCATTCCTCCTGCAGCTCCTCATTTCGGAGGACTGTGGGAAGCTTCTGTCAAATCCGTTAAAACCCACATTAAGCAAGTCATTGGTAACAACGTTCTAACCTATGAAGAAATGTATACCGTTTTAACCCAAATCGAAGCTTTGCTTAACTCTAGGCCATTATGTCGAATTTCTGATCATGACTTAGATATTCTAACTCCTGCTCATTTTCTTATAAGTCAACCTTATACAGCTCTTCCAGAACCTGATCTTTCAAACATACCGCAGTCACGACTAAAAACTTGGGAACTTCTGCAAAACATGATGCAAGGTTTCTGGAAAAGATGGCATCTGGAATATTTGACCTCTCTGTAGCAGCGAGCTAAGTGGTGTACACCCGTCAAGGAAATCAGTGTGGGTGATCTGGTTGTACTTAAAGAACCAAACTTGCCTCCATCAAAGTGGGCTCTAGCACGCGTTGAGGAAATCCATCCAGGTCCAGATGGTCTCTCTCGTGTATTCATAATTCGATTAAAAGAGCGGTCCCCAATTACTTGTACGATGATCACTCTTCACGAGATGGTATAACATAAAGAGCTCAAATAAAAAAAATAAAAAAGTATGTATGTATGTATTTGATATGAATTTGCTCCGTGTGTAGAATTATTGCCAACAGTTTAAAGATACAAACTGTTTTGGCTAAATTTCCTCTGTCGGAACATCTTATGAGAGTGGAATTTTTCACAAGCATGCTAAATATACATATCCAGAGGATGTGTATTTTTTCCATCAATTATATATAAATTTCCCTATACAATATTCTCAGATCCTCAAAATTCAAAATTCTAGTAAAAAATGCATACCAGCATGATACATTCAAACCTTCTTAGTTTATCTGTTGAAAAGATAGTTGTAGTATTCTTTGGAGAGCCGAAATTTATTTTTAATAGTTTTGTATTGTCTAGAGAAGTTTCTCAAGTTAACTGTCCTACACATATTATTATATACCCTGGCTAAAATGTTGTTGTATCCTGTTTTAGTAATTGTACTTATCTTTTAATTGTAAACTCAAACTTCAGCTTGTTTGACCCTATCTGTCAATCAATACACCCACCATAATGTAAGAAAAACAGGAAGTACGGAAACTTGTACCTTAGCTTACCTTAATTTGAACAATAACCAGCGTTCCCCAAAGAAAGTTCGCTACATAAAAATGAAATAAAACATTATAAGGAAAAACGTTACGCCTTCTGGCCCTGACCCGAAATCGATAACAAGCAGAACTGTCTACTAAAGCTTACTGCTAAAGGATATTATAAGCTGCTAACTCTAATTTGGATATAAATAGGGGATTACTACCTTATTGGCATGCAGAAAGCATTCTGGGTAGGCTTTTTTGTATCGCTGAGAAAAGAAGTCCTAAGGCACACGACATCGAGGAAGAAGGATTTCGCGATAACGGTATCTATACATACATATATGCAAGAGCTTTTCATGGTAAAGTGTTTCCGGCAGCTGTGGGTTACGGGCTTGTGATGTAAACAGTCATAATGTATGTGTGTGTTAAAATACTTTGAGGGAGATGTTGTACTAAAACGAGGACTTCAGAAGCTTTTCGTAAACTGACCTACCTTGGATAGTAAAAACAAAAGGTAGGGTGCACATGTTGTCACATACAAACTAAGCGCACTAACATAACTTTTTGAAGTTCGGATAAATTACATGATTTGAAATTGGATAAAAGGATTTAGAATTGGAGATTTTGTTTCATAAGCTTTCCAGGAAGGACGTAGAGTGCCAATGAAACTCTTCTATTGGACGATTTACGATTATAACTTATTTGGTTCTCAGAGCTCCCACTTCGGACAAACACGACATTTTTAACGAAGACCGACCGACATCAAGATTAAAGTAAAATAAAACAGTTTCGACTATTTGTGCAGGAGTCATTTAATGTATACTTATACATTTTGGGTAGGAATGGGATGAATATTCACTTTAATATTTTGGAATGCTAACGATGGTGCGTGTCCAGATTTTTTTAAGGCGGAGGCATTGCGTGCTTAGATACTTTTTTTTTTATTTTGAAGCAATGTTGTCGACTGGCTACCCATTGGATTATGATTCAGTAAAATTTTCTTGTTTTATTTTTTACACAGTTGGAAACTTTTTTTTTTTTTTTTACAAGTGTTATTTAGAAACAATGAGAATAACCGGATTCATGTAAGTGAACATTTCCTTTGATATTCCCAGCTTAATAATTTTCTGCTATTTAGCTGAATGCTACAAAACACAACTAACATAAATTATTTAAGGAATTATATAAAGAAAATCGTCTTTAAAAGGAATATTCGATATAATATTTTAGCTATTTCTTAAGGACTATTGCAAATATTAAAGATTCCAGACTGTTTTTGTGATATAGTGCGATCTGTTTGGCGATAAGTTGCCAAAACGTATTAAGTAAGAAACTGAAACAAATTTTAAATGTTATTTTGAACACTAGTAGTTGTTAATTTTATGAAGTTGTCACCTTTACGTGATTGACTATCAATGATACAAATCTATGATAATTCCACAGGAAATGTAGTTTCTTTAGTAAATTAGTGGTAGTCTGTTAAGCAAAACATGTTTTCGTTCTCATTTTTACACGTTTTAAAAATATATTGTTAAAATTAAAGTAAATCGGAGTTTGCCTTGGATTGTACAAATCAGTGCAACAATTTATATAAAGTGTTTGTAATTTCATTGGATATGAATTTTGTGTAATTTAAGTAAGTAATTTACTGTGAAATTTACAAAATTTTGATTTATTTTACGTAAAATTTACATTTTATGCCTTTAGTTCAATTAGAAATGATTAAAGTGCACAACAATTCTGTAAAATGTAA
The DNA here is from genome assembly GCA_963930735.1 of Dioctria linearis. NCBI lineage: Eukaryota > Metazoa > Arthropoda > Insecta > Diptera > Asilidae > Dioctria > Dioctria linearis. The sequence goes on from OZ005742.1 coordinate 81,201,384, forward strand.
TACCAGTACTTTAGTAGGAAATATCATTTCCCAGATAAGCTAGGTAGATAATGCGTATCATTACATCATTACAAATTGTTCCTAAACCATGCGCGTTCTGGCAATTAAATTTTGAAACTTTTTCTAGGAAAAATAAGGATAAAGGTAGTAATCTTCTTCCTGTGTTTTTTTTTTTTGTAAAACCGATTACTTGTGCTTATTTTGTCAGTCCTGCGGAAGTATTAATTAATTGAGTTTGCGCACAAAATACTCTAGTCAAATTATTGAAAACGGTATTGTGTGATATAAAAATGGAGAATGTTGAAAGTGAATTTTACATAAATAAATTTATTAACAGTGTTGCAGATGAGCATAAGGAAAACTTTATTGCACTTTTTAGTGTATCAAATTATCGAGAAGGTTTTTTTTATCTTTTTTTAAAAACAAATGCCCAGCGCCTTGCATGGGTGCGAACTTTGGATATATTATCTGCCACTCTAAGCTCTTTTAAAATATTTAAATTGGTGATAATATACATAACACTACTCAGTTGTTTAAATAAAAATTCTTTAGAGCTTGTGTAAAAATCAAGTTAGACCGATATATTGGAAAAAAATAATTATGACTAGAATCCTCCTTTGGAGTCTTTTTTTTCTACCCTGAATTGCTTTCAACTAATCACTGTGTGTAATTATTCATAAAAATTATAAAATTGAAATTTTTCAGGGCGCGAATTAACTTATAGAAGCCTATTACTTCTAAAATCACATAATTTGGATAAAATTATGCAACCAACTGGACTGGGCTTACAACTTGATTTCGAAGAAGAATTACAGACTAAGAGGTATATTAAAATTTCTTTTGTTATGCAGTTGTTATATAATATACAGATCAGTGTTAGGCAAAATGTAATCTGTTTAGCGATTAACAATTTCAATTAACCATGTAACCTGTAATCAGATTAGTTTGTAACAGATTACTAGTGTAATCCATTTCCATAGTTATATAATGTAATCGATTAACGTGTAGTGTGATTTCAAGTTAATTTGATTACAGATTAATCGATTACATGTTAATACCACTACATTTTAATTAAATTAATGTGATTACGTTTAAGATATTCGTATTCTAGTTTTTCATAAAACTAACTAAACTAATTTTGTATGAGAGCAATACTATTTTCTTTCAATTCATTTCATTATATTAATAAATACTTGTAAGTAATCTATAATGTGATCTGTTACAATGTAATTATCCAATTTAAAATAATCTAATTATATTGTATCAGATTACACATTTCATGGATTAGATATCCTCTCTTAAGTAATCTGATTGAAATGTAATCAAATATAATTTAATTAGATTACTTTGTAATTTTACTAAACTGTATTGCAATTGTTAATTAAATTACAGAAGTGGAAAGACTATGAGGTATGTTAAAATTTCTTTTGTTATGTAGTTGTTATATAATATATTGATTATTTATATTAATTTTTTACAAGAGTATTATTTATGTTTTATTATAGTTAAACCTGATTTTCACATTATTGTTATTAAAAAAAGAACCATTTCATATAAATCATTGCAGTAGCTTTTCCGGATCTTCAATATCTATATTGGTCACAAGAAGTAACATCATATTACTTTGTTCGGCTCCGATATTCTCTACCTGAATCAGTAAGTTCGGAGGTATTAAAATATAACACAAAATCACTCTCGAAGACAGTTGAAGAAATTCTGTCGAAGTCACTAACAGGGAAGAATATTTAATAATAGAATACGATAACATACTTAACCGAAAGTTTATAATGAAGAAAATATCAATATTGCTTTCCTCAAGAAGCAAAGGTAGATAAAAACAAACAATCCTATAATTTTTTGTTTCATTTGTTTAATTATTTTTAAAGGAATCTTACTTTATTCCCTGTAAAACTAAGTATGGTCATCCAAAAGGAGTGCTGTGCAATGCCTATTTTAATGAATAAAAATAAAACTCTACCAATAATAACGCAGATAAAGATACCACCGATACAAAATCTAGAATTTTTCCAAAAAGAGAAATCTAGTAGTAGACTCGCCGAATTTAAAACTGCAGAAGAACAAACCATAACAAAGCTTTTCACTGAATGACTCTTCTATAAACAGGCTGAGTATCTAGTATTGCTAAACTAAATTCACATTTATTTTTCGTAAATTGTAATATTCATAGATTAATATCAGCTGTGTTCTTTTGTGTCCGCAGAATAGGGCAGAACAACATATACGCAAAAGAACGTCTCATACATTTTCATAGAAGATTTTTAAGTGAAGTGAACATTACAAATAGTTCCCTTCAGTTGACAGAACAATTTTTTCTCTCCATTATATGGGAGTTCTAGAACAAGGTACACAAAAGAACACAAATATTGACTACAGAACTCTTTTTCTTCAAGCTAACAATAATCTGTTTTGCAGTTCCAGTTTAGAGGCGAGAGTTCTAAAATTTCATAAATAAAAAGACCCCGTAAATAACAAGAAATACAGAGAAATAATAAGCTCTTTCCAGGCATTATTGGATGGTGACTAAAAGTAATCAAAAAATAATCTTTTATTTGTTGCATAAGTTGCAATAACGTACTCCTGAATTTCGATATTAGCCAGAGTTTCGATTTAATATGTATAATATTTCTATCAAATTGCATTATACATGGGATCCCGAATTAGGATGGTCATATGAAACGAGGTGATAGATGTCGGTAGATGTCATAGAGTTTTAAGATATCGGAATGAATCTTTTTCTAGTCGAATTCCCATTACGCACGTGTGAAATACGTTTTCCTGTTGTTATTGTTTTCGGAATTATAGGCCTTCAAAATATGAGTGAAAATTTTTTTTTTTTATTCAAACGCAATTATCTCAGCATTTTATCCTATTATTTTTTGATTTTTTTCAGCTTAGTCGGTGCTCTACAAATCAGTGTTCACAGCACTCAAAAATATTCGACCGTTCTCAAATAATTACGTAAAATATAGAGGCCATACCTGAATCTCGTTTTATGAAATTAACGTTTTCACCAGAACAAAGTAAAAAAAAAGGAAATTCTTTTATGAAATATCTACAACACTTCTCCATAGTCCAAAAACTGAACCACGGAGTTTAAAGATAAAAAACGAGATTCAAGTAGACAAGTGTACTTTTTTACACAAAAAATAAAGAAAAAGTAATTTCGATTTGTTTGGTACATTTTATTATTTGCTGTTCTTATTATTATATAATAATGCATATTTAAACCATTAATGCTTACAAAACATATGTAAAGTTTAACTGACGCTAACCATTCAAAATTTTTTCGAAATGTCCGACATTATTTTAAATGCATTAGCAAACATCTGCGTTTGATAGCTCTTCTATGATACATATATCTTCTTAATTTGTCCCTAACTTTTAGGAAACACGTGGTGTGGTGTGGTATTCTACGTTGGGAAATGCTTCAGAATATAGCCCTTAAGCCTTTAGACTACTTCCTAGAGAACATTTCTAATTCGTTATTACTTTTTAATTGTTATCAGTTCAAAAAAATGTGGACATATTTAGTAAAACTGTAATTTATATCCTAAGCGACACTTAAATATCCACACCCCAGCATGAAAATGTATTTACAGTAACTGGTATTTTTGGCCACAAACCATAGTAGATAATAAAATTTATGGATTACAATAAACTTAGAAAAATAGGGGAACTGATTTATAGCTTGCTATAAATTTGAGGATTTAATGCAGTTGCGGTACAGTTACCAGATATTCATCTTTTTTTTCGAATACAGTTGTTGTATTATAAGATTGCTGAAAATTATTGTAGTTATTTCAGAAAAAGATTTCACTTTTTTCACTTTGTTCTGGAGTAAACATTAAGCTCATAAAATGAGATTCAGGTAAGGCCAAATATTTTTGAGTACTGTTAAAACTGAATTAAGGGGAGCATCGATTGGGCTTTCTTCTGAGCCGAAAAAAATAGTTTAAAATAATTTCGTTTTTTACTTTGAAGGCCTATGACTCCGAAGAAATTCACGGCAGGAAAAGCATTTCACATATGCTTAATGGCAATTTGGTTATCCATCGACTAGAAAATGATTCATTCCGATATCTTTAAAAACTTAGGAGATATTGGGAAATACGTAAGTTCAAGCACTTACTCAATAGTGGAAAAAAAAATTCCAGCTTCCATAGCTCCCAGAGGGTGCAGATAGACCTCTCCCATACATTTTTTTTTCGTTTCTTACCTATACCTATCACCTTCTTTCATATGGCCACCTTAATTCGGGACACCCTGTATATAAAAGTTCGTAACATAACGGTATCTAAAAGAACATCATATTCATGTTTGAAATTCCGTTTTTTATTATCTCGTAAATATTTCGAAATAAATTATTATGGATTTTAATTATAGATCTGTGGCGGTCAATATAAGTAAATATTGTATGTAGCAGTACCTCAGGGAATTCGTAAGGTTTTATAATGTGAAGTACTCTGGCGTTTAAGATAGTGTGGAATAAGTGGAATAAGTAAAATAAAAAACCAAAAATAATTTGTAAACTAACATTGTAACAAGAAAATAACTCCTAAACTAACATTATAAAAATTAGCGTTGTATAAAGAAAGTATTTTATAACCTAATATTGCATAAATAAAAAGCTTCTATTAAACTTGGCAGTATTAACCTTTGGAAGGAAAGCGGGGTGACCCATCACCTTCTTCATCAGCACTTGAGAAAAGTCCTAATATTTCTTGTTTTTGTTGTTATCCATTTCTGTCGCTCGGTCTATTCTCTAATTGGAGCGAGCGTAATCAGTCGCATCGCACGCATCAACGCGTCGTAGTAAGTCGTTGTTTTTGTAATATTGACTGTGCTGGGGTTACCCTTCACCACAGTTGCTATATACGTAACTCTAATTTTTTTGGTGTTGATAAAATATATGCTTATTTTTTAGGTTAAAATGGCTTCGCTTCCGGATGATTAAATTGAAACTATTTGCAAAGAATTTCTGATATTAGTTCTGACGTTGATCGCTGTTCGGAAGATGGTGAGATATATGAAATTGGAGATAATGAATCTGTGCAGTCGGGCAAGGACGATATTATTTTCAATGATAGTAGAAGCAGTAACGAACGACGTGGATATTCCCCTAGCCCAGCTGCGAATAAATGTATTGCGAGATAAGAATGGGCATGTTTGGCCTTCTGTTCCACCAGCTTAGAGTCGAAAACCACGAAGAAATCTTGTGACCATCCACCGACTGGCGAGAGGTGACGCTCAGAGTTTTGAAACTGAAAAGGATGCTTTTGCAATATTTTTTAGCAAGCCAATTATTGATTCGACTGTCTTGTATAACAAGGGTTGCAAACGGTTAGTGAAGCGCAGAGCTGCCAGGGGAGAATAACTGGATGTGAAAAGCCATATATGAGCACCGTTCATTGTGTGCTGAGGACATTGAAGCCTAGCGCGTATATCACCTATTATGCAGCTTGGTATTTGTACTTTGGTATGCTATAATACTACTGGCGTTAGTCTCAAGCCTCTCCTAGCCTAAAGGACGGATCGTAACCTTCTCGTGGTCCACTGCTGACACTTTATAAGTGCTAATATGATTGAGGCAGAACGGAGGTACCAGTAACGTTTAAAAATCAGCATGAAGGTCCACTAGGAGTACTCAAGATCGTATGATCATGTTATACGAAGCCATACCAATGGGGTAGCCGACATTGCTAACTTGGTACTACAGCGTTGAGGAGCCCCGAATATAGCTGCATTTAGTACCAATATTCGCCTCAAATTGTGATGGCCCCCTTGTGGGAGCATCGTAGTGGTTGTGGTAGCCCATATGCGGGCAGAGAGAGAGTCTGCATGACTTACGCGAACATTCTTCTCTTAACAGAGTAGTTTGTTCATTTGAGAAAATTGCATACTGCGTCCGTGAATTTGAGGGATGGTCGCTTATTAATGTATGCTTAGAGGATTGGCTCTCGGCGTGGAGTTGCGCTAAATCAACCGGCTGCCGTGACCCACAACTCAGAAGAGATTTTAGGTAGGTCTCGCTTCGACCACTAAGTCCAATATCAAGCATGCACTGACATAAACTGGTACTCCCGAGACAGCATATTTATATTTTACCTCTCGAGGGCGTTGATTGTCACTCGTCTTCAAATCCGTGCATTAAGACTGCTGTGAGATCAAGCCATAATGGCAGGTGCTCACGTAAAACCCTGACAGCTTTCTGTCTTGTATAACAATCCGAGGATGAAGAATGCCGTGAGATTAAGCCGTACTTGGCAGGTGCTCACGTAAAACCCTGACAACTTTCTCTCTTCTATAACAATCCGAGCATGAAGAATGCCGTGAGAATAAGCCATACTTGGCAGGTGCTCACGTAAAACTATAAGGAAATTTCTGTGTTGTATACCAATCAAGAAACTGAGCGACGTGCCCCAAAATACGAAAATCAGCACGATGTTCACAAAACTGATATCATATGGAATTGGAAGCATTGTTAGGCATTTTGTTCTTTTCGGCTATAAATAAAGACAACAGTGAAAGTGTTAAAGATATTTGGTCGCTATTTAGTGCTGCTATATACAAATCTATTATGAATTTAAATTTTTTTCGCTTTTTGCTTATTTATTTACGATTCGATGATAAGCTTAGCAGGGATATAGAAGACCCGTTTGCCCCGATCAGACAAATATGGTTGTTATTCATATCTGATTGCAGAAATTCTTACCAGCCACGCTTTTTTGTGACCATTGACGAACAACTTTTGAGTTTCTGTGGAAAGTGTCCCTTTTAACCTCAAAGCCAGATAAATATGGGCTAGAAATAGTAACTATTTGTGATGCTAAGATGTTCTACATGTTTGGTGCGATTCCATATATGGGCAAAGCAACAGACGTTAAAACTCCTACAGATTATGTGAAAAGGCTAGTCGAAAGTATCAAAGGCTCTAGCCGCAATGTTACATATGATAATTAGTTCTAATCTATTCCACTTGCTGACGAATTGTTAAAGGATTACCAACTTACAACCAAAGATATACTACGTAAAAACAAGCGTAAAATCCCTCCATATTTTTGCCACATTAACGCAATCCACCACTGACTCTCAGTTTGCTTCCCATCAGCAAAAAATGCTAGTTTCCTTTACACCACAGAAAAATAAATCAGGTTTAATATTATCTACAATGCATTACGATGCCAAAATGAACACAAGAACAAGCAAACCAGAAATAATACGTATGACTACAATTCAACGAAAGGCGAAGTGAAACTTTCGACAGAATTATGCATTTATACAGTTTAGCTAGAGGTACAAGACGTTGGCCGCTTCACCTCTTCTACGACATGATTTATCAAGCAGGTAAAATTCTATGGTTCTTTATGTTGATACTAAGCACCCAAATAATCCGGTCAACAAGTTCAAAAGCAAATATTTAAAACAATTGCCCTTACAATTTGCCGAGCCACATAGGACGCGTCGTTTGATTTCGAATTTGACACGAGAATTAGTGCGAACTATACGGGATGTTCTAAATATGAACCAGGAACGTGCTGCGGGCAAACCCCCGGTAAAATTACAGAAGCTTCTTACCTGCCTGTGCAATATGTGCAAGAAAATGAGACAAAAAGTTAAAACTTTTTGTGTAAAATGCCAGTTGCCCGCATGCTATGAACACCGTAAATATATTTGCCTCAAGGACTCTTCTTGAGTACTCAGCAAAAGTTTCAATTTAGATACTAGCGAACCTGGCAGCAAAAAAATTTACTATACGTAGGTTAGTGTCCTGAAAGTGAGAAAATACATATGAAATTAGCCTAGACCTAGACCACAGACCACATTAGAGACATCTAGCGTAAAAGACAGAAACCCAAAATGTGACGAAACTATAAAATTTAGGATGAAAAATGAATAGTTGCAGTTCAAATTAATTGAAAACTTTTAACGAGAACTAACTGTCCTAAACTTTTTTGCACATAATTGTTAAATATACTATTTATACTATTTTCCTTTGTATTAAAACAACTTTCAATGAAATATTCCAATTTCTCATCGGTGAAATACCGGGGAAAAAGAAGTACAAGTAGCAAAAAAACAATAACAAAAAAAAAACAAATTAAAAATGCAAAACTCGACGATATTTATTAGATCTAGGCTTTATCTTTCTAAAATAGTCACAATCTAAAGAAATGAGAATACCTATTAACAGGAATTTTATTTAAAAATTTTCAGTTTTTTAGAAGTTTTTAATAACTTCATTCAAATACATTTTTTTCACGACGTTATTCACTAGACCTCTTCGTTATCTTTGATTTAAGATATAAATCGTTATTCTGCTACAAATAGTTTGCCACAAATTCGCATTGAAAAATGTATGACACTTGAAAATCTTGGAACTGACTCCTCTTAACTGTATTTCATAAAGATAATTTATGTGTTAAAATTATAAAATTTTGTTCAAATTTGTGTTAAAACAGGCTATTTGATCTGATAATAGATGTGTGTGATTTTTGATTAAAACATTGTTTTATTTACTATTGCTATTTACGTAGAAAAAAAAGTCTTGTCTGCTGAAGGTTAAGAAGTAACTAAAGATTAAGTGGATTAACAAGGACCAAGTTCCTACAGGATACAGAATATATCTGACCTTGAAATGCTCTTCCACACGTTTTTATAGCGGCCAATTTATCTTGCATCAATTAAATCTTTCTAACTTAAATTTTAAACGAAAAATGCATTTATCCATGCAGGTTTCTCAGATCGTACCACAATCACGTTCTGCACGTACTGTCAATACGTCAGTTTCAATGTCGACGCGATATCGATGAATTTTCTCATATACATATATATTTCCTCAACAGGAATTATACGTGAAAAATCGAAACAGTTTTTTGGAAACTATACGAAAAATTGTTCGACTTTTCCTGTGTTCAAATGTAACAAAGCGTTATAGGTACGTGAGATAAAAAATTCAACCATTTCATTCACCGCACCTTAAAGATAAATTAGGCAAATGGGCTTACGAAACTAAAAATTAGTTATGATCTTGTACAGAGGTCATCGATGTGGCTACTTATGGTATGGCAAGGTATTTCTTATGAAATAGGGAGTTGAATATGCTTCGGAAATAGTGTAAAACCAACAATAAATGTTTGGATTTTGAGTACTGAGTTAGGCAGAGGAAAACTAAAAGGCAAAGCTTTCCCTAAAAAAAAAGGAGGTTTGATAATAATTTGAAGCCTAGATAACGAAGGAGTTTTACGTAATTATTTCATTAGTGCTTGAATTTAAGAATCTTTTAACAATTTGACTACAAATATTAACAGATAGATAAAATGAATTGAGGTGGATACCTTTATTTTCCACTGAATAATAACTTTCATTCTGAACTCAGTTAGAAAAATTGGACCGAGAGTAGAAGGATAGTTGAATTCAAACATTCTTCAATTTATTACAAACAAAGAATACACTTAAATTACAAAAATATCACTGGTAATGATTTCATTGTTCACTGGAAAAAATAACTTGATTAAACATAATTAGGTATGTCACCCTGTTACCACTGGAATTTGTTCAAGTCTGTGTAGATATAAGTCAATAAAAAATCAAAATATTTGGAACTTTGTCATGAATAAAAAAATAATAAAAAATAAGAAAGCTGTACTTAGAACTATATTTATATAGAGATTTATTTATTTTTAACGTAATAATACAAAACAACTAACTACAAAAATTTTGGTACACTAACCATACGTCTTTTGAACCCTAGGAATTTTTACAAATCACTTGTAAAAAAAATATATACACAACCAACACCAAAGTTGGTAGGTACCTATTGAAATATGTTCAATAGCTTGTAGGTAGTAGGAACCAGGGTGGATCAGCGGTGGGCGATCGGGGTGATCGCCCCTTTTGGAGGCCTAATAAATCAGAATTTATACTCTAATTAAATAAAATTGAAAATATAAAACAATTTTTTTTTTTTAGAAAATACTGCTTCTAAATCCGCACTAAAAAATAGAAAATAATTTCTCTATTCCCTTAATGAGTATAGGTACCTAGATTACAAAAATTCTCTAGGGTTTTATATTTAATGAAATATTGAAATTATATTACATTTCTCTACACATATTAAAATTTTCGAGATACATAAAGGAAAGCAATACATAATACACAATTGTAATATAATTTTAAAATGAAGAGAAACTCTAGATAACTAGAAAATAATTTCTGCCTCACTTAGTGAGTATCTAGATCACAAAATTTGTACTCATTAAGGTAAGAGGAGTCAGTACTCAGCAAAAGTTTCATGTTACACAATTTTAGGAATATTTACAGTTCAAATAAATTGAAAATTTTTAACGAGAATTAACTCTCCCAAATTTTTTTTTAACATATTTGTTAATTATACTACTTTGCTTTGTATTTCGACAACTTTGCAATTTCTTGTCAGTGAAATATTAGAGTTAAATCATTAAAATAAGCGCTACTAAAAATGAAAAAAATTCGACATCACTTGCTTGATCTAGGATTTGTCTTTCTAATATAGTCACAATCTAAGGAAATGAGAATAGCTACTAGCAGGAATTTGGTTTAAAAAACTTCAATTTTTACCATTTTTTACAAATATTTTGTCAGAAATTCGCATTGAAAAATGTACGAAACTTGCAAATCTTGGTAGTGACTCCTCTTAAGACAGAAATTATTTTCTATTTTTTATTGCGGATCTTGAGGCAAAGTTCTTTTAAAAAGTTATGTTTTATATTGATTTGTTTTGTTTTTTTTAGCCTTAAAATATCTCAAAAAATTTAAAATTATATCATTATGGAATTTTCAGTAAAAAATAAAATTTTGCAATTTTTTGTGATAGAAATCTTACAAAAGCCGGCTAGTTTGTTGGGAAAATCATCTTAGCCGGGGTAATCACTATCAGATTCAGTTTTCTTGCAAATATTTAACTTAAAGCAAATAGGGTTATACATATATTGACCCTGCACCTAATTAGCACTCCTCGAAAATTAAGTGTCGGTTTGAAAAGCAATTATTACAAAATGAATTTAAAATTGTTGCCATTAATAATTGCAGCCCGTTCCAGGAAATTGTGGTGTTTGAACGAAATGCAACCTAGATTTATGTGAAAAACACCAGCAGACAAGGCAAGAAGTGTGAATGTCTATTTTATGTGGTCCCAAATTTTAGTATGTTTACGAAAAAAAACATAGTATATTAATAGAAGGGCTCCGGCGATATCTGGACACTAATGAAATTTTCATGCTGAAATGGGGAGCGGTCCACAACTGAAGGCCAAATCGCAATCAGCGCAGCAAGCATCAGTTGTAATGCTCGTTTTTATACAGGGTGTCCCAGAATAATATGACTAATTTTGCCAAATGATTCCTCTCGTAGTAAAAAATTGTATGGCAAGGTTGGGGGGGGGGGGGGCAAAATGTCACCCTGTCGAATTACGGGGTGATTAGTAAAATATTCTCTTTTTTCATTAAACGCCCTATATATTCCAAACGACACCCTGTACGGTCTATCTTAAGACGGCATTGTAGCCGAACTTCATGACCTTTCCAACGAGTGCTCAACGCCTATACCCCTCCTAACTCTAGAGTTATGACGCTTCCAACTCAAAATTTCGGTTTTTTTTTTATTTTTAAATTTTTTTTTAAATACCCTCACTAACATACACGTTTTTTACAAAAATTTCTAAGCCCAGAGTCTCCTCTTTAATTTAACCTAGAACACCTATGTACATATACAACATAAGTGTAGCAGGTTAAAATAGGAGACTCTGGGCTTTCGAAATTTTGTAACAAAAATGTGTGTTAGCGGGATTATTAAAAAAAAAAAATAACGAAAAAATTAAAAAAAAAACAGAAAAACAACCAAAATTTGGAGTTTGAAGCGTCATAACTGTGGAGTGGGGACGGGTACGGAGGTTGAGCGGTCATTTGAAAAGTCATGAAGTTCTGCACACAATGCCGTCTTAAAATAGACCGTACAGGGTGTTCTTTTGAATATATGGGGTGTTTATGGAAAAAAGAGGATATTTTACTAATCACCCTGTAACTCGACAGGGTGACATTTTGCCCCCCCCCCCCACCCTTGCCATACAATTTTTTACTTGTCTGGACGAGAGGAATCATTTGGCAAGATATAGTCATATTAGTCTGGGTCACCCTGTATAATGACGAGCATATGGTACAAGGCTTTTTTCAAGCATCAGGATGCCTGCTGTACGATTTGGAAAAGTTAAAATTTTGGTGTTTGCTGCGACAGTTCTGCCTACATGTTGGAATAAAAAATAAGAATATGCACAACATATTAAACAAAATAGCTAACATATTTCCTCCTGATGCATTTTTTAATTTTAGAAAAAACAAAGCATTGTATTAAGGTGTTATGTTTACGTAAACAAATTTCAACTATAAAAGAGATTAGCATTGCAAAGTTCCCTACACTGCATTTTATGCTTCGTTTTGCCTTGGAGTTTAGCTGAGCATCATGATGCTTGCCGATTGCTATGTGCTATGCTATTGCGTGTTTTAGAAAAGCGGTGTTTATTACTATACCTACTAAAGAAGCTTTCATTTGCATGGAATAAAGATAGCTTGCATCAGATATGTGTCTGAAGCTTACAGTTTTATAATATTTTGTCCCTCCCATCCACCGAAAACTGTGTTAGCAACAAAACACTGAATTTTTTGTGCCACTGAAGAAGACATTAAAAATTTCCCTGGAACCAATAGTATATTTCTAAACTCTCTTCACCCTCGAATATTATTTTCACACTTATATGCTGTCAAAAAGTCCATTTTCTCATTTTAATAGTTGAATTGAATAATGTAAAATAATAAAAAAATCGAAATTTAGTGACATGATTATGTATGTAACTGCAGTTATAACTATTATTCGATGTATTCCATTGTTTTTTTAACTACCCGGTAACGTACAAAATTTATGCTCTGGATCTTAAGCTATTTGTTTGCAGGAAAAATAAGCTCATCTTGCTTAAAAAAATGGGTTTGCAATAAATTTAGTTGTAAAAAAAAGATACAGCAGGAACTTTTATGAAATAATAAATTCCAATGCAAAGCAATGGCTGCATTTCAATTTTCCATCTTTTACACAAATTTCCCTATAGCTACTTTTTAGCTCCAGTACCAGACTATAGCTTTAATTAACTGAATTATGCTCTCGAAGACTGTCAGAAAATAGCTTATTTTCGAAATCTTGAACGACAGGGAGCTTAAACAAGCACAGAGGATATTTAACTTGACTTATAATATAGGGTTACTTTAATTTACATAATATTATTAAATATTTAAGTTCCAAGAAGTCATATGCTCACAACTGAACCTAGTTTTGTTTCTGCCACAATTTCAATTTGGTCTGAAATTTTGCTATAATTTTGATAAAAAGGAAAAATGTCGGCACTGTGCACTTCGTTAATGTAGGTATCAGCTTCTACCAGAAGGGTATTCAAATGATTTAAAATAGGTGAAATACCAAAATTAAAAGAAAACCTTTAAATTGCGAAAAGCAGACTTCAGACTCGAAATCCGAACGAACTGAAACAAAGCTACAAAAATAATATTAAATTTAACTCTGTTGACAATTAAAGTGAAGGGGTTTTGCTTTCAAAATGAACAGCAGACCAATTAATCAAAATTTAAAAACATTTAGCCATCATATTCAATATGAATTATTTTCTCATTTCAAAATGAATTGTTAAATTGAAAGGTTTTTTTAAACATGCAGACGCTTAGAAGTTTTTGGATACCTTTCAATTTAAATATGTTTTCGTTTGATTTGATAGAAAAGTAATTGAATGAAACGAATTGTGAATTTTTATTTTTCCCTTCATATAGACAACTCATTCATTGGATTGCCATATAGTACATTTTATTTCTTATTACATTTACTTAGCGAGCTGAATTTTAGAGTGTTTGGTCCAAATATCGAATAACTCAATTCCGAGTAAATACAATTTTAAATTCCGAAGAACAAAAAACCAAAAATCTTCGAAGTCATGGGAAGTCGTATGTCTAATGAATTATATATTATAACGAAATATGTATTAAAATTAATTTGTGTTATTTACATGTCAAACCACTAAGCCTTATATGCCTTCTAAAATTAAGTTTGCTGTATATTATTAATAATATTGGGCGCTATTTATAGACAATTTGAAATCAACTTAAAGTTGATTTTATGTAATTCATAAAACACTTACAGTTCACTTTAGCGGTAAAAGATCACTATAACTTTAAATCGGATTTTGACATCTTTAAGTATATTTTATCTTCAGAGTGTTGCGTAAATTTGTTCAATTTTAAAAAGTTTTAATTAAAAACACTAATAAGAGGGTTAAAAAATTGAACAGAAGATGGATATCGATAATGTTTTTTAAAGAATCGAAGAAGATTTAGTTATAATTAATAATGTAAATAATTTCCGACGTCAAAAAATATATAATTTTCTCCAAGACCCTTTTGAAATAGATGAGACAATTTTTTTTTTCGCAGTACTCATTTAGTAAGGAATCTGCTCGTTATATAATTAACTTCGTAAAAAACAATCTGCCGAAAGGATGAATACCAGAAGATTGCCTGTTAACGATTCTTTGATGGTGCTTGTTATCTTACATTTTTTTGGAAGAAATACTCAAGAGGACTCAGATAGTAAATTAGAATTTAGATATACTTAATAACAATAGTTGTTTCTTTTAATACAATCTCTTCATGAAATATTTCAGTCCACATTTAGTAGGATAATTAAATGTGTAAGTCGAGCAGTGACATTACTTTTACCATAGTTCATGAAATTTTATGAACGCGTTGAGGAAATAGCAGAAATCAAAAAGAATTTTTATTCTGTATCCTTCCCAAATGTTATTGGTGCGATCGATTATACACATGTCCGGATAAAATGTCCCTTAGAACAGTTGGGAACAAAACATGCTGGACATTACATTAATATGAAACAATTATATTCTTCAAATATACAGATAAAACAATATTAATTTAAAAAAAAAAATTAATTGCCATTAATATAGTTTTTAGATTGTTTACGATTCAAAATAGAAATGGAATTCATTGTGCATGCAAGGCGAAACAAAAACGTAACGAAAATGTAAACATACTTGCATAGAAGTGTACGCAAAAGAAACGCTTTGGTGTTGTGAATGCGAAACAGAAACGAATCATCAAGCCAAGGAGAAGTGAAACTAAGAAACGTAGACTTTCAGTGTAGTGGTAGTTGACATTATATTTTGCAAACTGTACTCTAAAATGTTTCGTTTTCGGAATAAAAATTACGTTTAGTTTACGAAATGTTTTGCATTTGCATTCAATGGCTTTTGAAGAAGACAAGATTTTTCTATTTTAATTTATTTGATAGCATCACAAATCTGAGTAAGAATAGAACGCAAAAGCGTTTATTAAGGAACCTCAGCTTGCAATACGTTATAACATTATTAGATACATTGAGTAGGACATAGATCATTGGAATTATCAATAGAGTACAAAAGTGCTTAGTAAACTAACACAACTGCAATAATAATAATAATAATATAAGTGTACCTAATCAAATTTTTTACACTTCAATAATTAAATAAATATTAACGCGCGGTTTTGTATCAGAGTCACAAACAAATTAATATGCACAAAACAGCTGTTTGCTGTCAGGTTCTATGGCACACAGGTCTATAAATCCAGAAGTACATTTTCAATACGTTTTCGTTTCACTTTACGTGTACACTCTCAAATGCTTAGAGGGAGGTACGTTTTCATTACGTTTTTGGTACGCTGCGATTATAGTGTTCATGTAGGTGGTGATTTTATTAATGAAAAAGTAATTTGTAAAGTTTTCGTTTTCGTTTCAATTTGGTGTATACTCTCAAATGCTTAGAGGGGTTCGCTGTTTTGCATAATTTATCAAAAGATCGAAACTGCAATAATAGTAAAATGTATTATAAATATATATAAAATATATTTTATATAATATTTATTATTTCTACTAATCTTAAATGTCCGTTTTGTTCCATTAAACTCGAGCATTCAATTTTCTGCTCAATATCATTTCAAGCTTTGGTTTTCCTCTATTTTCAATATTTTTCTACTAATTCTGGGAGAAAATCTTTTTCCATACAGGTCCAGTTTTCTGTACGTGCTCTTTTCTGTATTATATATTAATTATACTTTATACAAAAAATACAGAGAGATGCTATGCATTAATTTATTTACCTTAGCTACTTACATATATTTTCCATTTTTTAAAAATATCCGCGAAACTCAACTATTTGACATATCCTATATCGAATAATAAGATTACTAGATTCCCTAGACATGAGATATTTTTATTTCCCAAATTTGTTACCATATGTGTGTTTCAAAGTATACTTTAGTTAAAACACACATCAAATTCGTCTATGAATAAGCATTATCTTAATGTTGACTTTAAATATAAAGTTTACTTTTACAAAAGTCGATTTTAGTGTATGTCTATGAATAGCGCCCTACGTTTTTGTATAAGTAGAAAATTGCAACCGAATGGCTTGGAACTTAAAATTCCAAAAGCAAAATCTTAAACGTTTTACAAAAACAAAAAAATAAAAAATATGTCAAAATTATGTTACAATAAAACTGGAATATCAAAATAAAATATCTCAAAAATTTAGAACGAGAAATTTTAATAATACGAGTTTTAATTGATGTCACAATTCTAAAATGGACCAATTTTAATTTCGATGGAGTTTCTTTTAAGGGCGAAAATAAAATAAATCACGATAAAGAAAGTAGGGGTAATTTCTGCAGCATTTACTCGTAGTTTATAAAAATTGGACTCGAAATATTTGATGAAATCGTTTTCGTAAATTTTTCTATTTTTTAAGTAAAATGAATTTTATTTTATTGATTTCATAGCTACCCTACAATTTCACCAAATAAACTATTTTTACATTTTAGAAAATATTAGCTTTGTATGTCTAAGAAGGTGATATCAGATTTAATTTTTGGTCATTTGTGGTCCTACTACGAGTGATTTTCTATTGGTTTCGTAAACTACACCAGAGCAATATTCCATGACAATCGGAACTTCAGCCAAATACGATTCTTTACTATTTCATAAACACTTTTTATTGCAGTAGTCAAAATTTACTGAATATCTGAAATTCCGAACTGGTTTGAAAAATACTGGCAGATTTGTTCACAGTAATGAATGAGCAACGCAATTAGTAGCAATTAGCAAATGAGGTAATTAAAATATTTGTTGCATTTGTAGAACTAATTCTCAAATGAGCTTTTTTTTGCTATGATATCTGAGTCTTATAAAGTTTTAAGCCGAATTATGCAAATTCACTCTCAATACCTTTTGAGAATTTATCCAAATAGTTTTTTATGTTCTATTAAATTTTTTTCTTTTGACTTGTTTGAATTCTTTAATTTTTTTTTTCGAATTTCTTTTTTCGTACTTTTTTAATCCGGATTTTGTTATCAAAATTTTGATAATGCCAATTATATCAAAATTGTAGATTAATCAAATTAGTTAAGTGTGTAATTGGTTTGGTATTTATAATCGGGTACGATAAAATATACTAAATTTTGAAATTTGTAATTCGTAAGTTACAGTTTTTTTTGCAATCGTGGACATAGGCTTAAATAATAGTAAAACATAAGACTAAAAAATTGCAAAATACGTTATCGTCGGGACATATTTTCCAAATAAAGGCATCTACCAAGTATTAAATTTCTAATTGACTGAAAGATAGATAAATATATTTAAGATTCAATTTAAAAAAACAATAATTTGCTTAAGCAGAAAATATATGTATCTGTTTACTTAACCAAATTTGTTTTAAATCTGAACTTAAAATATCATGAAATACGGAGAAGCAAAATTAAATTGTCAAATTTATTCAATAACTTCGGGCGGATGTAGTAGTTTAGATACTTAAATTCTATTAATATTTAAAAAAAATTATTCATTCAATCCCATTTTTTCCATAATTATTACATCTTTAAAGTGTAATGAATATATTGCTTATATGATTGCGGGCTCAAGAAAATCTAGAATGGTAGAATATTTACCACAGGAAATGAAGGAAATTATTTCCCGGACATCGACCTACATTGACCGGAATTGATGAGATAAATAATTAAGAGAATCCTTTACAACATGTTTCAAATCGATTTACCCTTTCAAAATCTCAAATATTTAAGTTGGTTATTTAACTACAACTACAAGAAAAAAGTGCAATTTGATAACATGCTTACAATTTCTCAATCTGCTCTGCAGCTGCATCTCGACTAAGGCACCCAGTAAGTTGAGTACTTACGATGCAGCAGAAAAAGTTCGAATCAGAAAAACTTTTCTCCTATTGAAGAATTTATTTCAGTTTTGAACAATTAGCAGTGAAACTTATCCGAAAGAAACATTTTCAACTTTAAAGTACATTAGCACGTTTCCATAATAATTTAAAAAAATTTTCATCTACTACATAACTACCTAGAGTATACACTGATTACACCGAACATCTTGCATAACACCTGGGCACGCATAAGGTTTCTCTGATTGGGCTATAACAATACACTCATTGATAATATTTACTTTGGGCAAAAGGACTTTGTTTTCTACTCTGACCCTTTCAAAAGTTTCACACAACACGGAAAGTGTATCGAACCGTCACAAAATATCCACTTAAATTTATCGAAACGGCATCATCATGAAGGAGGAAGAGTCAGGAAAGAGTAGGCATTGGACAAGGGAACACAGGAATATAAGGAGAATCCATACAACTAGGAGCTTTTTCTTTTATTTATTACGACCGAAAGGAATTTCGTGAGGCGTGCTTTCGCATATCAAATCGCCGGCACACTAAAAACTTAAGTCAGGAAAAATATATTTTGAGGATACAGAATGAATTTTCTGGCAAAAGTGCATTAGAATCTTCCCTGTCTCTCCTGCTGGGCACAGCGCCAGTGTTTCAGTTTCTGTCCTCTTTTATTGTAAAAGCTCTCATTTTACTCTGTTTAGGTCATGGCATGCGACGGTGCCAAGTGTAATTCGCTGTTTGCAACCCTAAAAAGGATGTCACGAATGACAGAATCTATGAATGGAAGGAAATTTTCCCGTAGGGGTAATATTACGCGCAAACATCTAATTTATCATATCTTGGAGGAAATTTTCAAATTTTGTACTTTTGAAGTTACGGAATTCTACCGAAAAGTTTAATTTGAATCTGTAATTTATGAATAATGACGCCCACAACTCATGCTTTATTTCATAATTCCGAATGAAATAGATAATCTCACTGATTTTTACCAATAATTACGAATAGGTTTTAATTAAAAGCGTTTTGCTACATAACGACTTTTTCTGGAAACTGTATGTGGGATGTGATTTGTGATAACTTCTTCGCTATGATTTATCCTTAATTAGACTTTTCATGATACTTTAATATGGAAAAGGTACGTTATAATTCATGCCGATTTTCTTTAAATAGTTCCTATTTTCTTGATATTTTTTTTTATAGCAAAATAAATGCAATTGTTTCTTTTTAGTCTGCCGCTTAAACAGAATTCGTTTTCATGGTTTACAGAATAGATGTGCTTGCCATCAATGATCATGCCCTCTCCCCTCTGTTGTGCAAAACCATAAAATTTTAATATTTGGTCTCGGAAAAAGTTCATGGCGTTTTTTTAGTAAAATTCAACTGGTTTTCTAATAGTGTGAAAATGAATTTATTTAAACCAAATATGCTCCTTTATTATCGACAATGTTTCGCCATTTTTCGAGTAGAGTCATGATGGCATCGCTGAAGAACTTCTGTGATTTCTGGTTGAAAAACTGAATCAAGTGGTTTTCACAGCCTTCTCTTGAAGCCAGCTTAAATTCATTGAGAGAGTATCGTAACAAGTGATACTCAGAGGATGCTATGCCTGGACTATACGGTAGATGCATCCAAACTTCCCAACCAAGCTCTCGCAAGTTTTGTCGGGTCATCAAAGAAGTGTGTGACTGGGTGTTGTCGTGATATAAGACGACAACGCCTTTTCTATTATTCAATGTGAGCCGTTTTCAATCAATTGCTTGGCGTAATCTCTCTAGTTGTTCACAGCAGAGTTCATAGAGAATCAATCATCTAATGCCCTAGACACACAGCGCTCTTAAGGAAGAAATAACTAACCACTCATTAGTCTATACAGCCATTTCATTAATTAAATTGTACTGTCAAACTGGTTTTGATTTACTGACGACATTGAAGAAGCGATATGGATGGAATCAGCGCGGTAAACTTTGTTTTTATTAATTTTTATTTTATTTCATTTAACGATTGAGAAATGAAAAAAAACATTTTATTAAAAAATATTTTGACACAATTACTTTGTGCTTTGCATTTCTTCTTCTTATTTTTCAAATCGGCAGATGCACAGCGGAGCTCCATAATAAAATAAAATAGGATTCGAAACATAAAATAAAAGAATTATTGTGCACGAAAACTAAACACATACACTACACACTTAACCTCAACTCAATGCAACTCAAAATGAGAATAATCACTCTGAAACACACAAAAATTAACAAAACATTTCTTCTTATTTTTATATGAATCATCATTTTCATTCTGTTTAAGCAAACGTGCTTACATTACCATACCATCTGCATTACCATTTCATCGATAAAATAGACGTGCGGTATTCTTAGATGAAATAACCCATTACCGTGTTCAATAATCCGTCAATTTTCTACTAGGATTGTATTTTGTATGTATTGTATATTATTGAATATGAGAATATGCATATCAAAGGCGAACGCAAGAGTACTTCTTTTGAAGCTTGCTACACTTCCCCACCATATCCTTGTTCATATCGCTTTAACATGATCATATCCGCGGAGGTAAGCGCTCATTTGCAGATTCTTGAGAAGCGCTGTTGAAACCCATGTTGCGTCGGACTTGTAGAGCATTTGTACAGAAGCACTGTTGAAGCGCTTGTAGAGAATACAGAGGGAATCAAGATGGGGGCTGTATTAAAAATTTTAGTTGTATCTGTATTTACAAAAAAGCTATGTTATTAAGAAATTTTAATAACCATACACACTTCACTTAACTACTAAAACTTTAACTGACAACTAAAAAATGAAAATTCTGTTGCGTTTCCATATGCAGATTAGTTATTTTTTTCACAAAAAGAACAGATAGGTTATGAACAAGCCTTACCTCAGAGAAGAGATCTGCTTCCGCGAAGATTCCTTTGGCTATGGTAAAATGCGTTTCTGAAAGAGATTTTCTCGCTATGTTGTGAAAGCGCTTCCCTTTACAAGCGCTTGACATATTTCCCACTGGGTTACTTTGAAAACACATGCAGGATTTCTATGGAATCCACACATAGTTCGAACGAATGATAACGGAATTTAGAGCTTTAATTGTTTTTCTACTTTTCTGCCGTTTGCGAATTTTTATAGAATTTTGGTAGTTATTTAAATTTTATATTGGGTTGGATTTTTTGACTTTGCTTTTCGATTTGGCTATTTACTTGGGACTTTCTGGAATTTGTTGACGACTTTGGATTACTTTGGTATATTTTGGCCTTGATTTTCGATTTTGCTACTGATTTTCGATTTGGCTATTGACTTTAAATTTTCTGGAATTTTTTGACGTCTTTGGATTAATTTGGTTTATTTGGGCCTTGATTTTCTTGCTTTTCTTTATTTAAATTGATATTAAATTTGCCTTACGATTTCGTTTTCGATTTAGGACTTTGCATTTTCATAACTGTTGCATCTGTTGTGTTTGATTTTGATTTTGTATTTTCAATTGTATTGCAAATTTGATTTTTTTTAAATCGCTCAGAATGTACCGGCGTTTCTTTTATATTAATTGCTAAATTAGCGATCATGCCAGCTCACAAATCATTTTTTTTATACCCTAGATGAAATCTATAGGGGTATACTAAGTTTGTCATTCCGTTTGTAACACCTCGAAATAATGATGGTAGAACAAAATGAATTGGAAACCCACGCATAATATTAAAAGTTATTTTGATGTTTGCATGTCCGTCCGTCCGTCCGTCCGTCCGTCCATCAGTCTGTGCGCACGATAACTCGAGAGCGCGTATACTTAGAGAGCTGAAATTTTGTACACGGGCTTTAAAAAAAAAGTTAAATTAAATTCGAAAATGAGATGAAAATGAAATCGGGCAACTCCTTCGTGGGGTTGCCATACAAAAATTTCGTTTTCCGATATATATTTGAACAATGCCTGAGAACGCGTCGATGTAGAGAGCTGAAATTTGGTACGTGCTGTTCTCATTGTACTAACAATTTTTTTTCAAAAATGGACTAAATCGGGCAACCCTTTCTTGGTGTTGCCATATAAAAATTTAGGTTTTTTATGTATACTGTGAAAACGATCAGTCCAAGACATTTTTATTGTACTAAAAACTTCTTCAGAATATGAAATCCTATAAAATTGGTTATAATCGTTTTTTCTCTCCGACGAACCGTTCTAGAAATATATGCGAAAAACTACTGCATAAATCAAAATTGCTGAAATGTGTACCCATACGTAATTTCATTCGGACAGTCATCTAGGGTATCATAAGAATTGGTCTTAGACTAATATTAGCTTTTTTACTTGTTAAAGTACCTTTTAATGAAACGCACGATATGTGGATTCTCCACTGTGGCGGAATAAAGTTCCAGGCAAATATTGAAAACATATGCTTTCACTTGTGACAGATACTTCCGCTTTGAAGATATAACGTACAAAGGATCAAGATCAAGCTTAATAGCGACTGTTATGTCACTGCATTTAGATTCATCGTTTTGTAAATTAAGTGATCCCTTATGTAAGATAGTAGTTTCTTACAAAGGTAGTACACAAAAGAACTTATGTTTCAACAACGCAGGTTTATTCAAGTACTCTTCCTGATATAACAGAGACTTATTCTCCCCCTTCACCAGAGGTAGTGGTCGATCGAAGTGAAAATGTCACAACATATATACGTGATTATAACATACAATTCGTTCCTAACAGAAATACTCCATCCCATTATAGTTTTTAGCACCACCTGAAAAGAGGAATCCACCACCAAATGTATTTTGGAATTCAAATGAAACGAAAGAACTTGAAACTGCAAGTTTCCATTTAAAGCGTCTCTTTCATGCGAAAATGAAAATATTAATGAGTTGCTCATAAACGAAACAAAAGATGTGAAGACTTTTCTGAGCGCGCAATTATTCTATAAATTTGGTCCGGGAACAGCACTGTCTTCTGATAAATAAGACGTGTTTTTAAAGATATACTTAAATCTCCAACATGTTATAAGGCAATGCAATCAATATTGTTATCGATGCCACATACTTCAACAATAATGCACTCGCAAAATGAAATTATTATTTCAACGGGTATAAATCAAAACATTATTAATTTACTGAAACACAAATGTGAGAAATGGAGCACTTTAGAAAATAAATGTATCTTATTATTAAAAATTGATTAGAGTATTATTTAGGAACTGTTAATGCACTAAAACTTAAAGAAATTATATTGGATATTTTTGGGGCTTTGTATAATATTGGGCTGACTGTAATTGCTGTTACCTGTGATCAAGGTTTAGTAAATCGAAAAGCCTATGCAGAATTGGATGTATAGTAGATAAGCCTAATCTAGAAATGGGGAATAGAAGGATAGCTTTATTCTATTATCCTGTACACTTTGTAGAACATATCAGGAACTGTTTACTAAAAGCCAACATTAAATGCGAAGAGAACAAAATTTCTTGGAAAATCGTTGAGACAATTTTTCGAAAGGAAGAGAATCATACTATAAAAACGCTTTTAAGGTGACGGAAAAACATATTTATCCCGATAGTTTTGATAGGATGAGTATAAAGCTCAAATCCACATTCAAATGGGGAATTTGTTTTTCGGTCTATTAATGTTTTTGTTTTTGTTAAAGTAGATGCTAATAATATTATAATGATCCATTGATTTTTTTAAAAGTACTAGAGCTTAAGATTCGGGGAAGTTGTATTAAATTAGCCCTAATTGAGCCCTAAAATATTATACAGTGCACACTATTGTAACAATGCTATTTAACCTATGCTCAGTAGTGGTGGTCCTAACTTTTTATAAAGTTGGATTATCCATGGATTTTTAAGAAGTACTAGAGCATTAAATTCGAAGGTGTAACATTAAATTAGCTCTAATTGAGCGCTAAAATATTATGCAGTGCACACTATTGAAACAATACTATTTAATCCTATTCTCAGTAGTGTTGTTCCTAACTTTTAATAGAATTCGATTATCCATGGATTTTTTTTAAAAAGTACTAGAGCATTAAATTCGAGGAAGTGGCATTAAATTAGCCCTAATTGAGCTCTAAGATGTAATGCAATGGACACTATTGTAACAATACTATTCAACCTATTCTCAGTAGTGGTGGTCCTAACCTTTAATAAAGTTGGATTATCCATGGATTTTTTTAAAAAGTACTAGATCATTAAATTCATGGAAGTAGCATTAAATTAGCCCTAATTGAGCCCTAAATTCTGACGTATTCAAATCTTTTCTACCATGAAATCGCGGTCACAAATTAATTGACGTCATGCTCGTATTTGTTTCTGTTGTAAGAAGTGGCTAAACGTCAACTAACATGTACCGAAATTCAACGCGTGCTTTTGATGAAAGTAACATCGAAAACATTTTTGTGCGTGAACAGCTGTTCTGAGAGTGAAAATAATGTGACAAAATCAGCATCACAAACCGATGATGTGGAGTTAGAGTGATGATGCATCACTACAAGAATACGCTTCAATTGATACATATAAAGGCAGACATGGAACAACGTGAAAATCAGGGCCTGACAAGCAAAGCCGAACTACTCGACACAACATAATATGCGCTAGTATTCATAAGGTGATTCTTCCTTCGGAGCAAGTTATAGTAGATGTGCTAGACAGTTTCAACCTCTTTTACAATGATAACTTATTAGAAATCATAGTGAAACATACCAATTCTAAAGTTAAAATCGAAATGCAAGCATTTATAGGCCTTTTATTGACTACAAGTGGCAATAAATAGGCTAGTTTGGATTTTAGAGAATACTGGGATAAGATTTTTGGAAATCCCATATATCGAGCTATAATGGGAAAAAATAGATGTTCTTCTATACTACCATTTTTGAGATTTAATGATAAAAACACTAGGGCTTTCAGAAAGTCGAGATATAAACTTGCACCTATTCGAGAGTTATGAGAGTATGTAAATCAAAACCTAAAAAGGTTTTATTTACCCGGAGAAAATTTCACTATTGTTGAGCAGCTGGTACCTTTTCGAGGACGAGTATCAATCAAAGAATATCTACCCAGCAAACCTGATGGTGAATCTGTGACAGCAAAACTAGCCACCGTGTATTTGGTATACCATATCTTGGAAAATAAGGACAAAAGAGGGCGGACAATTTGGCGTACAATGTAGTCACCCAGTGATGTGAACCTTAATTTCGAAGTAGCAGGAACATTACTTTTCGCAATTATATTACGAGTCTTTACGTTGCAAAATATTTGGCTCAGAATGGTCTCACAGTAGTTGGTAAAATGAAGAAAAATAAGGATTGTTGTATACCTCAAATTTTTCAACCCAACAGAACCCGTGATATCGAATCTAATGTCTTTGTTTTTTCTAAAAATATGAAGGAAAAATTTATGTCCTACTTGGAGCCAACGGAAAAAGAATACACAAAGAAAAGTTTTTTTACGTGAAATCGCCACTGTATTTGTATCACCTCATATTCGGAGACGAAACAAGAAACGCCTATCGAGTTATCACTTAGCAGCTATGCAAGACGTGGTAGGATAAAATTAGGGAGCTGCTCAATCATCTGATCCTCTAGTCGTTTTGACTCCTCCCTGAACCTGGTGCTAGGATCCAACTCATTACCATATAAGGTCAAGAGCATTACATATTCGCAACTTTCCCCTATTTTGTCAATTTTGTAATAGGTCTTGCGAATTACAAATACCTCTGTCGCATGGATTTCGAGATCTCCTTTTAAATGCATGACGACAGTCATGGTCTACTGGATTCAGGGGTGAGCAAACGATCGATTGACTCTGAATCTGGCTGATTGTCGATCAAAGCTTTTCATCAGATTTCATAGGCCATGACAATAAACCTGTCACAGATGTCAGACTACAGGCACGCAATGGCAATCTACTCGGACATCAAGAAATGTAAGTATATATATTTATTATTGTAAATGGTTTATGTCATGTGATCGTTTTATTTTCCTTTGGTTAGTTTTTTTGCTTGGGTTTGTGCAATTTGTGTAAATTGTAACACAAATTCGATTTCGTTTTGGTGCTGTGAGTATTCAACGATATGTGGTGTGTTTGTGTTATGTATGTAGACAATTTTACTTAAAAATAATATTAATTGTGATTTTAGATTGCCAAAGAGCAATTGATATTTACATACTATATACCTACATGACCTTGGAAATTCAACATATTTATCAGATTAGTACATATAATTAAATTAGTTTAAATCTAGAATTGATTCTTTATGTTGATGCCTTTTCTTTTCTTTTTAGATGTTGGGAAGCTCTACGCGAGAGGTGTTCTTTTCTTGGGTTCAGCCGCAACACTCCTTGAATAGTATCTGCTTGATTTGAAATCAAGTTCAATGATGTTTATATTTGACAAATATTCCAGCGATAAATGAAACCGGGTTCGATGTAACCCTGCCATTTCCGAAATTCCAGAAACAAGAAATTCAAAGAAGGCTGATTTTCCAAATGAGAAAATTTAAAATTAAACGGGAGAATTTCGCGAGACTGTCCAAGGACGAAACGTTGCTCCAGTCATCCTCTGCCACTTTGCCAAATTACAGCCAAATACCTGGATGCAGTTTGCCTAGAGGATTTTTCAAAAATACCTCTGCATGGTGTGAAATTTCACCCCATATGGCAGAAATGGGTTGACAGCGGTATTGTCTTTATAAAGCAAATATTTTTTTAGACATTTCATGCCCGAGTTGATAAAATGAGCTACATCAAAAGCTGCGACGAGCCACATGTGGCTTGCGAATTACAGTTTGGGAATCCCTGATCTAGGGTACCATAGAAATTGGTCCTATTTTTAGACCAATTCTAACGGTTTTACTTCTTTAAGATTATGTATCACTAAAAGTTCAATTAACAATTAATTGTGGTATGGCTTACAGGTAGGATACTGTAATAACAGGTTACAGTACTATTTTAAAAAATCCAAATCATACATAGCTTTTAATTGGGCCGACCTATTTTCTTGTGAATAATACCCGTGATTTCATCCACGTAGATTTTTTTTCAGATCTTCCAAGGGAGTAGGATGGAATTAGGGAAGTGACGTTTAAGGTGGTGTATAATACTGTATGGATATTTTCGGGGCTTGTTGACTAGCGCATTTGGGGCAAGATATTGGAAACATGCCCCACATAAAAATGTTATCAATTTTATCAACGTTAAATCAAAGAGGAAACCCTATCATACATCGTTATATTGTTTTCTGGATAAATCGTAATGAAAAATTAGGTGAACAATTTTGCTAAAAGTGAATGTTTGGAGAGGAAAGACAAATAATGATGTAATTCTTCGCTTTTAGAAGCGATTGCATATGCATATGTTATATAACCTTCTACACGATACTTTTCTAAAAAATTATAAATATTTCTTAACTTTACTAGCCCTCATCCAGCCAATACGATATTAATACAGTACATATGCTCTATACAAACAACTTTCCAGAACTGAGTATTAGGTATATTACTTTCATTTGAATAATATTGGTGATATTATTTATATGTCATAAGGGATTTGAATCTTTGAATTTGAAGCAATTTTGGAGGCGTCCAAAAGTCCAAAAATAAGGCACACATCTACCTTTATAATTCTCAAAAGCACTAAAGACAGCGTTTTCAAACTCAATTAGTATTATTAACATTTAAATACCGTAATAGACCCAAAACTTCGTTCAATATTGAAAATTATTTACTTCGTCCGGCTCGTTTCGTTCAGTCGTCACAGTAACCTTTGTTTGACTCACGATGGGAGCGTCCTTCCTCGCCTTCGCTGATTTCAGCCAAATTCACAGTATATGTAGGGTTGGACTAGAAATGAAAATGACGCAAGTGGGAGCTCCAGATGGCATGCTTGTAGCTAGGTAGGGGCACGGGTGCCAGTGAACCCGAAACGGCACCAGTGCCCCCCCCCCCCCAACCCCAGAAAATTACGATCCAAAATAATTAAATTCCAATTAATCGATCAATTATATTTCAGTTTCAACTGACATGTATATAAATGGACTGCTTATTGATCCAAAAATGCATGAAAGCTAATGGCACCACTTTCATATTCCTGTCTCTTTCCGTGAGAGCATACTTTCCCACTGAACTGTACCGATTAGGAACGAGAAATTGCTTGTAAAAGTCCTTGTAAAAAACATTTTCTTCGACTCATAATTAAAATTTTACGATACAAATAGTCCCAAATACTTTTGTGGTAAATTCTGTAAATCCCACGGCCATGAATATAAGTAAATTCGCAAATAATTTAAATATAGCGCCAATTTACGACAGTTGGCAGCATTGACAGTGAGAGCATACTTTCTGAAATCATAATTGGTGCCACATGAAACAGGAGATCAAGCAGTCCATTTATATATATGTCAGTGGTTTCTACCAAGCAAGCCTGAGGACATGACATTGAATGCATAACGGAATTAGATAAGAGTGAGCTGTACCTACATCTGTAGTTAGTTCCAAATTTGTGAAAAACGATTTTGTAATAAGCGCCATTCATTACTCATAATAAACCCCAAACATACATCTATTATTATTCGTTTGGTTGTGCCTGATACAAATGCTCATACATTTTGTATATGTTGTTTTTGTTTGTGGTTTGACTTTTCGCTATACTTTTGCGTTTAGTTTTGAAGTGTAGTTTATCTTGTGCTTAGTTCTCTACTGCAGGCGGTTGAATTAAATTAAAAATCATGTCATCGTGCTCAAAACAAAAAACCTTACTTCTAATAGAAAAATAAGAAAATGTAATATTTGGAATGTCAGGTCAAAAGCATATAAAGACTTTAATGAAAAAAAATGATAAGTTAGAAGAAATCGTTCAGGAGTTAAAGTGTACGAAAAAAGAAATTGATGATAAGTGGCATAATATAAAAAGTCAATTTAACAGAGAACTCGGAAAAATTAATGTTAGCAAAAAATCGAGCTCCGGACTGATGAAGTATATACCTCATTATGGTACGCATTCACACATTTGCAACTCTTGCGGACCAGTAATTAAGGTATACTATCTACAAGTGCACGTCTAATGTAAACTGTAGTCAAAAAAGTTCTCAATATATACAAGTCGAAAACGTGTCAATACAAGTGCGGATACAAATCCAGCTACCTGTATCTAAGTGTAAATGTACCTTAAAAATTACTTGACTTACCCATTTCGACCAACTGATAATAAATCCATCAGAATTATTGTCAACTTAACATTTTTCCATTCCATAGGTAGAAGAAAATGTTCAATTTCATTTGTGAAAGCGAAATAGACTACATATTTCCAATATTCAGTCAATATATAAATCGGAAGGTGTACCCAAAATTCTACACTTACATTAGTTTACAAATTTTCGCCCCTTTACTAAATCTTGCTGGATCACCAGTTGTCGAAGCAAATCGATTGATGATCCGAAGTAAAAAGCCGGTGCGTTACTTAGGCTGAAGTTTTTAAAACTAAATCAAAAACGAGCCAAAAGACCCCGATCCACAGTAAGGTCCCTTATTCCCCTAATAAAGAACAAAAAGGAAAATTTAGAAGTAAATAAACAAATGTTAAGTCAATAAGTCAAAAATGAAACGCGTAATAAGAAAAACTTGAGTTCTGAGTTTAGAAACTCACAATGTCAAGAAAGAGATCTTTAAGCGGGGCTAGTGATCTTCTTACATAAAAGCACTCCCAGTCCTTGCTGTAAGTGGAAAACGTAACCTCACAGCTTTAAAAACTGAAAAAAAAATTAGCAGAGGCCTTAAAAAAGCACTCAGAATCATCGCCTCGCTCTGAATGCAGCCAAATGTATATATCCTATCGTCAATCTCTTACATTTGGAGATATTCATTGACAACTTACGAAACAGCACGAGGAAGAAATTGCTTAAAACATAGAATACTTGGCTAAACTTATTGATATAATATTGACCGCCAGGTCTTGCCGTTGAGAAGGCTCCGGGAGGACTCTTCTTCTAAAAATAGAGGTAATTTCTTGAAAATTCCTCAATTTTCTTGTAAATATGATGACAAATTTCTCAAATTCATCAGAATTTATTAAAATATTTTAAAAATTGATACACCACCCTTGGAAGCTGAAGCGATGGTCATGAAAACATGCTTAAATTATAATATTACGAGATGAATGCTGAAAATTTGAGAAAAAATATTAAAGAATAATACAACATTTTTAAAGCGGCAATATTACTCCCAGTGAGTTCCGCCGACTGTGAGAGAAGTGTTTCTTATATGAGCAGCTGAAAAGGTATTGAGTCGATTTGCAGAAAAGATAGAAAACCAAAGCTTATTCAATGGTTTTTGGCAATTTTTGTTGACAACATTATAGCACCATCAAGTAAATTTAATTTAAATTAACGCGAAAAGTATTAAAATAATAGTTGTCTTCCCTTCCAGTAGCATGATTATAACGATATTAATTTAGAAGTGATGGATGGTGACGAATTCAAATTAAACGACAATGCACCGAGAGACATTTCTACTGAGAATAAGCTCTGTACCATGTGTATCAAGGAAAGTTAGGTGCGATTTTGAGCTTAGCAGACATTTCTTGCACGTAAAACAAATTGTTTCGTCTTATTCAAACTGAATATAGAAAATTTATTTTAATAGTAGTAAATATATTTTCCAAATTATCTCCGATTATAAAAAA
The DNA here is from genome assembly GCA_963930735.1 of Dioctria linearis. Classification (NCBI taxonomy): domain Eukaryota; kingdom Metazoa; phylum Arthropoda; class Insecta; order Diptera; family Asilidae; genus Dioctria; species Dioctria linearis. Next base: position 81,232,381 of record OZ005742.1, read on the forward strand.
TACACAAAAAAGAGAAAATGTTTTAGTAGGTATATATTATGTTGACTTCTTGTAAAATTTTCTTCATTGTAGCAAATCAGTTTCATTGTGCGATAACTTTCTTATCGTAAGAAGAATTTTTCTCAATACCAGAAGTGTTTCTGCATATATTAATTAAATTTGGCTTCTATTAGGTCTTCTGTTTTATTGCCGTTCAAAGGAGTTTTCTTCTTTCTGTGAAAGTTTTCTCACTCCAGTAGAAATCATTATGCAATTAGATAAAAAAAATCACATATATTTTGTATTTGATCCAAATGAAATCCAGTCAAATGTATAGGCGATATTTATTTAAGAATGAACTCTTGCTCAAAATCAAATAACAGTAATCAATAAAATAGTTTGCTGATGTAAGGAAACTTGGCGTTAACACTGATTAACGTTTTAGAAACTTTTACAAATTTTTGAAAAACAATACTTGATTGAAGAAAATTCTTTTTCAATTTTTGTGTCAAGCTGGCCCCTACTCGGCCCACCCCACAACAAAACCCTGGCTACACCTATGCTAGATGGCGGAGCCAAACTGAAATAATGCATTATGTAGGGGAGCGCTTATCTCGGCCAAATTTCAACTGATTTTTAAAGTTTTTATTGCTTAATTTATTGTGATTCTTACGCGATTCTTTAAGACTATTACGAAATTGGGACGACAGTGGCTTACAGAGCAGTAAGCCACAACCATATATTAATATAAAAAAATGTAAAAAAAAATGTTAAAAAAAACTATTTCTAGGCAGTTGGGGTATTAATTCTATATTTCACCATCTGACTAGGGTATTCGCACAAAATTTCATCAAAATCGGAAGATAAATTCAATGTTAAAAGGACATTTATATATACCAATACGAAACAAATTCTATTTCCCGAACTCGGGTGCTATGAGCGAGGTAGGGTCAATATTATCCGATTTGACAAATTCCTTCTGCTAATTATTTCGTGATCTTTTTCTAATTTTTGTAGTACATTTTCCCTCCACTTTCGATTAATTTGCGAAATTTAATTTTCGACGGGCAAAATTTCTATCTGATAAATTCATTTCGAAATGTTGTTGTACGACTTATCGATTAATCTATTTTTTTAATTTTTTATGGATGCGGCGTTATCAAGAGATTATATGTGCAAAATCTCAGGAAGATCGGATGTCATTTACCTATTTAAAAATAACTAAATCTATAAAAAAATTTCCCATTTTGCGCCATCTGTTGGCGGTGTTTCAAAACTCACGGAAATGGTACTGTCAAAATCAGCAATCTACGTACCTTTTCTGCAGTTGACATTTTACCCGAATGAATTTAGCGCTATCATTCAAATTTTGTAGGAATTTAACCGCGAAAACTCCCGCGAAAATTTGCAAATCGGGGATACCCCTACATTAAGGCTAAAACACAATTCCGACGACAGAACGACAGAACGACAGACGACAGCGAAAATTTCGCTGCGAAACAGGCATTCGAAAAATTGGGGACACAATTGCAACGACAGGCGATGAGCGACGATTGTGAAAGAAGAAGATATTGAAATTTCATTTGTTAAATTTTTCGAGCGTTTTAAAAGGGGATTTTTATCAAGAATATTTTATATTATATTGAAAGAAATGCAATGAACCAAAGTGTGGAAAAAAACTGAAAATGCGGAAATTAAGTAAATTAAACGCTTTGAAATATCCATCCAACCCACGTCTTTTTTGTCCACTTGTCTTGCCTGTCTTGTAAACTATAAATTATGTTATGGATTTCGCTTTTCCTAGATCAATTTTTCCTCACAGCTCATTATTTTAAAATTACCGCGGCGTACCTAAAAAAGACAAAAGTGAATACCACAACCATTTCATTCGATTACTTTTGTTGGTAGGACTGCACCGACGACGGCAAAATTAGAAACTGATCAATCCCGGCGATATTGTCGGTCGTCGCAATTTGGTGCATTCGCATAAGATGCTGATGCTGTGCTTTTAGAAGTTTGACAGCGATATATCGTCGTCGTTTGTCGTCTGTCGTCGGAATTGTGTTTAAGACTTTATGCATTATTTCGATTTCGCTTTACCATCTGGAGCTCCCACTTGCGTCACTTTCATTTCTAGTCAGACCCTAAATATGTATATATAAATCGGGACCCTCTCCTTGTCAGTCACTGCTTTGTGCAGTGCAAAAAGTTGTGTCGAGTGAGTGCAGCGACGTGAAATAAGGCAAGGTCTATCAGAACCACGTTCAGTGTGAAAGTAATTTTTTTTTTATTTATAGTTTTTTTTTTTAGAAAAACCAAGAAAAATGAGTCATCACAGAAATTCAGGCGATGACAATTTCGAGGAATTTATTTCTGGAGGAAGTAGAGAGCGATATGAGTGATATAGAGGACACGCAACTTGATGAAAACTTCAATTTGGGCAGCGTTCATAATACGGAAAATGAGTTTCCTCAAGACGAAAACCCTTGTCCAGCAGTATCTTAAAGAGCTAATCCTAGCGGAAGAGTCAGCGCATCGAAACAAAATATTATAGTGCATTGTCTGGTTTACGCAAATCAGCGCTTGCATTCGGATAGCAAACAGAACCTATTCAGATATGGAAGCTTTTGTTTACAGATGAGATGATCAAGGACATATTAATATGGACAAATAAAAAACTTGAGGTTTACAGGAGCGGATTTAATGATAAAACAGAGCAGAACTAAGAAATCTCGATAGAGCTGAGTTTGACACTTTGCTAGGTCTGCTTTTATATACATCCCTTTATCTTTAGACGGGTCGGGTTGCGATGTTTTTTATGGTGCTATGTCGCTGAATAGATATTACACTATTCTGTCACGCCTCCGTTTTGATAACCCTGAAACTCGTTCTGAACGGATAATTACTGATCCTGCTGCGACAATATCTAATATATATGAAATTTATTTTTCCCGGACGGAGATCGAACCAACACTTGTTAAAATCGGTCAAAGATGGAGAATAGAAGAATTTTTGAAGAAGTTTTATTTTTAACGATTCCAAATCTAATCAAAAATAAAAGAGGAAAAAACAATCGCCTCGTCCGGACATTGAAACTGGAACCTTCCGCTTGCCTGGCGAAAGCTCTTACCTCTAAGCTAACGAGACAGATGATTTTTCCTCTTGCATTTCTGGCTGCTTTAACGAGTAATGATGAAAGCGCACAATTAAATTGTAAGTTCAATTTTTTTAATTGTACTTTTTATTATTTGATTTAGAATCGAAGGTCTTAAACAAATTCTTCTATTGCCCATATTTGAAATGTTCAAAGATAACTATCAAAATCTGTACAGCTTGGGATGGGAAAAAATGTTTGTGCAGATAAGATGCTGGTCGGATCCCGGGGAAAATGTTAGTTCAAGATTTATCTGCCAAGCAATCCAAATAAATATGGCTTGAAAATACTTAGCTTTATTGATACCCACAGCAATTATTCTTATTATTGATATATTAATTGTGGAAAGGTACTAACGGGACTTTATCTTGCGAGGAAAGAAAGTTGGCAATTCCTACACAGCCAGTTCTACGCTTTACAAAACCGATCGCGTTTTCAGATTGTAACGTGACCGCCGACAACTGGCTTTCATTTTCACAACTAGTGAAAGAACTGCTGAAAATTAGTTCGAGTTATGTAGGAATGCTAAAAGAAAAATAGAAGAGGAATGAACATGAACTTCTGCCAGCTGGTAATCGAAATTTTAGATCCTGTTTATATTGTTATTCTCAAGGAAGAACTCTTTTGTCTTATGCGCCAAAAAAGAGGAAAGATGTTCTTCTAATATCATCGATGCATTTCGACAGCGCCAAACCCAATAGCTCCGGAAAACCGAAGATAATCTAATTTTGTAACTCCACCAAAGATGGGGTGGACTCGTTGGACCTAAAATACTCCGTTTATTCAGCAAGCCGTAGAACAAATAGATGGCGCGTCGCTTTATTTAATGTCATAGGTTATTACAATTACAACGAGAAATTGTTGCTAGCATATAATTCACGTTTGCTTTTGATAAAAAGTATTTATATGGGCAATTGGGTGGCCCTACCATTGAACTTCTATGGTAGGCGATCAGAGATAACTATACTTATGAAACCACTATGATCGCTGGGTCGAAAAGTTCGATATTTCTGCGTCCTGCTAGAGGCCCATTCACCAAAACCTTCCTGTCCTCTTAATGAAGCGCCTCAGGTCTTGGTGCGGAAGGTTTTTGAGCTCATGTACAAATAGAAGGGCAGACCCTAGACGCGGGCGAAGGCAGGACAAGCGCACAAGAAGTGTTCGGTTATCTCAGGCTCTCCTCCTAGGCAGGACATACACTCAGGGCTGTCGACAACTCCCATGCTTATTAGATGACCGTGCAGCGAGCTATGGGCAGTGATGATGCTAACCATAGCCCTACATTGTTTCCTTACGAGCCCCATGAGAAAATCAGAGATATTCATATTGCGCTCATCAAGAAACAGTTTTGTGTACCTGTAAGTACTTAGGTTTGACCATCTCTGCTGATGCTTCCTGTTAACATCCGCTCTGATAAGAGACCCGATTCTCGAGGTGGCAACTACTACAGCTGGTTCCCGTCCGAGGAATGGAGAATCAGAGCCAGCCCTAGCTAAAAGGTCCGCTACTGTGTACCACTATTCGCCCTCTCGTCGAAGAAATCCTTTGCACTTCAATTTCACTATTGATAGAAGCTCATTAATTTGGCTTGACAAAACCAACTACTTGGGAGTTATGTTTAGTGCCAACTTTTCATTCGAGGATCATATTGACGTAATAGTTAAAAATAAATCTGATTCGTCTTTGGGTTTCATTGAAAGAAGGCAAGAGGAGTTTAATGACCCACGTATAACGAAGCTTGTGTATTTCTTAAACTTATTCTAGAGAACTCTGGCCTTGTCTTTTATCCTTTCTTTGCGGCTCTATTAACCTTATCGAGGGTGTTCAGCGTACGATTTTCCTTTCGTGGCCCCCCTTGACTAAACCTCTTCGATTGCTGCCGCATCTTGATTGATTTATGTTTATTCCTTTGAAGTTTATCCAAATCAGATGCAACCACTCCAGAATTGTTTTTGCTTTTGATTATACTACCACCGTACAAAATATGCTATCCCGAACCTATCACCTCAACGCCTCGCCTTTTTAAAGGTTATATTGATTGCACAGACCTCCTCCTATTTAGATCTCACCCAAAGATTCAGTTCGGTTAAGGTCACTTTTTTTAATCATTGTAATCCTAGTGGGTAATTATCTTTTGTTATAATCAGTACTTGATGAATCTTAATTATAATGAATAAAAAAAATTAAATATAACATCGATGCATAATGAAACAATAATATTTATACAAACAGAAGTAATTGCTTTTATGTAACTCCACTGTCCTCATTCAAGGATGTTTACCATAAAACTTCAACTTATTCATGAGTCCTCTTAGCGGATCCGTTTCGCTACTGCATTGTAAAATCGGCAGTTTAATATTATTTTCGATTGCTTTGTTCACTTTATATCAATAATCTTTGAAAATTGGATTTCAGAGAACAAAGTGATTTCATTATTTGAGCAAAACAAACTGTATTCTGTGCAAATTCGCAAGTGAAGAGTGGAGCTATTGATTTTTTGCCCAGCAGTAATCTATGCAGACATATATGTAGCTTGACAAGGGCATAATATGAACGTTCTGTGGGTAGAACAATTTAGTACATATATTCCAGATGAGGATTTTTAATCCCGAAAATGCTGAAAGGTATTGTTATATAATACAATTGCAATTCTTTAATTGTTAAATGGTAATGGTAACGCTTTTGGGTTTTTATGTAGAAACATGGGTATTTATAGAATGGACATAGTTCTTAAGTGATGTGGAAGCAATGCAACCTGGACTTTGTACAACTCAGCTAATAAAGGTACAACTTAAAATATATTCCATGTTGCGGGTCCAACCAGTGGCTTATTTAGGAATAATCTTTAGAGGGGACCTTGGACTTGGGGCATGTGATGCGAACTCTGCATGTCTTTTTGATTCTGAACTTAACCGGCACTTTACTGCAGGTCCATGCTACTGGTTTTGATGAAATAAATCCTCGTTTTCTCAAGATCTTATTGCCTTACATTTTTCCGTATTTCCGGTATATCATGAACATTTTCCTAACTGCAGAAGTATGCAAAATAGCTAATGTTGTTCCTATCGCTATAATAAATATCTGCTACTGAGCTGGTATACTACCGTTCCATCAGCATTCTCAGTTTTCTTGCCGAAGTCCTGGAAAAGCTTATGTGAGCCCAGATTGAAAATTATATAATATGTATTTGTTTCCTGGCGAAATATCAGTTTGGTTTCCGTGCACAACACAGTTGTGAATCTGCGTTACTCAAGGTCACTACGAACTTGCGATCGGCTCTAAATGAGGGAGATCTTGTTGTGATGGTTTTGTTAAACGTCTCAAGGGCGTTTGATTGTGTTGTACATGAAAAACTGCTTTTATTTCTCTTCTCCTGTTGGTAATATGATAGCTAATTTTTTCTCAAATAGGTCGCAACGCAACAGGTGGTCATAAAAGGAGTTCCGTCTTTTCGAATGCATTTAACATGTGGAGTTCCTCAAGGTTCAGTCTTAGGACCTCTCCTTTTTAGTCTCTACACTAATGATTTATCTAATGTGGTATATGATTTTCAGTTGCATCTATATGCAGATGACGTGCAGCTGTACTTTATGTAGATCTCGTAAACCGATTGAGGACTGCATCTGCAGAATAAACGATGAATCGAACGCTCAAAAATTTTTAGGTGGTCAACTGATAATTAACTGTTTCTTAACCCCAAAAAAATCTCAGTGCATAGCCCACTCTAATTCTGATTTTAATATTGAGGATCTGCCCTCAATTATGATTAATTATCTGGAACTACCTTATGTGAACTATATAACTAATTTTGTGGTGAAAATTAATACTCGTTTGAGGTGGTGTGATCATATCAATTATATGGTAAGTAAAATTTATGGTGGGCTTAGGAGAATCTGGCTGCTTGCAAATATACTTCCTACCGATTTGCTTTTGAGACTAATTAGGACTCTTTTGGTGCCTCTTCTTTCTTATGGTAGTTTAATATGCATGAGACTAGACTCGGTTTGCAATCGAAAGCTTGAAGTTGCTTTCAACGACTGTATATGGCTTGCTTACGGTTTGCGTCATTCTGCTCATATCTCGCCTTACAGATTATTGATCTTAGGGTGTAATCTGTATTCGTACTTAAAGGGTAAAGCACTGACTTTCTTTCTTAATTTTATTGGTGAGCCATAGTATCTTTTTTGCACTGAGAGGACGCAAACTTCTGATTTCACGTTTCAATTCATCTATCCTTGAGAGATCTTACTTTGTCCAGGTTTCACACCTTTGTAATGCACAGAGTGTTACTTCTGTGAATTTAAGCAACTTATAATGTAATTGTATTTTACTAATTACTAGCTGATTGTGTCGTACTCTGTTTTTTTTTATCTTTCCATTATGTTTTTCTTTTCTTTACCTTTCTATCTTTTCTAATATATTGTAAGTATTACGTTTTATTTTTATTTCATTTTGTAGATTTTTAGGTAACAGCCGTACTTTTCATTATACTAATATAAGATAAACTTGTGTACAAATTAGATAAAAGAAAATGATTGATTGATATAGTAATAATATAGTTATATATGTACAAACACATATGTGTAATATGTATAACATATAAAAAAAATGAGTGGCCTGCTAATTTACAATAATATTTTATGGTTTACAGCTGATTTGAGGCTTACATCTGGTTTTCTTAAGAAACTCATCCAAACATTACAATAATATTTGAACACGCCTGTTCTTCTACCTCACAAAATTATCTAGCGATCTTTCTAAATAGATTTTATATTGTCGATAAACTCTCAGTCTCCCAGTCCATTAAGGCGATTTTGATGCATGTGTTCATTGTGTGCAATTTTAAATTCTGTCCGTTCCAAAACCCTCTAGAAATACTTCCCAAGCCATGAAACAGAAATTAAAAATGTCTTCTTTGTATTGATACTTATGGCAAAGAGACTAGCCATTGACTTAATATACACCGTAAAAAATATCTATTGAAAATTCCGCTACTATAATAGGCAACAAATTGCCAACGATGGTAGCGGAAATTTACACAACTTTATGCGCACTGCATAACTTTATGTAAAGCAATTTTGGACTGTATGTAATTTTACATTGTTTACGCATTTTTCAATTTCCGATGTAAAATGCGATATGTAAATTTACATCATGCCTTGGAACTAAGTTACATAAGTTTAATGTAATTTTACTTTATTTATGAATTCTTCAATTCCGTGTTTTGATTTTTAAAACCGTTTTTAGGATCGAAACTAGTAACATTTCTTTACATGCTTTATGATTATTAATATATCACCAACTCACTCCACAAAATCAAACTATACACTGACCGGCGATCGCATTCTGATATAATTTCCCGTATAATGATTCATAGAACAGCATCAGCAGAGTACTGAAGGAAAGAATAGAGATAAATGCAAACGTCATTACTTATGTTTTATTGAAATTTCCTTTTTAAATACGGGGAATTCAATGCAAGTTACAGTATTGTATGGGATTTCACGCAAATTTACAGTACGATACCAAATGTTTATGTAATTAAATGTAAAATCACATAAAATATCTAAAAAATTACTTACTTTAATTATTTTTGCAATTAAAAGTAGGAAGTTTGCAGATTACGTAAAAATTATTTAATTTCTTAATGAATATGTGTATATATGTACATACATTTTAAGCGGTAGTGACTATTTTAACCATAGTAATTTTCCATAAAATTAGGTCATGACTTTTTACGGTGTATGCTATAGAGCCTAAACTACTATACATACAGAGAAATAGTCTACCAGTAAATATAAGTTTGACTCGTGACATTCCTAAAGGCCACACTTACTTTATAACTTGACTAACAAAATAATAAAACAGTTTTGAGTAACCTTATCATAATACTTCTCTTCTGAGTAATATTTGCATGTGCGAATGTACAGCCGAGTCGTCCGAATCTACAGGCAGTTTCATTGGATTTCATCGGACTATGGCACATTTCCTATGCAATTATGTATTAGCATAGATGCCATAAGAACTAGATGTCGCATGCTATACTAAAGCAGAGTATACAGATTACGAAATGGGTAATGCATTCTGAAATGGACCATAACATGTTTTAGAGCGTGACGAAGGCAATTGTTTTTATAATAGCAGTTTTGTATACATTTGATTGACTTTCTCAACACTTCAGATACGAAAAAATACGAATCACTCGACGTGTAAATCATTTCAAATGTTGTGGTCCATTCCGGAATGGACCACCCAGCCATATAAATTTTGTATACTTTTTTGGTACTGCATGCGACATCTAGCTCTTGTGCAATCTATGATATTAATCACTTGAGAGCTTTCATTTGGGGAATCTTAGGCATTTGATTAAGATGAATTTTATTAAATAATTTTGTTAGGAAGGATATGATAATTTTATTACGGTTCGGAAGATAAGAAAGCAAGTTTAAGATTATCAAAACATCATTTTTCTCTGTGAATAGTAGTTTAGGGCAGAGGTGCTATTCAAATCAAACTTTTGTCAGTTTTACATAAAATCAATGCAAATATTTTAGAATTTTAGGACTAAGTTAGGGCTCACATGTATTAGGGAGAGTCTGTTTCATGGCTTGAAAAGTATTTTTCGAGGGTTTTCTCATTTCTCAATCAAAGACATGTTTTAGTTGAATTAATGTATAACAGGATTTTCCGTTTGTTTTTGTTTAAAAAATATGGCACGTATAGGTAATGATGTCGCAATTCAAACTCGCCTTGAGTGGTTACCTTTCCTCTAAGAATACCATCTTCTTTATAAAATTCAATAAGATCGATCAACGCTATCGCTCCAGTTACTCAATTTCTCAAATAATGAGAACTAAATTTGAAAATTTTGTGCGATTATAAGTAAATATTTTTTGCAGAGTGCTAAAATATGCGTCTAACAGTATTCATATAAAGCAACTCGATAATACTCTTCTGGGTTATTTACTTGGAGCTTTGGTCTAGTCTATGACATTATCTGCGAACTAAATGGTATAGACCTATTTTCACGTCACATATTTCCCCTGTATCGCATATTTTTTCAACAATTTCTTTAAATTCGGCAATGTCAGATGATCTCATATTCTTTAAAACTGTGATAATATTTTTGATTCAAGACCGGTATAAGCTTTATGTTATTTTTTTCCAAAAAAATAAGTTGTTATATGGTTAATAAGAGGTATATGTCGTGAAACTTTTTCTCAAAATAGTAATATATAAAAACACTTATTAAATTTAATTACTAATGTTACGCGCTGCCACCGCTCAGTTCATCAAAGAGCAGAATCATTATCAGACATCTGTTTCTTTATTACAAATTACTTAAGCTAATCATGAGCACCCATATGTTCTTACCGCCTAATTATATATATAATAATAAGGGATCACCTCTGGTTAGTCGCGTTAATCGTAAATTTACATGCAAAACTCGGAAGTAGAACATAACGAAACGGCTGTTCATTACCATTTTAGAAAGCAGCTCGCGTGTTGTAAACAAAGTCTGTCCGAAATAGCACTTTTGCTATGTGAAGTAATATGCTCCGCGATTGCTTACTGATAATCCATAATGCATCTGCCTGTAACTTGGCCCACGCATATCCACTTCGGCATACAAATTCGGGCCACGCCAGCTAAGGACCTAACCTCAAATTAATCAAAACCGGAAACTATAGCCAAATGACGCAGTCGTCGACCCCTCTCAGCTTTTATCTGTTATCATAAACCTTTATGCAGTATGATAACTTGATAAAAGATCGTTCTGTACTTTGAAACTTGAACCTCAAGTGCTGTGAGTATATTACCTAAGTACACAATCAGAGTCTATAGTGGTTTGCGAATGTTGTGGCTATCTGCAGATGTACAACCTCAGTATACCGGTATGAAACTAGTAAAGACTCTTCTCTTTCCGCATCTTATATATGGTAGCTTAATACATGGTGGTCGGTCCATAGAGCGGCAGGTGATAGTACTCACCTAGGTAAACAAAACATTACAATATAGGGGGGGGGGGGCTTATCAACCGTTTCGGAGTTACAGGGTGATTAGGAAATTATGTTAACTTTTCAAAAAACAACCTCTATCTTAAAAAGTACAGGGTGGGTGGTCAGCGTCTAATACTTTTTGCATGCAGAACTTTATGGGTTCTCTAACGACTGCTCAACCAGCCCCATACTCCTCCTCCCCTACCCTAAGAAGTTATTATGGTCTAAACTAAAAATTTGGAATTTTCTTATCTCTTTTCTTTTTAATTTGACCTCTATTTTTTTACAAAAAAGGCATTAACATAACTTTGTTTTATAAAAACTGTAAACTGAAGACTTTCCTTTCTAATTTGGCCTATTACACTCTATGTGCTATTTGTAGCCATTAAAGAGTTATTAGCTCTTAACCTATTCTCAAAGCTAATTTGTTCCCTTAGTGACTGAAAACAGGTAATTTTACAAAAATATCGCTTAATTTCGCATTGACCTGAATAAGTTATGAGCTAATAATTGTTTAGCGGCTACAGTTAGCACGTAGGTTACCAGGGAAAATTAAAGAGAACAGTCCAGAGCTAACAGTTTTTTATAAAAAGGCGATATATTAAGGACCTCTTTGCAAAACAATAAAGGTCAAAGTACAAAAAAAGGTAAGAAAATCCGAAATTTTTAGTTTAGAACTAAATAACTGAACAGAGAGGAGTACCGGGCTCGTTGAGCGGTTCTTACCAGGACCATGAAGTTCTGCATACAATGAGATTTAGACTCTGGCCGCACATCTGGTACTTTTTAAGATATAGAGTGTTTTATGAAAAACTAGTATAATTTTTTAATCACCCTGTAATTCCGAAGCAGTTGATATGCCCCCGCCCATGCCATATATTTTTTTTGTTTTTCTTCGTGAGTACTATCACCTCCCGCTTTATGGACCACTATGGAGGAAACAACCTGTGTACGCGAAGAAAAACTCGAGTTGTGCTGGAAATACGATCTCCGCCCGGATAAAAAAGAAATCAATTCTAATAGTCCAGTCAAATAAGCAGAAAAATTGCAAAAGATCGTATTTAATTCCTTTCAGGCTGCAATTTGGAAGGTTGGTGTAGGGTGGTCCTGGGAGTATTGTCACAAAAATGCGGCGTCCCAGGGCCAAAACAAAGGGGTGAAAGATAATAAAAACACCCCCAAACGCGTGATAATCTAATTGCCATGCGTGTGGACCGGAAGTGGTAAAATTTTTAAAAAATTTGAAAATGCCATTTTATTCAAAATATGATTCTAAATAAAAAAGTTCATGGTGACCAACCCCTATCTCGTAAGAGCGCGACAGGGACCGTGAAAGAAGCTAAGGGTGGAGACATCGCTATATCCACGAACATGTGTCCGGTTTTTTCAATTCTGCAACATTTTGGTTCAGGAGCTAGCAACCAAGAGAAGCGTGAATGTTTCGTTGGAGGAGCAGAAAAACGGGTGGAGTGAAGAATGTTATCGGATTATATGTTGCACAATATTTGCATTCATGTTTTACTGTCGTGACGTGTTTGGAACATTTTTGATTTTTTCTTAGAATTTTTGGTTGGTTGTGCAAAGCGAGATGAGATATGATGACTTTTGCCTTAGAATCCTTACTTTTTAGTTCATTATGTCTGCAGTTTTACACACTCGATGTTTTTTAGGGTTTTAGGTAACTGCGATTGCGTAAGCGTGGGAAAAAAATAAGCAGAGAGGATTGTGTGCATTTCTTGTAGGATATGGGATTGCAGGATACACGGGAAGAATGGGATTTCCAATAATTCGGCACTACCCGGGTCTGAAATCTGCCGGTTTAGTGAGAGTCTACTCTATATCAATATCCTAAGACTGATTTATGTAAAATTCATTTTATTCTTATCAACTTGTCTTATTTCAAATCACTAACGCTTTCTATATTATCCGAAGAAACTATTTCACGAGGCGGTATCTAGACGGATCGAAAACAAACTCCCTGAGGTTTGGGCTGGCTAGCCCCACGTACCAAAGATATTTTTAAAAGCTTTTTTCATTTTCCATCTCTTTCTCACGACGTACAAATTTCACAGATAGGCAATCATATGAACTTGTATACTGGTATTTATCTAGAGTATCATAATAATTAGTCTTACCAATACTACTACTCTTTTTACTTGTTTATTATTGACTTAGATCTCTAATATTATAACCGTTACTATTATTATAATTTCCTTCGTGGTTTTTTTAGTTCAGTTAATTATAATAATAATATACGATAACGTTCATGTATTTTTTTTATACTTTTTTTTTGTATTATTAAGCCAAGCTCAGGGAATACCCTATGATGCAAAGCACAGTATGGTAGAAGGAGATAGGGAAAGGATTATGGTACATGAGGAAAGTGGTTGAGGTGCTAATGAATGTCAGTCTTGAACTTTCGCAGATTGTTAGCCTGAGGAAAAATAGAAGATGGTAAGCTGTTCCACATTCGCACAGTTCGGGAGAGGAAAGAATCATGTAATTTTACTGTACGGCCGAAAGTAGTTTGAACGGTGAAAGGATGTGCGTAATTTGTAGCGCGGGTATTGCATGCAGGAATGATTCTGCAAGCGTTCAGACTAGATATTTCATCAGAACATTGGCCATGCATCTAGCGAGAAAGTAGCGAAATGCATCCAACATTGCGGCAGTGCATGTACCATTACATAAGATTTAAAATCTTGTGTACAGAATTTTAATAATAAGTACTTAATGTTTATACTTATTTATTAAACACAATAAAAATACGAAAGGATTTTATTTGATTTTTTCAATCCACAGAATATTAAGAGAAATTGCGGGGTCGCGGTGAAATTGTTATGATGAATTTACGAAAAACTGTTCAATTGAAAACAAATTCAATTTAAAATCCAATTATCGAGCTTAAATAGTTACGGAGAAAACAAAGCTTTTTGTGTTTCGTTCAACTGATAGTGAAAAACTAAAATGTTATTCCTATTTGAATGAAACAATTACGGACATAACTGGACTTCAGATCTTAGCTTAAACGTAATGTAAATATTTTTAGATTTTCAACTATTTAAATTTCCATTAAAGTTCTTTAAAATTCATTAAAGCACCCTTTTCTTTGCGAAGCCGTTTTATTTCAATGAAAAAAAAAAGTCGTTTTAATGAAATCTTTTGTAAGTCGAGCTGACCCAAAAAGCGCAGTGGAGTTTCATATGAAAGTGTACATCTACATTTATATATGTATATACCATGTGTATTTACTTGTAAATTGACAGAGAACATTGCAGTGTTGTATACATGTTTCGGAATAACTTTTTAGCTATAATTTCTAGCTAACTTCTACTTTAAAGGCGTAAATGGAATTATTAACAACCAAAGTATACGGAAATTTTCCCTACTTAGCCATTCGTGCATGGAAGGTCTTTAGCTATTCAATTTGCCACGTTTAAATTTGTAATTAGCAAAAAAAAACAGTCAGATCCGTTCTTATCAGAAATCCCCCGATATTTATTTTGTGCTCATCATGTTATTCTGCTATCCAGATTCTCTGGATTTCTTTTAGCAGAAGATGTTTATCTCAAAGTCAAAGAACATATATACCTATATATATTGCTTTTTTAATCTTACTGTAGAAGATAACTGGTACTATCTCATCAAGCCACTGACATTTATACAGGGTGATTCATAATTGGTGCGCATAACTCAAGGCTTTGATAGCTGAGACAAGCAAAAATTATACGGTGAAGGGTGGGGTAAGACGCGTCGTTTCGGCGGCAGGTGGGTTTAAATTTCTTAGCACTTTTACCAATTTACACCCTGTAACTTTCTTAATATACACCATATGGAGGTGAGAGTCATCTCAGCTGATAACAAAAAAATGGAAAAAAATCCCTGACTTTCCCGCCAAAATGTGTGATAAATATACAGTTTTTTTTATAAGATTTAAAAATCCCGGAATTTTACCTTTAATTTGAATACACTCATGTACCTGTCTATATGCAACCGTTTTTTTAGATATTCTAGTTTCTATGATTCATTATTTGATTAATTTTCCTCCTGACGAATGAAATCTCTCCTAATGTTACGCAATTCCACGAAAAATTAGCAAAATTAATGAAACTATGCAGCTAAAAACAAGTGCATAGTAAAATTAAAGGTAATATTCCGGGGTTTCTAAATCTTGTAAAAAAACTGGATAGTTATCATGCAATTTGGCGGGAAAATCGTTAATATTTGAAAAAATTAAGAATATTTCCCAATTTTTTAGAATTTAACATCCAACAATTTCCGACATAAGGTGACAGGAAGGCTGATTGCGCTTTTATTGGAAAGCTGTGACGGTTTACTACCATCTTGATATGGTGTCTGTATATCACGAAAGTAACAGGGTGTAAAGTGGAAAAAGTACTAAGAATCGCGCTAATAATAAAAATCAATAAGATTTTATTTGCGTTATTCTAAAACCTAGATTTTAGCTTGCGGTCAATCATACCCAACTCATTTAAAATCCATCTTCCATCTATTTATGGCTAATAATTTGGCGGAAAAATCTGAAATAATATTTAGCTATCTACAAATACAACAATTTTGTTTGTTTTTCTACCCCCCCAACTCGTTAATAGTTCTACCTTCTACTGATCAGTTTTACTGATTTCGAAGAGCATTTAATTGATTTATCTGTAAACGTAGGCGCGTCACTTCTTTTGAACGCACCATATTATACTAGTTTGATTCAGTTCCAGACACCTTAAAAAAAATTGAATTACCGAAATTTGTTAAGTTTAAGACTTACTTAACTAATTCTTTGATTCCTTGAGCAATTTTACAATTTATAGAAAAGACCGTTTATTAACTAACTTTACAATTTATAAAAAAAAAACTTTTTAATTCTCGCGACGGATACATCCAGACTAACTGTTTTTCCCTTGGTTGCCCTGCCCTCTGTTGTTTCCATACGTTTCGAGCTACGCAGCAGAGTCAAATAGCTATGCATCAAACTAGATAAAAAGCTAAACAGGAAACCACCGTGAGGAATAAGCGAACCAAGCCGTCGCAAAGTGAACAGGAAACCACATTGTGAGGCATGAGCGAACCAAGCCGTCGCAAAGTGCCGCAGAGTTATAGGAAAAAAGTGGGGACTTAAACCGTCGATGACCCTATGGATATATACTAACGCCATCCGACCCAAGTTAATCTACGGTTCTGTGGTGTAGTAGAGAGCAATGGTTTTATCCAATCATCATAAGATTTTAGAAAAGATTCCAAGATTGTACCTCCTCAGTATAAGTGGCGCTCTCAAGTCAATTAGCACTCGGTCTCGTGAGGTGTTCCTCAACATACACCCAGTACGCAAATACATATTAAGAAGAGGTGTCAATTGCAGCGCTAAGACTGCATCTTAATCAAAGTTGGATTAACACTGGAAGAAGAGTTCCACACGATTCCAACATTGAATTCATGCAGTCTATCGCACCTTACATCGACAGGGATTGGAGTCCATCCAGGGTAGAATAAAAATCAGATTCTGTACTTCAACCATTCATAAACCCTATTATCTACGCTGACGGCTCCAAATCCGAAGTAAACACCGTAGCAGGCGTTTTCTGCGAGGAACCTCACAAGGAAACTGCCATACACCTTGAAAGCCATGTCAAGGTTTTCCAATTGGAATCAAGGATAACCTTGAAGCGAGAAGGTATCTCAATAACGGCACCTATAACAAGGAGAGTGCTATCTGCTATAACAGCCAGGCAGCTGTCAACATTTTATCTAAACCTCTTACAACCTCCAAACTAGTTCTGAAGTGTGAAAACACACTAAATTCCCTCTCTCGGAATAATAGTGTACTAGTTCTGTAGGTGCCAGGGCATACAAATTTCAATGGGACCGATAAGGCAAGCGAGTTTGCTCTTCTTAGTGCAGGAATGTTCAGATATAAGGAATTTCAGTTTCGGCTGACCGCCAATATATTCCACTTTAGTTAGATGACCTTCCGGGTAGAAATAACTACAAGGGAACTGCGGGGTAAATCTAATCCAAACCTAACGAGTAAGCTTTTGGGACTAAACAAGTCAATTCTGAGAACGATATTTGCCGGCATTGTGTCTAGAAAAAATATATTAATAAAACTAGATGTTGTTATATGTTTGCGCTTTACAGTTTGTACTTGCGATTATTTAATTAGGAATAAGTGTGGCAACCAAAATATACTTTCAATTCCTGATAACGTAAAATTGAAAAATTGAAGAGCTATTATAGTCCAGTCAAAAGGGACTAAATAAGGCATTTGCCCTACAAAAGGTGGGGGTAGTTGTAATTTTTATATATTTTATTCAGTTCCGCGCCCCAATGAAAAATCCAGGTTTTTATACCCTTGGGAAGGATCCGCGTGGTCCGCCATCTTGGATTAAAGGTACCAAAAATTGTTTTCTTTAAATAATTCCTCAAGGGTTGATCCTACGACAAAAATATAAAAAAATATAAATTTGAAGACGACTAAATTCCCAACATTTTTTTTAAATCACTTTTTTTGTAAGTCTGACATATACATACATACATACATACATATAGTACCACTTATACAGGGTATTTCGTCCATCGTGGCCTTAGAACAGGAGGTGACAGTAGTCACCTAGTCATACAGAAAATTGTAGGGCAAGGGGCGGGCGGCATCTTAACCGTTTCGGAGTAACAGGGTGATTAAGAAAATGTGCTAGTCTTCAATAAAATATCCTGTATCTTAAAAAGTATAAGGTGTATGGTCACTTACAGATGCCATTGTATGCAGAACTTCATGGCCTTTCCAACGACTGCTCGACCAGCCCCATAAACTTATCTCCTCAGGAGTTATGATGGTCTAAATTAAAAATAATTTATTTCTGAAAAATTGACTGAAAACACTTCATTTAAAAAAAAATATCGTCTAATTTCGATATGACCTGTATAGTTTATGAGCTAATTACTCTTTAACGACTACAATGAGAACATAGGACAGTTTATATTTTTAATAAAAAAATAAAAGTTTAACTACCTCTTTGTAAAGTAAAAAAGAGGTCAAAATCAATAATAAGGTAAGAAAATACGAAATTCTTAGTTTAGAGCACCATAACTCCTGAGGGGAGTGGAGTACGAGCAGTCGTTGGAAAGACCATGAAGTTCTGCATATAATGAGTTCTGTAAGTGCCCGTATACTCTGTACTTTTTAAAATACAGCATATTTTGTAAAAGACTAGCAAATTTTCTTAATCACCCAGTAACTCCGAAACGGCTCAGATGCCTGCCTTTTGTTTGACTTGGTGACTATTATCACCTCCTGTCCTATGGACCACCATGTACAAAACACCCTGTATAAATGGTACTATATCTATACATTTTTTTCGAACAATGTTCACGGTTCCGCCGCTGTAACTCGTTACACATCAGATTTACAAAAAATGTGGAGAATTTAGTCTTCTTCAAATTTATGTTAATATATCGTAGGATCAACCGTTGAGGAATTGTTTTGCGAAAACCAATTTTTGGTACCTCTAGTCCAAGATGGCTGACCGCGCAGACACCCCCCCCCCCCACCCCCGCTGCCCCACAAGGGTCTAAACTTGGACTCTCATATGAGTCAGGAACTGAACAATATATATATAAAAATCACAACTACCTCACCATTTGCAGGGTAAAAACTCCTACTGACTGGACTATTAATGGCTTCCTAAATTATATGAAATTGATTACTTGCAAGAATTTGTATGACTTGAATTTGTACCACCATGTATATCAGGGTTTGTATCATCATCAGTATCTATTTACTATGTTGATGCCTGTATCAGAATATTATCTATAACAAATAAGTTCAGAAAGCATTCAACACAGAGTAAATTTGTACAAACAGAGCCCGCTTATTGACAGTTATATAAGTGTATAGATTTTGACAAATTTACTTACTTAAGGCACGTGTAACTGAAAATTTCTTCCATTAATCACTTTTTGTGTCACAAGTTTTATACAAATAGATCAGAATTAATTGTATAAAAGAACATTTCTTGGTTTGGGTGTTTAGTGTAGGCGAAGAGTTCCACGTGAAATGTACTTCTTAATATTTTTGGCCTTCGGTTTTGAAGTTGCACTTAGCACACGAGCGTTGCTTCGTTTAGGCATAGTAGGAGGAGAAAAAGCCGAACATAAATTATTCAAATACCAGACTTCGGTAGAAATTTTTAAGATACATCGTTGTGGTGGTACCCTTGTTGCCAAAGATATTGTGATCACTGCTGCTCATTGCTCAAAGGATATTCATCATAACCATATCAAAGTTCGCATTGGATCTACAAAGAGGCAATTTGGTGGACAGCTTCATAGGGTTGCAAAAGTTATACCTCATCCCGAATTTACAGTGAATCAATTTGGATCTGACGTTGCAATATTGCAGCTAGAAACACACGTAAAGTTGAACAAAAATATAGGAATCCTGGCATTATCTGATGTCGAGCCTGAAACTAATACCATAGCCATCATCAGTGGTTGGGGGCGCATTAAGGAAGGTGGACGATTATCTAAAAATCTACGTTTTGCAAAAATTCCAATCCTTGACAGGTCTTATTGTCAAAACCTAAATCCAATTTTCTCGAAAGAGATGATTTGTGCTGGAAAAATTGAAGGAGGAGTAGATGCTTGTAACTTCGATTCTGGAGGTCCTCTTGTTGCCAATAATAAATTGGTGGGAATTATTTCTTGGGGAATAGGATGTGCACGTCCTGCTCGAGCTGGTTTTTATACAAATGTAGCTCAATTCAAACCATGGATTAAACGAACAATATTCAGGCTTAATGTAAGGAAAAAGAAATTAATTGAGAATTTATTCTGAATAACTTTTTTACTTTAGAAACTTTTGAAAATATTAAAAAGACTTCAAAAAATCTACATTACTTGTTAATATCATTATTTATGTATATCATATAGAAATATTTATGCCGACAAATTTTACTATAATCTTCTTGCACTTGATGAAATAATAAATTATTTGTATTCTCATAGGGTATTCCCGTTTTTACTTCGACCTAAACTTCTAAGCACACTTTATATTTATGTTGCCGGACAAATAACACTCGTGACTCTCGATGTTATAATTTTCGCCTTCTTTGCGTGTTAACAGAGTTAATCCTAGCTGCGACTACTTTCTAGCTTCGGAGTGCTTTTCTCTAATGAATAGCATGAAAGAAATTAAAAATGAATTTAACTTTTATGAGGGAAGTGAATTAAATTTTAAAGTATTATACATCCGAATTGATTAGCCATGTATAATTTTGATGTTTATGCTTTCGTTGGAAAAACCACAAAACTAACCATCTGGATATATGTTGACATTCCGAAAGCAAAAACACCCATATTACATTTTCATAGAGAAGCTTTTGGCGAACTAAAAACGGACTACAAGAATATTAAATTATTTCATTAATATAGCATCGTAAATTTATATATAGAGTATCTACTAAACATTACTGATATGTGTCATGAACAACGAAAAAAAACGTTTATTTACATATATCGATATATTTTAGTTAAATCTATTTTGCGGGGATGGGAGAAGGAGTTAAAAAACAACTTGATAAAGATTGTATTTCTAGCGAAAAAAAAACTTTTAAAATTCTTTTAAAAAAATATTTCTGCAAAAATGAAGGCCTATCGTAATAGCAGGAATGTCTTCTGTAGGACCCCTTTCCTTCCTGCCGAGAAGCCAAAGAAAAAATAAAACACTAAAGAAAAATTGTCAAGTGTGAATCATAATATAAGACAAAATATAGATATTAACTTGAGTACTTAAGGGAGAATACCAGTGAACGGAAAAATCAAATTTTTAGCCCATGCACCGCTATAATGGTTTAAGGATGAGAAAATATTCTCTGTGCTTTAAGCTTTTAAGTGCTATATTCTTTGCACAGGTAACACAGATACTAGTAGAACAAACTATATACCTCCATCTGTTTATAGTTTGTGCTACTAGTAATTGGGAAGATTTTTTTTTCTACTCAGATTTCCCAGCTATCCTGCTATCCCCACATGTACTTCATGTTAGAATCAGATCCAGCCCCAGCCGCAGTCATCAAGCAAGACGAGCTCTGCCAAAACCCTCGTGCATTCTTCCCAAGCCATGAAACAGAAATCCAGATGTGTTCGTTGGGAGACCGTTCTCTAAAATATTCTATATTGATACTTACGGAAAAGTGCCAAACATTGACTCTATATATGCTATAGAGCCCAAACTACTATCCATACAGGAAAATAGCATTCTAGTAATTTACAGATTGGTTCCTTAACTTCCCAAAGGCTGCACTTACTATATACCTTACTTAACAAAATAATAAAATGGTTCGCCATATGGTCTTGGATCGAGCGCGTTTTTTTTAGCTATAAGAACATTTATGTTAATGTAGCTTAGCTTAACTAAATAATAAAGTGGTTTTGATTCCAAAGTAATCTTACCATTTTACTCTGAACAACTCTCAGCTGAGTAATACATAATTACATTTCGTCCAGCTGCATACTGGTTTGGTCCATACGCCACAACCTCATATTTGCAGAAAATCGATGAACCAATATTAAAAATAGTCGCCAAACCTGTATTCAAAATTTTACAAAATGATCCTCATATGCTTATTTTAATGAAATTTATTAATTCACTATTGATCTTATTAACTGGTTACTAAAAGTCTACAGTTTCTTGTATGGTCCACGTGGAAAGGACGAAACGAAAATGTATGTAAATGTAAGGTCCTGGACCATAATTGCCCTGAATATCGACTAAAATGGCCTGAATAAATCGTATACCCAATTTACACATTATTTACTAAATTTCTATAAATTTTAGCAGTAATTAACCCAGCCAACTGCTAGTCAGACTCGCGCTCGAAGGGTTCCATCATCGTACAAAATTTAACACTATGCACTTATTATTTATTTTTTCCAAATGAGAGTAGGCGTCATGGGAAAATATCACGTTATCATTTGAAAAAATAATGTCGTCATTTGAAAAAAAAATGCCTAATTATGATAATAATAATGAATGAGAATAAAACAAGTAAAAAAACGTCGAAAATTTCACTTTCAGCACGTGTATTTTGGGCAATAAAAAGTTTGAAATCATTGCACGATAGCGAGCACCATTGACGGTAACGTTATTTTCATCGTCATCTTTGAAAAAGTACGGACCAATTATTTCACCACACCAAAAAGTGCATTTTTCAGGATACATTTGCATTGCCTGTGGCTGCTCATCGGAACAAATACGGTAATTTTGTTTATTTACGTATCCGTTCAACCAGAAAAGTGCTTCAGCGCTGAAGACAATTTTTTGGTAAAAAAACGGATCTTCCTCCAGTTATTTCCAGGCCCGTTTACCGAAAACACGACGCTGTGGTAGATCGCGCGGCTTCAGGTGTTCGACGAGCTGTAGTTTATACGCCTTTAAACCAAGATCCTTGCGTGGTGGAATAACACAATTCCAGTTGCTGCAAACCGCAACGAATAGACACATCATGATCTTCACCAACACTGGCGGCTACAACAGCAATATTTTCTTCTTTACGCACTCTACGCACACGGGTGGGTGGCTTAATGTCCAATAACGTGAAATTGGTGCGAAATTTGGTCACGATGGCTTGAATAGCCTGCTCAATAGGGCGATTATGACGACCATAAAATGGTCAAAGTCGCGAAGCACATTTTTCACAGAGCACGAATTTTGATAATAAAATTCAATAATTTGTAAGCGTTGAAATGGCAATGCAAACTGAACAACTTTTACTTTGACACGTGTAACGAATCGCGCGCGAGCTGTCAAAAACAGAGCGCTGAAAAACCAAAGAGCAAAAAAATCACTCGAAGTGAGCGCACTTTCTGCGGTGTATTTCTATGGATGGACGTAGTCAGTCCCATATTACACATATGTGATTTACATAAGAACCCTGCAAATATTTTGGAATATTAGGAGTAAGGAGTCTGTTTCAAAGCTTGGGAAGTGTTTTTAGAGCGTTTTGGATCACCTAAAGTTGGGGTACCAAATGAAATTTTGAGAAAAACCTATACACATACATCACATGCATACAATAATATTCATTGAAATAAATTTTTATTTTTTTAAGTTTTGGAATAAATTTTTTTTTCAATTGAATTATATAAATAAAAAAATATATAAAATAAAAAGTATATTTTTTCACATAATTCAATAAATTAAATATTTTTTAATTCAAATTTAGGGTAGGTCATGTCCCCGTGACCCATCCCCCCGTACCGCAACTTGTGTTATGGCTGCGATGAACGCTTAGTGGAGCAATCGACGATTACGATAACAATTAACCTCGCATGGTAATTGTTATGTAAAGCGATTGTTTACTACTGAGCGACTCAGGTGCTGCAACCGGTAGAACAAACGACAAGGTTGTTGTCGTTTGTTTACAACCGCGTTGTGAGCAAAGAAAGCTTACTTCCGAGTATAGGTTCATAAAAGACCAATGACTGATCTGTCGAGTGCCGGTAGTATTCTAGCCGTTCAGTTCAGAATCGCGTTACATTTTCTGTCATAGTAGTGTCAAGTTTCCGTTCGGTGCGGAGTACAAAATAATTGTTAAAGATTGTTAAGGCAGGTCGAGTCTATGGCAATAAAGAATTACGGTGTTAAAATAATTCGAGTGTCGTTTTATTTCAAAGAAAGTGTACCGCGGTTAATTATTGGGTTTTCGTTGATTGATTGCTTTTGGGCCACGACACTGGGTATTGCTTGCAGAGCACACATCCAAACACCATAAGTTTCTTCCAATGTACCTCATGTACATTGTAGCTGTGTTCTTTTGGTTCCGTGCAGTGCACTGTAGAACACAGGAGATTGCGAATAGAATTGACTTGTAGAGTGTATAGAACTAGAATTTTTTTTGAAAGTATAGAGAGAATAATCAAGGTGCCGTGACTTTAATTCTTACAAAACGTTAAACCTGCTAAATTTTGCCATAAGGTTTATCAAGTTCTATTTTGACATTTTGCAAGGATTCAACTCGTGGCAATGTGATCATTTTCTCTATACTTTCAAAACCTTTGTACTTCTTCTATGCATCCTACAAGTCAATTCAATTCGCAATCTCCTGTGTTCTGCAGTGCACTGCACGGAACCAAAAGAACACAGCTTGTATAAGTTTTCTGCGTCACGCGCCACCTAGCAAAACTTTTGAATACAAAAGAACAAGTATGTCCGTGAAATACCACACAAAACAGCAAGTATGTCAATGAAAATTGACACTTGTATTATTTTATTATTCCGCTGTAAGCATAAGTTCTCTCGCAATTTTTATGCAAAATCGAGTAAATAAAATTACAATGCTTAATTTTAAATACCTTATAGTTTTTAATTTACATTGTAACGCTTTTAAAGCTTTTATCGAAAAGTGTTCATTTTGTCATATTTTGTTTAGCTAAAATATTAGCCCAAAAGATCCAAAAAATAAATATTAAAAAACTTACCTTATCCTTTTATGGCATATCGATAGATTTATATCAAAATCGTGTCATAAATGACTTTCACTTAGCTGGAAAGTGGTGCGAAAGATAACAATTTTTAGCAATTTTATAAATATCAGATAATTATATAATAATTTCTGGATTAATTTTGAGAAATTTTCTACCTTATCTCACTGATTGAACCTTTATCTAAATATCAAAATTTATTTGGATTAATAAGACACACCACCTGTTCTCGAGATATCGGTTGTAATCCGAAGGTCAAATTTCAATTTTCACTGGTATTCCCTTTTAACAAGTTTAGCTGGAATAGATACAGAGAAAATTGAATATATATGAAATTTCTTTGTCACTCGAATCACCAGCTGCAGATTTTGCAGCAATCTCGGTCAATTTCATACTGACTAAATTCGATAGAGTTTCAATGCTATACTCTTCCACGATTCTACAAGAGAAATTTTACATTAAATGAAAAAAGGCTGATAGATTCAAACATAACATACACATATAATTCGCTTAAATAGTTACTTTGAAGGAGCTCTTCACATCATTTCGGTCGAATTGATTTTAAAATAGTTTTTAGAGAATATCGACTTGTGTATAGCACCGTAACACGATTGTGACAGAGGAGGAAAATTAAAAGGCTACCCTTTCTATAGATGTTTTTCTTACCTATTTCTTTATAATTTGAATTCAGAACTTAGATTCTTGAAGGCATCGCTGAGTTCAGCTTTATTCATTTTGGACGATGTTTTATCGATTTGCCTTTTCATTTTGTTGGTATTAAACCTTTTGCTATTTCAAAAATTATACAAGATTTGTTTATTTTCAACTCAGCTTATTAGCGGAGATAATTTATAGACATTTTTTTTGTTTATTAGAGGATATTTTGGTGTAGGGTACTCCAATAAGTAATGCGAATTTTTAAATCAACAGTAGGTTCCTGCAACCAATTTGTATAACCACGGTACAAAGGTCAATAAGGTATGGCTTTCCCAAAAGTATCAAAGTAATTTTGTTTGTTTAGTTCATCGTGTGGTCGGCATTTTCTCGGAGGGAATTTATTTTAAGTTTTTTTATCCTATATTGACGAAAATACATGATGAATTTTGTAATTTTAAGCTGAACAGTGATAAAACACATAATAAAAATATTAATTTTTCCGTTTCCTCACGGTTGAAAAATTTCGTATAAAATTATTAAAAAAATAATATGTACTACCTTGTATATAGTCTTTCAGATAAGCATGTTATCCTTGCAGCAGGTGATAGGAGAACTCAAGTAACAAAAAAAAAATTGTATGGGAAAACGTTAATTCTATTAAAGGTTTACGAGAAATTCGACTAAAAAGGATGTTCCACCTTCATAGTCCAAGTTTGCATTTTTGTTTATATATTTGCCAGCGGAAGCGCCGGAATACTAAAGGCAGATCAACATCCAGACCTCAAGGAGTTATCAAAATTTAACACGGGTTTTCAAATGAGGCAACAAGACACCAAGCCTAGCAATTAGCCTGCCGCAAAGCGTTCTTTGCTCAATGTTGGAAATTTTTCTCTCTCAGGCCAACTTCTGTCAACAGATGTACGATCAAAATTACACTGACAGTACCGAGCCCGGTGGTATCATTTTGTTTTCATTTCTCTGAGGCAAGCTATGCTTGTCTAAACTAAAAATTTCGGATTTTCTTACTTTTTTTTTTATTATTTATTAGCTCAAAACCTATTTTGAAAGCTATTCTCAAAACTAAATTTGTTCCCTTACTGACTGAAAACACGTAATTTAAAAAATATATGGGCTTATTTCGGTATGACCTGAATAGGTTCTGAGCTAATAACTCTTTAACGACTACAGCTAACACATAGGGTATAATAGATAAAATTAAAGAGGAGAGTCTACAGTTTATAGTTTTTATAAAAAAACAGTTATTCTAATGACCGTTTTGCAAAAAAAAAAAAACAATAGGGGTCAAAGTAAGAAAAAAGTAAAAAAATCCGGAATATTTTGTTCAGACCACCGTAACTCCTGAGAGGAGGAGGGTATGGGGCTGGTTGAGCAGTCGTTCTTCGTAAGTTCTTCATACAATGAGCTCTACTGTGACCGTGTACCCAGTACTTCTTAAAATACTGGGTGTTTTGTGGAATACTAGCTTTTTTCTTAACTACCATGTAACTCCTAAACGGTTGATTCCCCCCCCCCCCCCCTGCCATTCAATTTTTTGTTTGGCTGGGTGAGTACTATCACCTCCTGCTCTATTGATCTCCTAATGGGAAACACCCTGTATGTGCACGAGAAATGCCGTTGCCGGTCGAAAACCCATTTTGCTAAAGAATACCGTTTGAATACTTGTTTGGTCTTATTTAATTAATGAAAAGGAGATAAGACCGACCATTGAAATTTGGCCTCATTTCAGTTTATGAAAATGCAATAATGACATTATTTCGCTCGGTCTAGTTTCGCAGCACCCAGTTTATCTATTCGTGGCCATTCACTTCATGAGCAAGCGAACGTTCTGTTTATACCCTAAATGAAATCATAGGGTAAACTAAGTTTGTTATTCCGTTTTTACCGCCCAAAAATAATGCTAGTAGAGATAAATGGGTTGAACACCTACGCATAATATCAAAAGTTATTCTGATTTTTGCATGTCCATCTGTCTGTCCGTCCGTCTGTCCGTTCGTGCACACGGGATATCTATAAAGAAAAAAGAAGAAATTTAAAATCGAAAATGGGCAAATCGGGTAACTCGTTCGTAGGATTGCCATACAAAAATTTAATTTTTAGGTTTTTTACGTATACTGTAAAACCGATCGGTCCTAGACGTTTTTATTGTACTGAAATTATTATGAAATCCTATATATGGTAGTAGATATATATGTATATATGTATTTACTATATTCATGCAACATTTCAGCTCTCTACGTTGACGTGTTCTCAGGTAGTGCCAAAATATATAAGTGAAAAACGAACTTTTTATAAGGCAACCCTACGAAGGAATTACCCGATTTGTGCCATTCTTCAACCTGACTTTACTTTTTCTTTTAAAAGCCCGTGTGCAAGATTTCAGCTCTCTAAATACACGCTTTCTTGAGTTATCGTGCGGACAGACGGACGGACGGACACGCAAAAATCAATATAACTTTTAATTTTATGTCTAATCTATTTTGCTCTACCATCATTATTTCTAGGTGCTACAAACGGAATGACCTAACTTAGTATACCCAATAGATAACATCTAGGGTATAAAAAAAACCTTTCCTACTAAAAACAATTTTAAAATAAACTCATTCGTATTTTTTCAGTGCAATGCAGTGTGTTTCCTAGAATCAAAAGATGTTCCCATGCTAATCAAATCAGCAATACCAACCAATAATACTTATAAAGTACTATTCAGAATTATGTACATTATACATAGGTATATCCATTCAGAATGT
The DNA here is from genome assembly GCA_963930735.1 of Dioctria linearis. Lineage (NCBI taxonomy): Eukaryota > Metazoa > Arthropoda > Insecta > Diptera > Asilidae > Dioctria > Dioctria linearis. The sequence continues at coordinate 81,260,430 of OZ005742.1, forward strand.
TCCTAATTGATTACTTTAATTAATATGTTTGCCGAATACACCTAGACCGAAAAACGGCGATTATTTGCATGAATTACACAACAAATTCTCAATCTCAAACGAATATGCAATAAGAAAGTTAAAAGAGAAAAAAATCCCAAACATTTTTTTCTCGGCTTATATTATAAATAAATATCTTTCGTCTCTCTTTAACTAAACAATAAACGAAAAATATAAAGAACCATTTTTCTTTTTCTCCCATTGCAATCCCAATCCACTCCGACAACAAAGCTGCACACTCAGTTAGCAGCTGTGGGGCTTGCCTATAGCTCGACGTAAATATACTTTATGCCCATACGTGTAGGATACATACTCGTTTTTAGAGCCATATAAGAAAACTATATTTGAAATTCTGTACTGGAGCGCCATCTCGGTAACCTTTTAAGAATTAAAATGAATAAGTTTTAACGGACGAGGGGAATATAACACGGCTTTTTGAGGTTTTTGATTTAAGAAAAAAAAACTCCAACACGTTTTTCAAAAACCTAAATTGGGCAACATTTGAACTGAATAGTTTCTAATATTTATCTGAAGATTTTAAATCAAAATCATAAAATGTTATGGTCGCAGCGTACGGCAGGAGGCAGTATGCTACACTTGTGTCACTGAATCTACCAGAAGTGCTCACATTTTACCGCTCTGCGATTGTGCAGATTATGAGAAATACTCGGCAGACGGGATGAGATCTGAAAAAACAAAAGAGGCCGCAAAAGGTGGGAAGCTAAAGTGATACCGCCATAGTGAATAGTTTTGTTTATAGCGTCCTTCCTGAAAAAGGAAAAATAATAAAAATCAACAAGTGACGATATATCGAAAAAAATATCAGCGATCAGAATTCCAATCGAGGATAATCCTAGACTTCGGCGAATGACACCGGCAAACAGGTAAGCACTCAGTGCGTGGTCATACACAAGTCAAAGCAAATTTTTGCTGTAGTTTTTGTGTCCTAATTGACACCGGCAGACAGCGGAGCACCCAGTACTGTTCATAAATAAGTAGAAGCAGAGAGAGCCCCAACATGGCAGTGTTGTGCGTAAGCAACTACATTTGTAATCAGATTAATAATCATGATTAAATCAATCATGATTACCCATCAATCATTAATCATGATTACATCGGGTAATCTTAGGAAAATGTAACCGTAATCATGATTACATGATTACATTTATTTTGTTTACAAATGAAAGAGATTTCTAAGAAAACAAACAATCTGTGATTGTAAGTAAGAATTTTTATTGTAGAAAACTCCAAGGCACTGTTGAATTATGTATTAATTGGAGTCAGTATAAAGAATGTAAGTGGTTCTATTGATAGAGACACGCACATATCTGATCATCAACTTACATTCAAGGATCTTGATTATGTGGGAAAAACGGTAGAGAAAAAGAGTAGATTTCTGGGGCGTATTAGAGAGTCGTTGAGCACGGAAAATGCAATAATGCCCTTTAACGCTTTGATTTTGCCACACTTTTCATATTGCTCCAAATTGTTATATGCTAGTTCGAATGAATCCAAGGGCAGATTGCAACTGTTGTAGAATAAGACAAAGTGAGTTATTCTGAAATGCAGCATATACACCAGTTAGAAGCATGCTCGAAGCGCTGCCATGGGTAAATATTACTGACATGACAGCAAGAGTGAGGATGAAAGATTAGATTTACTAACAACTACCTAACAAAACGATACAGTTTGTTTTTGATATCAGATGATTATAACTCTACCTCCCTTTCTTAATTACTAATAATTGGTAAAAGCAATCCACAGATATCAGATATTCCATTACCATCCCACTACAGAAATGTGCTTACAAACATTAGTTTATGTGCCAACCGATTTCGGAATAGAGATGCAACGTTTATTTTCTTTTAACTACAATTTTAAAACTCTTGCAAATTTGTAATCAAAAAATGTAAAAATGTAATCATGATTACGGCTACGATTGATCAATCATTAATCACCAAAAATGATTACTTTTCTGATTAATATTATTAACCTGTAATCATGATTACAGATTACAGATTGTATTTTGCCCAACACTGCTACACGGGTCTATATCTAAGCTGAAGCAAATTATTTTAATTTTTGTATCTAATTGATACCGACAGACAGCGCAGTACCCAGTACGGGCCGAGATTTTGAACACAAGCACGATCTTATAAGATGCGCGACAACGTCTAACACGAGTAATATTTTGTACTAAGTTTTATCCTAGTTTCTGAGTTCTAGTATAGGGCCGAAAGGAGGCCTATTGATAATAAGTTTGTATAGTTTCTGCATCTAGGGCAAAGCGGACAAACAAGAAGGCCTCTGCGGTGGACCAGTGACAACAAATCACATAAGTGACGCTCTAGTATCACAGTGTTTTAGAAACAGAATTAAACATAAACTTTGCTTTAGTTTCGGGTTTTGAACTAATGGAAGTACGCACCGAATGGTGAAGAGTTTGCTGAATTTTTCAGTACCTGCATTAGGTAGGTACGTCACAGACCGCAGAGCGTATGGCCCACAATGAAATAGTATTTGATAATTTTTAAGAATATTTAGATGCATACCTTCTGTATGCCATTGTTAATCGAACATTGGATTCCACATAATATGAATTTCAGCTGATTTCTAAGAAGTTTTAGAGCATACCATAAGTATGCTTTCTGTGTTGGAACTTAATTTAATTTTTTTTTTTTTTTTTTTTTTAAAGATGTTGAAAATGTTGATTATCAATATTGTAGAGCAAAACATTATTAATATTTTTCGATTTGTGGCGCGCAAAAGGTGGAAATTATTGGCTAAAACTGGAAATTAATACCAAGAACTGGCTAGATTCAATGTTTCCTGCTTCTTGTTAGGCTATAAGAATTTCACAACTTACATTTTCTGCTTTTAATTCGTTGCGTGATGCTTCCACGTTTTGCTTTGTCAATGCCAAAGATAGAGGTGGCTTAAGGTATGTGGGATCAGAATATTGTCATAATTACTTCGTAACGGTGATAGATAACTCGCCGGTGAAAAAAAAAATTCCCGGGATTTTTCTTTAGTTGTATAGCTTTTTCAAGAAGATGTTACATTTGTTCTGTGTAAGTCAAAGATGATTGATATATTCATGGCCAGCATTTACTGCTAGATCTAGTCTCGAACGTGGCAACGAGTGCCGGTTCTTAAAAACGACAACTCAGCGTTTAAATTTCCAAATATAAAATTTAACTCAAAAATCAAAATTGCTTATGACAACATGCAATTCAAATAAGCTTAAGAATAATATTTCATTAACTCAATGTAAAAATTCAAAATTCAATAACTAATATTTCTTAAAATAATAAATTCAAAATAAATTCAATTAAACTTTGTCTGAATGACGTAATCTAATCCGCTACTTTTGATCTATTCTTCCTGAAAAAACTAAGAAGAAAAATTAATCTTCAGTAGACTATATTTCTATGGAATTATATGACACTGCTGCAACATGTACAGTCTGAAGATGAAAATTCAGAGTGTAATACCGATGACGACACTACGGAGTATGCTGCAGTGTGTGGGTGCAAGTGTTGCAATGTGAAATTACAATGGGAGTAAGTTTTCAGATTAGACTCTGAACAGAACTAGACTTCTGTATGGAAATGACGAACACGATTATTTATTCAGATTATCCTCTGAATCAGATGAACTCTCAGCCAATAATGGTGCAATCTATTGCGACTCGTCGGCTTTATATAGCCGTGGTCACCCGTTATGTTCTTCTCGCCTCTTAGTATTGCCCTAGAAAAGCTCATTTCATTTGCTTGCATTTTGACTGGGGCGAAGGCAAACTCAGCTTACTGGACAAATGTCACTTGCGAAATTGTCATTGCGAAATTAATGCATATACAGAGGTGAGTAAGTTTTGATATATTTACCATTGTTTAATGTTTGTGTAATTTTTTCTTGTTTTATCAACAATTTCCCTGTTTATTTTTAGATAAACAGTGTAAATTGAAAGATTGCCTCACAAATTAAAAAACGTTCGAATGTTTGACGAATTTACAAGAGTCTTGTAATTCTGATGTGGAATTGTTATGAAGTGTTTCAGATAAGTGTTTTATGTCTTTTCTTAATCTAAGATCTGACACTTTGTCATTCCATTTATTTGATAATTTTAGGATTTTGCAAATGGGATATGTAGCAGGAGGTACATCGGGGAAGTTCTGTCTGCCGGAATTATTAGCAGGAAATTCATTGTTAGATGAGAGATATATTTGTGTTTGGGGTAAGCAATTGCCATTGAGTCAAATTGCTAGAGTGCTTCAAGTGCTTACGTTCTACGCGTAAAAAGGCTACCAGACGTATATATAAGAACGATTTGGCAGCGTAACTTTACTTGGAATTAATTACAACATGGTATCACTAATTGGGATTGATTGAAAATAACCTGAAAAAAAATCAACATATGTGCAAAATAATTAAATGCTTTTCAATGATAAATGCATAATAACCGATATATAGGGAATAGAGGAAAAATTATAATTTAAAATTTGTTATATAGATAATTGGTACTTTTCAAGAGTCTACGCAGTTTTTTCTTCTCCTCTTTGTTTGAGGAGGTGGCTCAAAACTCAAAGTTTTGGAATTCCAACTCAGTTTTATTTAGTTGACTACTGTTTTATTAGAAAAGACATCAACACTATTTTTTATATCGAATTTAAATAGTCTTCATTTTAAAATTTCTCACTATCAATACCACCCAAAATGTTACTCTTTCTGTAATTTTGTACTTTTTCTTAAGCATAGAGATTTTCTATTGCGTTATGAGTGAAAACAGGCAAGAGCCCGTCCTGTATCCAAAAGTACGATAGTATTAAGACTTTTGTCTTTCCGTGGCTGTGTGCGAACGCATTTCCAGGAAAAGTGATTAGAAAAGTTAACAATTCCTAGAAAGGATGAAATGTGAGTAAAGATGAAATTTACGTCTGAGTTAGGTATAGATTTCATTGCTAGCAATTATGAGGTCGAAAGTGTGAATGCATTTTATTATACCTTGTCCTTCCTAAAAGATCCTGGTAAAAGGTATGGTGTGAGATCCTCATAGCACTTGGAATGTAACATCAATTCGCAGTAGGGCATGGTCACGGGTTGACGCGTTGTTTAAAATATAAAATTCAGTTAAGTGTGTTTTTCAATTGTGTTAACGCTTTTCAACAAAATTCCCGATTAAAACGGTCAGCCCGTGGCTGTGGCAGTGAACACAAAAGCACGCCGACAATGCACTAGAATACGCTAGAAAGAAAATAAATAAAACAAGACTGTTTGCCTTTGTTTGAGAAAACGTAGAAGAGACAGTCAGTCCGAACAAGCATATCGAGAATGTCCTTTCGCGGATCGATTATAAACTTTCATTTGTATTTATCTTATTATCCTTTATCTAAATTCATAACAACATATTACTTCTCAGGTACTCACTGATATATAACCTGGTTTTCATATCATATACCATAAGTAAAAGTTGCAGATAAAATATCGATATAGAAAAGCGGCATATAGGGTATATACAGGGTGTTTCCCCTTAGGAGGTCCATAGAGCAGGAGGTGATAGTACTCACCTAGACGAACCAAAAATTGTATGGCAGGGGGGGGGGGGGGGCAATATCAACCGTTTAGGAGTTAAAAAAAGCTAGGTTTTTACAAAACACCCTGTATCTTAAAAACTACAGGGCGTATGGTCACAGTTAAGGGCTCACTGTATGCAGAGCTCAACGACAGCTCAACCAGCCCCGTACCCCTCTCCCCTCAGAAGTTATGAAGGTCTAAACTAAAAATTTCGGATTTTCTTTCCTTTTGTTTTACTTTGACCTCTATTATTTTTGCAAAAAGGTCGTTAACATAACTTTTTTTTATTAAAACTGTAAACTGTAGACTCTCCTCTTTAATATGACCTATTACACCTAATGTGCTATCTGAAGCTCTTTAAGAGTTATTAGCTCTAACCTATTCTCAAACCTATTTTCAAACCTATTCTCAACGATAATTTGTTCCCTTAGCACGTCATTTTAAAAAATATCGTCTAATTTCGGTGTGACCTGAATAGGTTATGAGTTAATAACTGTTTAACGGATACAGTTAACACATATGGTGTAATAGGTCAACTTAAAGGGGAGAGTCTACAGTTTACAGTTTTTATAAAAAAAAGTTATGTTAACGACCTTTTTGCAAAAATAATAGAGGTCAAAGTAAAAAAATAGGAAAGAAAATCCGAAATATTTAGTTTAGACCATCATAACTTCTGAGGGGAGAGGGCTACGGGGCTGGTTGAGCTGTCGTTGGAAAGGCCATAAAGCTCTGCATACAGTGAGCCCTTAATTGTGACCATACGCCCTGTAGTTTAAAAATATACAGGGTGTTTTGTGAAAACCTAGCTTTTTTTATGAATCACCCTGTAACTCCTAAACGGTTGATATTGCCCCCCCCCCCCCCCTGCCATACAATTTTTGGTTCGTCTAGGTGAGTACTATCACCTCCCGCTCTATGGACCTCCTAAGGGGAAACACCCTGTATAATATTTCAATAACAGAAAAATAATAAAAACTATTCGTCTTCTTATAAAATTTTATTCATTATCTTAACAAATTAAATCACTTTTAAATACTCTTATGAACTTAGCGCTTCCATATTTTTAATAATCCATGGTCTAAGCACAGCAATATTTGTATATACGCCGGGTTCTCCAGGACGAGCACATCCCTTACCCCTGTTCTACGATCTTTTTTAATTTATTTAAAACTAATTATTGCATTTCGATGGGACGCACTTTCCCATTGCCACATTTAGGGCTTTAGGTTCTTTAAAAGAGGACATATATTCATCAACTTTACATTTAAATATAGTGGTCAAATAATAGAAACTAAGCTTCGATTTTTTAGTAAAGTTCCTGATGCAAATTTTCCAAATATTGGTGCATTTCATACCCCTTTGAAAAATACGCAAGTTACATAATGTACTGCACTGTAGCAAACTTTGTGATGAAAAATTTTAACGAACCCCTTCAGAGAAATTTGCTTTTGTAAATACTTCTCTTTTCAAATGTTTCTCTAAGTACCGAAAATACATATAGAATATTGTGAAAATGCTCCCTGTAAAATTTTCAGTCGATAAATTACGCAATCATAAACATGTTGTACAAAGTAAACAATCTTGCACCTATGAGGGTACATCGTAAGAGGCTCCTGATCAGCAGAAGCAGACACCTACCTATGCAATCATTGGACGAACCGAAAGAATTTTAAGGAAAAATTTATAAAATGTTGAAATGGTGATTAGGCCAGTTTGTATTAATATGGAAGAGTAAGTAAGTACTTTTATTTAATTAAAGATTGAGCTAACTTAGCTTTAGCTGTGAATAAGTAAGAATTATGCACTATCGTAGAATTTAGGAAGCTATTGTGGATTAGAAAGGGTTAGTTTCTGTGCCGCATCATTAGCTTTAAAATATTGAATTGTAAGACACTATGAAATATCAAATATTTACGAGCGCTTCACGCACAGCTCATTTTTAGGGTTCCGTACCCAAAGGGTAACTACAGGAACCCTATTACTAAGACAACGCTGTCCGTCCGTCACCAGGTTGTGTCTCAAGAAGAAACGTGGTATTAGGGAGTATTTGAACCCCAATGGTACTAGAATTTTCTACCGACAAAATAGATTTTCGCCCAGCTTGAAAGAAAGCATTGTTTTGTACACGATAGATGGTGCTGTTGTTGAGATCTAAAAAACTGCCTGAGAACGGGTCGATGTGGAAAGCTGAAATTTTGTACACGGCGTTTTCATAAAAATTGCAAACACAAGTTCACAAATGGACTAAATGGGGCAACTCCTTTCTAGGATTTAGAATGTATATATTTGAAGACTGCCTTATAACGATTATATGTAGAGAGCTGCCATTTGGTACGTCGTGTTTTGATAGCAATAGTAAAAAAAATTTAAAAACGGACTAAATAGAGCAATCCCTTCTTGGTGTTGCCATAGACATTTTTGGTTTTCACTATATATTTGAAAACTGTCTGAGAACGCGGCGACGTGGAGAGCTCGAATTTTGTACCAGGCGCTTTCATAAAAATTAAAAATGCATGTTCAAAAATAGACCAAATCGGACAACCTCTTTTTAGTGTTACCATACAAAACTATAGGTTTTCTTTATATATTTGGACGCTGCCTAACGCGTCGTCGTATTGAGCTGATATTTTGCACACGAGCCTTTTTTAAAAAAAAAAATGTAAATTAAGTTCAAAAATGTGACCAACTCTTTATGTGGCTGCCATACAAAAAATTTGGTACGTGGTGTTTTCATAGCAATGGTAAATAAAATTTCAAAAATGGTCTAAATCCGGTTAGCCCTTCTTGGTGTTACCATACAAAACTTTTGTCTTTCAATATATACTTGGTAGCTGCCTGAGAAGGCATCGAGGTGGAGAGCTCATATTTTGTACATTGCGTTTTCATAAAAATTACAAATACATTTCGAAAATGATACTAATCGGGCAACTCCTTCGTAGGGTTGCCATAAAATAATTTCGTGTTTTACTATATGTTTCGATACTGCTTGAGAATGTGTCGACTTAGAGAGCTACATTCCACCACACATATTAATGTAGGCACGCACACATATATACACACGCACACACGCACACATAGAGACACAGAGTGAAACCGTAGAGTACGGAATCGCGTGATCAAGTCAGATAATATGTAGCTTAGATATTACGCATCTCTAACAGCCCCACCCACTTAGGTGTTTATATTATCGCCGCGCAACGACGACGGGCTTCTCATATGGAAGTTTGAGGTAAATTTCAATGTTACAATATGATACCAGATGGGCTTTTATCTTTATTTCATTTATATAGTACCTACCCATCTGAAAATAAAATATCGGTGGCGACATCTCTTGTCTCACCATGACAATCAAACTGGAACTCTATCATATATAGGTATTCAATGCCTAAAATGATTTTTGTAATAAATAAAATTTAAGTTCAAAGCTCATTGCACATTGATAAAGCAAGCGGTTATAATTATTATCATAGAGAATTTTTGTTGCCGCAGTTACTTTCTACAGTGTCAAAGTATCATTTTCAATATTTGTAGTGTAACAGAAAGACAATGAATATCTCTGATTATGTTGACATACGAATTGTTCGAAAGTTATATCAGTTTATCGGTGCCGTAAAAAAAAAAGGAATGATATGATATGAATTAATGTCTTTTTGGGCTTCTTATGATTTGTTCTTCCTGTTCTTACCTCAAGTTTCATTCAAAACATCTTGCGAGCAAATTCATCGTTACCTGAAATAACAAGAATCGACTTAACTTCCACTTCCGCACGAAAAAAAAGGAGATTTTACGAAGTGACAAATTTCGACCATATTACAATCTGAAATGGAATTAAAGTTGAAATTTGCTAGGCAATAAAGTCGAAAGTATAAAAACTTTTTCCTGACCTCATGTAAAAGGCGAATTTATCCACCTCTTACAGAAATCTGGAACTAATCGATATATAAATATTTAATTTCACTAATGTACATCAACGAACTTCGTTTCCTAAAACCTTGACAATATTGAATGGAAAAACCCAAATCATCTTAATCCCTTGTTGGCAAGTGACTCGATAATGACGTGACAACACGAGGATTTAGGCGGATGCGAAGTGTCATTAGCCCTGATGTGACCTGTCGTCCGGCGAATTCCATCTGCAGTTGTTTCGAGGAGTATAAGGACTGATAATAATAATCATACCCCTGGGGAAATTCTGAGACGTAGCCGGGTTTTTTTTTCAATGTTCGGTTATATCAGACCAGCTATCACCAATAGCGCCAATAGGGTATAATTACCACGAACTCTCGAGCACTTGCGCGAACCTAAAAGTTAATTAGTCTAATGCAATCTGGGGCTAAGCGTCCAAAAGAATTTGGGCGTCGGATTGTAACAATGACAACCTTTCTAACTCGTTTGCCCTACGGCAATACCGGCGAAATTCTCTATGCAATGGTTTGAGCTCAGACTGTCCGATAGTAGTCTGCCTTGTTGACTTGAGATTTGCTTGAAAATCATATGATGAAGCGAATGTAGTAGACTTGAAAAATTGATCCAGTAGGATTGGGAAAAGTCGATGTTCTCCGATGTATCTGAATGTACTGGATGTGGCCAATCTCTAAGCGGAGCCATGCAGGCCACCGCTAAGGTCCAGATAATTATTTAAATTGTTTTTTTTTTAATTTGTTTTTATAATCTCAAAAGTCTAGAGCTAGGGCATAAGCACAATGACGCACCGCACCTAGCATCGCACATCGCATCGCCCTGAGCTAGATGTGCGATGATAAAATTTATCCCTTATCTCAAATATAAATGGCCACAGTGGTACACCGCACCTTGCATCGCCGCCCGCAATAACCATTGCACTGAGCCTAACACTGCAAACAGGAAATGAGTAGTTATTTCTTTTGTGGTCCGTTGGTAACATTTATAGCAACTGGAGCGAATTTAGTAGATTTAACTTTTTTTGTTTTGTGAAAATGCATTCGAACATCCAATCAGGGCTGCCAGATTCCCCGATTTATCGTATTTTCCCCAATTTTCAAGTATAATTCCGATTCCCCGATATTGGCTCTGTTATTTCCGATAATTTACAGCCTCTTTCGATTTTTAGAGATTTTCACTTCTAACCCATATTTTATTATATTAACGCTTCTGACACTAACCTAAGGAACATGAAAAGTTAGTAAAAGCAACAAACTAGTTCCTATATACATGCAAAAATATGGATCGGACGAGCGAAACTATAGAGAAATCTGTGAAATCTGACAAAAACCTCACATTTTTCCATTGTGACTTTTTGATTTTGTTCAGTTGATTTCACAACCTTAACCGGGTATTTTTCTAACAGGATCTCCATTTATTTAGTTCTTCTCTTATGTGATGAATAAATTTATAGTAAGAAAAAGTAAGACTAAATGCAGGTATAAAAATATTTACATACCTTGAAAAACTGTCGATTTTTCTAGAAAAGAAGGACTTTCACTTAGTACGTGTACCACGTTCAGTGCCAGATGATTCAGATTTAGATCATGAAATATTGCCGAAAATAGCGGTAATTTTACAGGGTTTGAATTATGTAGCTTTTGTAATTGTGAGTAAACCCAAACATGTATGTGTAAACATTTTGCAAATTGTGCCAACATCATCCGAAATTAAAAAACTGGTTGGTTGAAAATAAAAACTATGGCGCGACCCGTAATATTGCATTTTGCAGTCTGCTCTGTTTCACAGATAAATATTAGCAAAACAGAGTTAAGAAATTGATTGCATGCGGAAACCTTAAAATGCATTTTATTGTCCAATTATTTTTTAACAAAAAACAGAGTGAAGCCTATAAATAAAAACATGCTTAAGCGCTTTAATTCTAAAATGTATTAAAACCAGTATGAAACTTACTGATAAGATTGAAATAGGGCAAATGGCAATAAGGATGTTAATCTAATCTATTTTATAGTTCTGGATACATCCTTAAGTTTTTCTAAATTTATATTTTATTGGATTTTTATAAATTATGTGATTTAATTCTTTCACCGATTTTCTATCCAGCATTTTCCCGATTCTTGTATGCTGCCATCTGTAGTTAATTTTTTTATTAATTTTTTATTTTTTACACATTTTTGTACTATTAGAATAAAAGAAGCATGCTGGCATTCGTCCGCATTACAGACAAAGATTGGGTTTTTACAGGGTGTTTCCGTCATGGAGGTCCATAGTGCAGGAGGTGACAGTACTCACTTAGGCAAACAAAAAATTAAATGGAAGAGGGGGGGGGGGCATCTCAAACATTTCGGAGTTACAGGGTGATAAAGAAGGGATGCTAGTGTTTCGAAAACAGCCTATATTTTAATAACTACGGGGTATGCGGACATTGTTTAATTACTCATTGTATGAAGAACTTCATGGATTTTTAAAGGACTGCTCAACCAGCGCCTCATTTCTCTCTTCTTAGTAGTTATAGGGATCTAAAGTTATAGTTTCGGACTTTCTTACCTTTTTTTTTGTTTTTTTACAAAGAGCTGACTAACATGTGTTACCTTAGTGACTGAAAACACGGCAGTAAAAAAAATATGGTTTAATTTCGGATGACCTGAACTGGTTATTAGCTAATAATATTTTTATGGCTACAGTTGGGATATAGGTGTGAAAGCTCAAAATGATTAATAGAATCTAAAGTTTAAACGTTTTATAAAATCCAGTCATGTTAATCAGCTTGTTTAAAAAAAAGAGAAAGTTTAATTTGAGACCGCCATACCTCCAAAATGGTTATGATGGCGCTTTCCCCTGTCATATAACTTTTTATCTGACTAGGTCAGTAGATACTATCATCTCCTGCCCTATGGATCACCATGGTGGAAATACCCTGTATATTGAGTTTTAATAAATTCCACTTACTAACTTCACACAAAACTTCGTCCTCTTCGGAGGAACTGCGACTGGAGTGTTGAATTCTGCCATATGCTTTAACGAAAACTTAAAGTTGCTTTAGTCAATGTGCAGTGATTCGATAGGGCAATTAATTTCGCTATGTGCAAAGTGAGATGTCCTAGGGAATGTTTGGTTTTGTGCAGTGCAATGTGCGATGCTAGGCGCGGTGCGGCGTTGTGTCCGCGCACTTAGTCCTTCTGCGTTCAACAAAGTGTTACTAGACACGAATTTCGAAATTAATTTTGCTATAGGTACACAAAGTGGTTGGTCAATGGATATGTGCGACCCGGCAAAGACGTGCCCGTCAAATACAAGTATGCTTGACATCTATATGTATTTAAATAAAAGTATTCAGGTTTTTTGAATAATTTTTTAACAGCGTAGGATTTAGAAAAATTTTGATCACAGTATCCGCATAATAGGAGTCAGTCGTATGAGAAATTTTGTTGTAGTGAAAAGAACAAACTGGCTGAGGGGAACAAAAGCCAGAAATCTACGTTTCTAAATAAGCTTGACATTATGATCATCGCCACGAAAACTGTTTTGAACACTCAACCTGTCGCAAATCATTATAAAAAAGTTTATATAAGACTGAAAGAAATATTTATCTACAACTAATATGCATAACTATGAATAATATGTATATATGTCATGAATCGACCAATTTATATGATTAGAATATCCCAAATTATTGGTCTCCTACACAGTCAATTATGTGCTACAATAAATTTACATATGGTTTACTTCTTGATTCTGTGGTTACATTGTGCTTGATAAAAAAACGGAAACAAAACCATCAAAACCCTGTAATTTCTATTGGTGGAATTTCACCATTTATTCGGCAAAATTTCTTATTCATATTTGTAGCTAATACTTCAGCATTGACAGTTATTTACACTTACTTTTCTTTATACACTCTGAGACCAGTATCTCAGGTATCCCTTTTTGGAGTAAATATCTCAACAAAACCCTTTTATCCACAAATACCAGTATATTACAAAAATTTATCATGAATCCCATTACAATCTTACAGTGTCATAAATACTTTTGAAGATAGCTAAATTTTTATTTGATCCTAGGACTAGATCTTATGAAAGATATTCATGAAAAACTATTAAAGCGAACTTTTTACTGTCGAACAATTCGTTTTCGAGGCAAATACATAAAATAAATTTAACTACATAACGGGTAATACAGAATTGTGTGCATAAATTATTATTACGGTGTATTTAATAAATTTTCCCTGAATTAATCCCTATTTTAATAATTTCATAAATCGGCTATTATATCATAAAAAAAATCTTTTGAAGCTACATATACGTAGGACATGCTATACAAATCACGTGATAAATATTCTCACCTCTTAATCGTTTAGATTCTCCACTCACTCAATTAAGTGAATATTTTATGAAGTGGCATCCCATTAAGCAGAAAGATGAATTTACTGACATACTTTACAATTTGCATATTCCACTAAAAATTTCCGCATCATTACCTTTCACCTTACTTTACGATAAAATCAACGTCAAACTTCTTCAAGAGGATCAACTCCTGACGGTAATGTCTATGTAGAGCTTGTAGCTCTATTATCTCAGTTTATTGGAAAAGGCACAACTGAGGACAAGGATATTGCCGCAAAGTTAGAGAAAAAGATAAACTAAATCTACAGAAGATTACATAAAACTGTACCCGGGTCAGAGAAGTTTTAAAAGGAATTGAAATCGATTTTCTCAACTCTAGCATATGGGTCAGAGCATATACATAGACTGTGGATATTACAGGAATGTACGTGCAAGGCTCGTAAGCTTTTGATACTTACCACAGAATAGAATCGATGAGAACCACTTTCCAAGCTTTGCTACAAAAAGTTTATCAAGTTCATACAAAGCACTTGAAGGATTTTGCTTTCCGAGCGAAGCATAAAATCAATGCAAAAATACCTAAATTTTTTCAACAGCAGAGGGAAATGAGAGTGGAACCACTTTTTTGTTAAACTCAATGGCTTACAAGAGTGCATACAAATTGCTTTGTGGTGAAATCGGTTTAGCGGATATTTTTCCTGCATTCAAATTGTGTGAACTATGCAAACTCAAGAGCAAAAACAAAGCGCATACATAACTGTAAATACTAATTAGAGGAAAACAAGTTGATAAATGATAAGATGTTGTTAAGGTTGATCAAAAATTTAAAATTAATGACTTAGGGCGGGGTCCTGTAACTCTGATGGATGAGTAATAACAACTCCCATCTATTGCTGTTTATTAACATCTTTCGAATACCAATCAACTTAGTTGAGAGTTTTTCATCAAACATCCGGAAGTTTTCAACTAAAATACATAGTTTGGCGAATAATGCCTATTCTCTAGTAGACCAACCGACCATCCAATTTTTGTATGCTAAGAATTACCACACAGACATCCGATGGTCGACAAGTATTTAACAATTATTCGTGCACCTTGATATTTTGTTGCCAAAATTATCAACTGGTGCAAAATGGAGATAAATTTTGGTGAATTAAACATCTACATAAACACCTCCCATATTTATGGAATATTTATTTATTTATTTATTTATTATACATTGATTGTTGATTGTTGGCTAAGACTATGGAATATATATTGCCAAATATCTTAGGCATTGAAAATGTATGATTGCTGAATTTTCTATTTTGGCCGCGAATGTCGGCTGAAATAAGCAGCGAGTGTTGGCTGGCTGTGTGTTAGCTACCTAGCTGTCAGTCGCGTATGTTACCCCTAAGACATAGCAGACGCCTAACTGATAGATTCATTCTATGTCTTTTCTACAAAATTGTTTACCACCGAGTTTTTACAGTGTGCGTAGTGCTAAATCTTAATTAAAGGGGAATGCCCGCTTTTCATACAACTTTAGGCCCGACACCTCCAGACATGAGATATAGGTTAGTTAAAGTCAGGTTATGGCGGCAACCATACCGCGAACCTCTGCGATCTGCATCACTGACACTATTTGCGGACCATCGTGAAACCATCTTAATGGGAACCTACCTGGGAATGATATCATAATTTACGAGGGTGCGGTGAAACCAGCCACAGGAGTTAATGAACCTTACCAGGTCTCCCACCTCCTTGTCTACTAACTCCCCCAATTCGCCGAAGAAGTAGCTGCCGAGCGCACTCATTCTTCTTACTCAACCTCTCAACCTCTTCCGCATCCATACACCTTCTGCAAAAGTCGTTGTATCGGGCTTGCATACGCTCTATATGCTTAGCAAAGAGGCAGTATCCCGTAATAACTGCGATAAGATGACGCACATCACAACGGCTCCTCCTCAGCAGAGATTCAGTCCTTCTAGGACAATCTTCGGGTCACAGCTATCTTGAAATCGCACATATAGTCAATTCTCCCCATCTCCGATTAGCCAGCTTCCAGACATGTACGTCTAGAGTTCTCTTCACTGATTCTAGGGTCCAACCTACGGCTTCCTCTGCTAGACATATATTCATAGTTGAACTCTTTCTGGCTAGAGTATCCGCTGCCGAGTTTCCAGGTATGTCATTGTGGCCAGGCAACCAGCAGAGAATAGCCCTGTGGTTAGCGCCCAGTTCATCGAGCTCACAGCGACACTGTTGCACTAGACGCGATATAATGGTGCTCGAGTCCAGAACTTTGATTGCAGCTTGGCTGTCAACAAAAATCCTAATGACTCGATCAATGGATACAACGTGAGTTGTTCGTAGCAACCTTGTCGCTTTGCAAATGGCCAGGCCCTCTGCTTGGAACACACTACAGTGGTCCGGTAGGCGGTACGATACCTGTATTCCAGGTAGCGCTGAGTATAGTTACCATGGCTCCCACTCCCACATCTATGAACCTTCCGTAAAGACACATATATCAGAGTAAATTGCCACGCCCACTCATCTCTACTAGGAATGCTAGTTGGGAACATTTTATCAAGAGCTAGACTTGGAACAATGTAATCCGTAGCTACCCGTATAGTCTTCAGGACAGAGCTTCAGTATACTGTTGTGTCCACTATCTGCTGTTGACCAGCAGTTCGACTCCTCAAGTCTTAGTGAACTTTTAGCAGCTATACATTTGGCATGGATGTCGAGGGGGAGGATCCGAAGCATAATCTCCACAGCTGCCAGATAAACTGAACGGATAAATTTGGTACATTGCGTTGTATAATATTTTCAATCCTTTGTAGGCGAAACTCGGTTTTGGGTCAAATCTGTCCTATTTTCACCTGCTAGACTATGTGGCATCTCAGTTGCTAAATCTCGTTTAATAGAAGCCTTAAGACCCGATCAACATGGAACTATAAGGATCTCATCTTAATAATCGATAATTGATAAATTCACTTTCAAGAGACACATCTCCAATAGACGTATGACACGGAACAATTTCAATTACCATTACGACTGGTGATTGACATTTGATTAGACCATTGCGTAAACAATTGTATATGAACTCATTCGCTTGCGGGGTTTTAAATGAATAAGCCCCAAGTTACCCATGCATCCTATCATATGAACATTCGCAGCACGAAAAGCTGCTGCAATATACCTACAACGACTTCCTTTTCTGGAGCGTCCTTTGTTCCTTGATATGAAAAGATTGAAATTCATTTCATCCATGTATATGATTGGTCTATTTTTAGATTCATATGCTATAAGTAGCTCAACATATTGACGTCTTTTTCTTTTATTATTTTTATTATTCGCGTTTTCAGGTTTCTTTCGAATATTCTTTAGTGTAAAAAGCATACCATCTAAATGTTTGCGCACACTTTCCACGAAGGCATCAATCTTATAAGTCTGCATAAGTTTCTCTATCATTTGCCCTAAACTTATTCTTGTGTTTGTTCAACACATGTCTCCATAAAATTACGATGTTCGTTTCTAATTTGACTTCTCCTATTCCCACCTCGTTATTTTTCGGTGACATTCTGTTCAATAACCCACCTATATGCATTTGTCGGTTTCACTCCTAATCTTGTTGCGAGCACTCCCTACCATTGTTATATACGGCACAAATTTGTTTCTTAACATTATAAGCTTCACCTTTTTAAATATACGGCATTTTAAGCAAAAATATTATATTTATAGATATATATCGACAATAGAAAATGTTTAGCTTTCTGGCTAATATATAACAAAGGAAAAACTTACACATTGTTTTATCATACCCGGCTTGCTACCTTTCCATTTTCAAATTTTTAAGTAATTTTTTCAAATTTTAAGTTAAAAAAACTTATTAATAAGCTGATAAAGACACACTCCTTGTAGCAAGATCAATTGTGAATCTCAGACCATCCAATGAACATCCCAGAGACCAGAATATTTACCGCCAGTGAAGCTACCAGTAAATCAGACCATTCCAGCCGCCACTCCGATAACAAAACAGCTCCAGCGGTCAACCGACCAGCCCTGTCCACCAGTGGAAAAAAGCGTCGCACTAGAGCCGCAGTCAATTACCTCCTAGTAACGCGACTGATCACATCGTTCTCCTAGTCCTAATATTTAATCCTTTCCGTCTTGGCTATATCTAAGGCATACGTACACTATCGTTTTGGCCCTGGTACTAGCATTCGCATCAATTCCTGACCCGCTTTTCTTCTTCGTGTTGGCCATAATAGTAGCGTTTGCATGTACTCATGACCAGATTCTTCCGTGTGGTCTTCAGTGGTCTAAATATTCTTTCAACGTCCTTGAACTGTGCCCTGGACGACCCTTGACTACCCGTTGCATTCACTTACCTCTACAGGTATTATCCATCCCTATTTATCATTCATTCAAATTCCGTAATGATTCTTTTTTTAAAATGTGTTCTGTAATTATATTTAATTGATTTTACATATTTATCGAAAATCATTTTTTTTAACACCATTTTTCAATACAGATTCATTGGAAATTTTAAAAGGCAAATCTCCTCTGCATGCTTCAGTTATCTAACAAAATTTTTAACTCAACCACAAGGGCTCATGACACCGAAAATGTATTACAAGTGATTCACAGTTCAAGTGCCACAAAGTGCTCCAAATGCAACGTACCTCACCTATGTATATCTATGAATATATATCTCAGCTGGCTCCATTGTAGGTAGGTACCTTTCGCCTCGACTTAAAATGCCATACCTACTCTTCCCAAAAGTTTCGGAGACATGCATGCGATAGAATAAATTACGAGCACCACATGGCTGTAACTTAATAATTGCTTTTATGCAGCGAGCTTAGGCTGAAAATTTCTTACGCTCTGATGCACTCAAATATGTGGGTGGATTTGCTTTATATATGGTTATTCGGAGTGACATCATAAAATAAAAACTTTTGAACTTAGATGAATTTAAAGCAGTTCCATATTCAGTTGAAGTTGGAATTCACTTCAGAATTTTAATGTCATTAAAAAATACGATTTAAAATAAAAAATCACTGCCATTTCTCAACCTTTTAGGGTGGTTTGTTCATTATTGAAAATTATATTTTCTACTTACGGAATATAATGATGACAGGTGAGTGATGAAACTGGTCTTCTACTTACCTGGAAAATGTAAAGAGAAATTAAAAATTTATTAGATAATGATATATAATGTTGATTAAAAGTAAATTTGGAATAAATATGATGGGACTTATGAAGTAGATTTTCTAATAATTCTATTGGCAACGGAAGTATTGAAAATATTAGAACAATTTCGGGGAATATTGTATTTACATTCAAATTCCATCGAAGAATTTTCAACCGTTATTGTGAATTGATGCGGGAAATAAAATCAAAGGGTGAAAATAAAAACATTACTTAATCAGAAAACTTCATGTTATAAGAATAAATAAAATTAAAGCATGGAATTTCAATGTAAAAGTTAGGCTACTACAGCGGAACTAAACTTACTTAGTCAATGTTTAAAAATTTTATAATATCGTCTGAAATTAAAATCCGTAGTTCAATCTATAATTTTTTTTATTTCCACACGAAAAGGATCAAAATGTATTTGTTTGTTTTCGACCCGACCATTTCCGATTTGCATAAAACTTTCAGAGTTTGTGTGGATTACGAAAATTACTCATTTGTAGTTTTTTGTTCTCTCCTACCACGCAAAGCGCCGTTAGAGTTTACATGATCTTCTGAAAGAAATACTGCAACACGGAACGAATTTATTTTATTGCTGTAATATTAGTATTTGTTGTATCGTGTATTTATGTATGTAGAAAATCAAATATCCAAGGATGTATGCTATTACAATTTTATTTAACCCTAAAAACTATTTATAAAATATTTTATCAGGAAATACATAGCGCGCGGCCAGCTACGATGACAAAATGACAGTTTGACAGCCATATTAAAAATACATGTCAAGAAAGTGCATCCGGTTAGTTAACTAACTCATTGAAATTATTTTCAATAAATTTCTTAAATTAAAATAGCAAAACAATTGTGAGATCTAGTCTCGAACGTAGGAGGGAGGATGCCGGTTAAATGGACAATTCAGGTTTTTTTTAAATTTCAAATATAAAATTTTATTAAAATTAAAATTCAGGTCTTTGCTTAACCTAATATCACAATTCAAAATAAACGTAAAACTACTAGTAGGACAGTTCAAGAAGTAATAAAAAAAATTAAAACAATTCAATTATTAAAAAATTCAAGGACGTCAATACGTCCACAAATTTGAGATCTCGATTTTCACTTCTGAAACGAAGAAAAAAAATGGAATAAATCTACGGCGGAATAAATAAATTTTGTGAGGTAAAACATTGGTGCTCAAGCATGAGTGCACGAAGGTAGCAAATTGCTTCTATAAAGAACTAATTCAGATTAGTCTGTGAATATAGACTTATTGTACCCAAAGAGATATCAATATGTTTCTAAAAGAAATAGCTTTTTGCTAGTGCGTGAGGGCACAATGGTAGCAAAATACCTTTGCTCGTGCGTGAGGGCACAAGGGTAGCAAAATGATGTAAAGGATACAAGTGTTGCAGATTAATCTCTGCGCAGAATTATTCTTCTGCTTAGGTGTTGGCAGGAAAGTAGTAGATTAATTAAATATAGAATTAATCTTCTATAATGGAGGTTGGGAATATTATTCTTGTTACTCGGATTAGTCTACGAATCATATGAACTCTGAGCCAATAATGATTTTCTACTGCAGCTCGTCGACTTTATATAGCCGCCGTATCCAGTTATGAGTTCTCGCCTCTCGGTATTGCCCTAGCAACGGATTTACATTTGCTTGAACTGATTGCGGCGGAACATTTGATTTGAGGTAATGTAACTTTCTGAGATTACGAAATGTAAATATACAAGAGGGATGTATACTTTAGGTAAGTTGATGATATTTGTGTAAAATTTCGTTATAAATAATAATAATTTTGTATGCTTTAGGTGTTAAATCTATTTGGTGGAGTGTTTGGATATCGCTGGACTAAAGGAAGGAAGTTTCAGGATTAGATATGTGCTTTTTCTTTACATATTTTTTTCGGGTTGAATTCTTTGTGTCTCTTTTGCCTTTTTTAGGAGGAAATATTTCGTCGCGAGAAGGTAACTTGGTGGACTGAACAATAATACATTAGTTTAACAATATATTTATTTAATTAGACTCTAACATGTACGAGTTTCGGTCTATCATACCAGAGAGATTTCTGAAGATATTCGGATGGACCGAAACTCGTACGTGTCTATTTAAATAAAGATATTGTGAGACTAAACTATTGTTTTGCTACTCTAATTTAAATCCTATCTCAAACTAATTTTATCTATTATTAGTGTAGTTTTTTGGTATTTAGCATTCTTTCTTTAAAATATAGCACTATTCGTTTTTCAGGCCACTGCTCTTTTATTGGCAAATATTTTGTTCGTTTTGCTCGGCACAGTGGGAAAGGCTCCATTTGAGCCACACTTAAACTGAATGTGAAACTAACTTGCGAATAGAAAACTTTGTCTTGCTCTGGTTGTACTCGGTTCAATAGGGTATCAGCCTAATAATGTGGGTGTTTTACTTTGGTAAAAGAAAAGGCATTTTTAAGACCTAAAAGGGGTGTTTGCCTGGGTCGGTTCAAAGACCATGTCTGGCGCTGGTTGGGAGTGTTTTCAATGCATCCAGGATCAGAGGGAAAATATTCTTAAAATATTAAGATCTCATATGTAATATGAGGCCCCATGTGCTCACGAATCCGACCCTTCATATTTTCTCCATAGTTGTTTGAGCGAAAGACCGGGATCCAATCTATACTTGAAATATAAAAAGAGGTATTGGGACTTTCATCTACCTCCGTATTTCAAATACCCCACGGGCTATAAATAACAAGTATAAAAGCTAAAATTGTTTTACGACCAATTCTTATGATACCCTATATGTAATTTCGTATGATCACCTGCTCTGTACAAGTTTGATTTCTGAAGTGGGTTTTCGAATACTTATTTGTAGAACGGTTCGTCGGAGAGTAAAAAAGATTATAGCCACTTTCATAGGATTTTATATTCTAAAGAACTTTTCAGTACTATAGAAATGTCTAGGACTGATCGTTTTCACAGTATACATAGAACGAAATGTTTGTATGGCAACCCTACGAAAAAGTTACCGGATTGGTCCATTTTCGAACTTAATTTTATATTTTTATTTAAAACCCCTTGTGCAAAATTTTAGCTCTCTGAGTTATCATGTTGGCGGAAGGACGGACATGCAGATATCGACGCTGAAAAGCATAAACGTCGTAACCGACCAAAATGAAACTTCTCACTAGAGCCCAACAACTTGTTCAAAATCAGAAGAAAAATCATTACCTCTAAGCTATTTGTGATAGCAGTGCTATTTTTGGACAGATTTTTTTTAAGAATTATATCCACAATTTGCAATAAATAGAATTACGCTAAAGTTAGAATAAGTATTAGTTTTTCCAGTTAAATCAATCCGTTTTTTTTATTTTACGGTCCTCAAGAATACTGTATCTGAATAGCTGTAATGTATGAAACGAAATAAATGTTAAAAAACTCATAGCAACTGAAATGATGTATCAACTACACCTTATTTATTTGTATGATATATGTGAGCTGTATCCAAGCTCTATATTTAAAACAAGATCTAACCTTTGATGTACAATAGCACAGAACAAGACAGGTAGGTTAAATAAAAGGCTGTAGTTACTATTAGGTTTTTATTTAAAACTGTTTTAACGTCGTATTCTGAGTTATCTATAAGTTAAAAAGAATAGAGGAAGCAATAACAACATGCATTAGAAACCATTTGTCATAGTCAATAATTTCTTGAAAATGTAGTAATGTCGAGAGTTAATGCCAGAAATAATAATTTTACGATCCGCAAAAATAATGTAAGCCTCTCCACCCGTCAAACCTCGGATGCTGTATATAACTCGCTTAAAAATTTGCAAACCTTCCTTTGCTTTAAGTAACATGTGTAACAACTGCAAATTAAGTTGAACATACTGGAAAAAGTATAGGCGATTTTAAATGGCGCAAATTATTTTATTTTCATCGTAAAGATATGAGACCCAGACCATTTTTTTTCTGATTCAAATGGTGTAATTAACGTATTTTCGACCTTTCGGTCGGTTACGACATTTATACTTTCCAGTTTCCATATCAAAATAACTTTTAATATTATACTTGGGTGTCCAATCCATTTTGCTCCACCATAATTATTTCTATGCGTTACAAACCGAATGATAAACTTAGTATGTCTATTATATATTACATCCGATTCTACCGTATCCTGCAATCCGGTATCCTACCCTTTCCGACAAGAAACATTACAAAAATTAAAAACAAACAAGAAATGCACACAATCAAAACCCTTCAGAATACTTCACAAGCCAAGAAACAGACTTCCTCCCTACCTCATGCGAGGCCCAACGTAGTCCTTACATTCTAAAATATTTGCAGTGTTCTTATGTAAAAGTGACAAAAGTTTGATTTGAATAGCTCCTCCGCCCTAAACTACTATTCATACAGAAAAATGGTGCTCTAATAATCTTAAGCTTGCTTTCTTATCATCCGAACCGTAATAAAATTGTTATACCTTTCCTAACAAAATTATTTAAAAAAAATTATCTTAACCAAATGACAACGATTCCTCGAACAAAAATTCTCAGCTGAGTAATCAGTGTTATGTCGCTGTGCCGTCATGGTATGCCGTGGGCTGATGATATCGAATATAGCTGCCTACAGATTCGGACTACGGCTGCACATACACACATGCAATTATCACTCAGCAGAGAGGTATTGAGCGTAAAATGGTAAGGTTACTTTGTAATCAAAACTATTTTATTATTTTGTTAAGTAAGGTATATAGAAGTGTAGCCTTTGGGAAGGTAAGCAACCAAGCTCTAAATTACTACAAGACTATTTTCCTGTATGGATAGTAGTTTGGGCTCTATGGCATATATAAAGCCAATGTTTAGCACTTTTCCATAAGTATCAATATAGAACATTTTTGAAAACGGACTTAGCACGCACACATATAGATTTCTGTTTCATGGCTTGGAAAGTATTCTCGAGGGTTTTGACACAATCCTATCTGTTTACTTTTTCCCACGTATACACAATCGCAGTTAACTAAAACACTAAAAAACATCGAGTGTGTAAAACTGCAGACATAATGAGCTAAAAAGTAAGAATTCTAAAGCAAAAGTCCTCGTCTCGCTTTGCACAACCAACCAAAATTTCTAAGAAAAAATCATAAATGTTCCAAACACGTCACGACAGTAAAACATGAATGCAAATATTGTGCAACATATAATCCGATAACATTCTTCACTCCACCCGTTTTTCTGTTCCGTTAACGAAACATTCACGCTTCTCTTGGTTGCTAGCTCCTGAACCAAAATATTGCAGAATTGAAATAACCGGACACATGTTAGTGGTTATAGCGATGTGTCCACCCTTAGCTTCTTTCGCTGTTCCTGTCGCGCCATTACGAGGTAGGGGTTGGTCACCATGGACTTTTTTATTTAGAATAATATTTTGAATAAAATGGCATTTTCAATTTTTTTAAAAATTTCACCACATCCGGTCCACACGCATGGCAAATAGATTATCACGCGTTTGGGGGTGTTTTTATTATCTTTCACCCCTTTGTTTTGGTCCTGGGACGCCGCATTTTTGTAACAATACTCCCAGGACCACCATACACCAACCCTCCAAATTGCAGCCTGAAAGGAATTAAATACGATCTTTAGCATTTTTCGGCTTAGACTGGACTATTAGGCTGGAAATCGCAGTTTTGATTCGGCATTTCACACCACATTTATTTTATAAACAAGTTTTGTGCATTAGCTGAAAATAATAAAATTATGGATTGTAAACAAATATCTTAGTTAGGACTTCATCCCACATATGTTCCCAAAAGCTTATAATACGGTTAATTCAAAAAAAGCTTTTTATATTTTCGTGGTGAAAAGCTTGATTTGCGTATTGGAACTGAAGCTTGCGGGATATTCAAGTACTAATTGAAATGAAAGCATTTTTACACAAATTAGGAATAATTAGGATTAAATAACCAACGATTTTTGGCTATTTAAGATACGACGGGAGCCATACTGCAGATGACGGTTACTCGGTATAAAATTGTGTGTAGTTTTATCGGCGAAGAGATTTCTTAAAATACTTTTAGTTGAGACAAAGCATGATATAAAGATTAACAGGATATGTCCTTCCAAAGCCAAGTTAGACAAATGAATAATGATTCAAATGAAAATTTTCAATTGAGCTAAACAATTGAAAATGTAATTAATTAATATTTTAATTGATCCGGAATATATTTCCAAATGATCCTGAATCTTATTCAATTCATCCAAAACTATTTTCATTTTTTGCTCTATTTCGGAGCAAATTGTGAATTTTGTCAATAACCACGTATAATAACATATAACTTATACATATGTAAGTATATATTAAAAAAAATATTTATATCTGTCCCAACAACGAAATGAACCGAAAAACTATTTCATTGACTGCATTCATTTTTCTTTTGTTCATTTTTGTTTGTAAACTGAACACTGACTTAGGCCGTTTGCACATCAAAAATTATTATCTGTAATATACATGTAATAAAATACTGGAATATATTCTAATTACAGTTTCAATAAAAAAATATCCATTTTTAAAGCCATATTTCGATTAAAATACATTCTTATGTTTATTCGTACGAGAAAAAAATTTTCGTTCCGAACTGTCAAGTATTTTTTCGTTCTACACTTCATGTTCCACATACGAACGAAAAAATTTTTCGGTCTTGTATAATCTCATTTCCGTTTATTTACATTTGATACAAACCCAACTCAACTTTTATTCGTTCGTTTCAATGCACTGAGCGATTTGCTATTTCATGTGGCACAAATATTGTGTTTCTGTATATCACCATTACAGCACCCTTTAAAACGTTTACTGCATAAAAAACATGTAAAACTCAACCAATCAGATGACATTTTACACCCGAAAATCGAATTAAATTAAAAAAATATATTTTTTTGTGTCCAAGTGATATTTTACTCGCTTGTAAGGAATTAAAACTCATTCCAACTTTAATTTTCAAAAGGTTATTTTTACCTGAATCCTACGTATGGGCAAGAGAGATGGAGCATAGTAAACACTATATTTACCTTATTCTTTCTGCGGTGATTGCATCTGCAACCAACATAAAAACATCAAATTAGGCATTAGAAAATGTTCAGTAAGTGATATATTGTGTTGGTAGCTCCAACTCTGCAATAGCGCGAAAGAGCAAACTATAAAACTTGTGCCATTCTGAAACTTGCGTAGAATGAAGCAATGTTGTTTATTGTTTTCAGCTGAGTAAATTGTTGATATTTACCCAACGAAAGTAATGGTTGGATGTGTATAGTGTAAAGCATGACCTCAGTCAACAATAATAAACAAAGAATCGAAACGATAAAAAAAAAAAACAACAAAAAAGTTTGCTCGACCTCAAGAAGAATTTTCATCGCAAGCAAATTCCGCTATGCAAGCATAATTCTTGATTGAAAAAATATACATACCTGAGGTCATTGCTTTACCATATCAATACACTATGAATCATTCAGAAATTTTGAGATCAGAAATGCTGACACTACAATGCAATACATAGCTAAATTTTAAATTCCTAGGTACCTAGATAACTTCACAAAACGCAACAAGAGGAGACAATACAAATTTTCCACTTACTGTTCCACTTGCGAAACACCAATTAACAAGTTGAATAGAGAATTCTCATATTCTCCGGTGTTTCGCAAGTGGAAAAGGAAAAAATTGTATTGGCTGCTTTTGTTGCGTCTTGTGAAGGTATCTAGGTACCTAGTAATTTCAAATTAAGTTATGTATTCAGTGGATATCCTGACTATATTTTATAAAACAAATTATGGAAATCCGTGCAATACTTACCGGGGAACATGGATTTTGTGTCTCAAGGTACCCGCTAAAAATTATAAATCACACGAAAATGATCGATTTGGTCGTCTTCCAGTTCAGAAGAGAAGCTGTAAAATTTTCAAATTTGGATTTACATTTTGTCCCCTAATTGAATATGTAATTGATTTTTGAATCTGATAAACGGTTTTGAAGATAACTGTAAAAGAAATGGCCGTCTTTGGTACAAAAATGGACATATTTTCATCTCTTAATTCCGAAGAACTGGTAAGTCCGGGAAATTCACATCCCATGACAGAAATGAGTACTAATGGATGTGAAACAAAGAACGGAAGAAATATATGCAAAGTATGGGAACTGGGCTGGGGTGTATATGACCCTAACGTAAAACAACGGTTTTCGGCGGTCAAAAGTCAGCTATCACGTTAAAACGACCAAAGACAAACTACACCACTCGATTACCCTCTCCTCCCTTTTTAATTTGGTACCAAACATGACGTAGTTGAGAGGTTGTACGACCCCCCCCCCCTAATTTTTCACCTATATGTTTGTACTATAAACCCTTAATCCATCAGAAGAAAACCCAATACTCTACAGTGCTCCCATACAAAGTTAAGAGCCCGTGAATATTGCGACAACAAAATTTACCGCCGAGGCCCTCAAATCTGCAAATTACCGTTTATCGAAATAAATATAGACTATAATACCCATGCGTAACTAATTACCAAAGTGAATTCTTATTTTTTTTATTGGGATTACAGATCCTGAGTTCACCCGTGCGAATTATTGCAGCTCCTGATGTTGTCTTGTTTTTTTTTCCGTTAATCAGCTCCATTTCTATTCCCGCACCCTTCCCGCCCTGTTTCCTTCACCTATCTTGTTCGCCCTGAGCTCCCATTTTTTTGTGATACCACATGCATTCTCCTTCTTCTCTCCATTCTCTCGTTATCCCGGAAAAACTTGAGAAAACCTACCCTCCCACATCCGTCAAAAACTACCCCTACAAAAAATAAATTTCAATTTATTTCGACATTGTAATAGACAGATGTACCTCTAATATGAAAAAAGTCCAACCCTCTACAACAAAAACTGATACCCTTAATCGTCCCAGGCGATTCGCACTTTTTTCACATTTCTTATGTCTTCCCTAATTCTCCAATTATGTTAGTGAATTGGAAATGGAGAATTAGGGAATTAGGAATTCTAACAATTCAATTTTCTCAATTTTTTTCATTTTTTCATTTCTTTTCTTTGTTCTCTTTTTTCATTTGTTTTTCAAGTCACTCAATTTCGCTATTTGGGACCTGTTGATGAGTCAAACCAAGACTTGAAACTTCTCACCAAAAATATAATGGGTTGTGTGATGAAATAACAAATTAAAAATATTTTGTAGCTTTGGCTATATACCGGAGAATCCAAATAAATTCCTTCTTGAACAAATATAAGTTTAACCCGGTAAAAAATCCTAAAGAGTAATCTCTGTTTTTATTATTTTACTCTTATTAGAATAATTTGACTGCTCCTTCATGAGATCTGCCAGCTGTTTATACCTGCACTGTGTGCCCATTCTAGAAAACTTTCCTGTTTGTTATATGCTCTAAAGGCAAAATAATTACATTTTCAATCGTAAATTGTTTGACCAATTAAAATTATAATCGATTAATTTTTCAATGGAGGGGGCCAAGTAACATTATAATCCATTCAGAATTTAATCGCTAATTCTTTAATTTAATTTTTGTGACATGCATTTTGAGTTCTTCCCATTTAAGTGTACCGGAGAAGAAAAAATACAAAGACTCAGTTAAAAAACGATTTTTTACATCATAAATTTACAGATGATTCGTAAAACCAAAGAACATCTAACAGAAAGAATACGCATCTCATATATAGAAAAGTTTTGTATGGCGGGTCGTTCCATTACGACCCGCTTTCACAAATTTTATGAGAACTCTGCTTTGAATGACGGCCTGTTATATGTTCTTTGGTAAAACGCAATTTTAGAGAATTCTCTCTTCTGTAGGTATTAGTAACGAAAAACGACAAAACGCGAAAAATCGTTATAGAAGAATTAATTTCCTCCATTCACTGCTATAAATCGAAAAATAATAATTGTACGGAAAAAATCTAGAACGAAAACTTTTGAGAATTCAAGATTTACAAACTATTTAAAGAAAATGATTTTTTCAAAATGGTGGTGGAATGCTTACACCAAATCATCTGACAATTCAGGGCTTCCTCTCATACCAATTCCTTCAGAAATCATAAATATCTCATGACATTGATTGAATATTTTTACTCAGAAATTTTAATTTATTTACTACTTCTACTCTTAAAAAATAATATAGTGTAATGACCAGACAAATCCCTCTTGGTAACACCAGTTCTCTTATAAAGCAACTCACGCTGCCTTATTCCCCGATGGGTTGGGGATGAGCAGGGCTACATGTGAATACGGATTCGAACTTGACAAACAAGGCGAGACAGATCCTTTCCTTAATAACACAATAATAACCATCAAGTAAACAGTAAACGAGTGCATGAATCTTCAGGTAGCTATGTAGTTAACCTTCAGACATGAGTCCTGCTGATCGTAGACCAACACATGGCTGTCGGGGAAGTTGGGTTTCGCTACGAGATGTCGATCGGCATTATTACAGTTTAAAGAGAGTTATTATAATAGTTTGTTTCTTACACATTTTTATATATTTTCACAATCATTATTATTAATAATTATTTATTGTAATATTATAACAGTTGTTCAAAATTTATTTCCATCTTTATTAATACACACTCGAGCTCGTCGTGATTGAGATTTTTTTATTTAATATCTGCGTAGCTCTCTACGATCTGACATATCCTTAGGTGCATAACGCACTTCATAAATGTATCTCCCTAGGTTTAAATCATAAGATTGTGTAGACCATTGTACAGGTCCACCTCAACCGACATTTCATTAAGGAATGTTCGTATTATCCTTACATAATGGGCTAGGGTACAATGCAATTAAAACTACATTCGCCTTCTTACACTAATAGATAATTGATCCAGTAAATCTGTGATGTCGAACTGATATCACAAAATTTTGCACTATTTACGTTTATCTTGTATCTTGAACTGAATTTTAAAGTGTGATTAAGTTTCCTTATGCGGGTTTCCGGGGACCAGTAATACTCATTGTATAAGTTGCCTGCTTTTACTAATGTTGGTTCACGATATCACAAGTAATTTTGTAAGATGGAAGAAGGAGCTAAACAGATCTCAAACTTTAAATAACTCGCAATAAGTGCCACATGAATTTCTGGATTATACATACGTGTAAGAAACTGTCTGTAACACGCAATTTCATTCAGGTATAAACTTCTGCTGGAAAAATCGCCCAAATATCTAGAAAAAAAGTTTGGCTTAAAGCCGAAATCGTCGTCCACAAATTTGATGGCACGATACGAACTACAACAACTATATCCCCTAGATTTAAAGCTATTATACAATTTCACAGACAACACTACATACATACAAACAAATACATATAAGTAGATGCTACTGGTTAGTGATGTGCAACAAAAATGCACAATATTTCGCAAAAGTAGGGACATAAAATATAAACACAAACTCAATCCTCTGCGTAAGAATGATAAGAGAGAAAACCACCATATATTAACCCAAATTAAAAACGTTTCAAATTTTATCACTAATCGATCATCACAAGTTCTTTCCGAAACTGACGTTAAGTTGCTGAACAGAGTATTAAACCTTGCTATGAAACCGAAATCAGCACCGATTTTGATATTATCGCGAACATTGAAACCGGCATTAGAAAGTAACATATTCGCGCTGAGGTTAGGGATTTTTTACAAAAATCGCATAACACTCATGATATCCACAACAATATTCGCCATATCAGAACGATAAGAATATCACGAGAAAAAACTTAACGTACGTCAACGCAGATAAAGACAATTCTATCGTGATAAAGGACAAGACTGACTATGAACAAGAAGTCAAAACTTTAATTAATACAGGTCCATACAAAGAATTTAAGCGGACAAACGGCAATAATTGAGATCCTATGCATTGAATGATATCAAAAGCAAGATCAGCAGCACAACATGTTGAAAAGGTAACCGGAATTGATTACATAGCCCGTAAATTTTGAATATTTCACACCTCTGTCCCTAGATTGAACGCTTCACCCAAAACTCACAAGTCAAGCTGTGACCAATCTCATCCAATATCGACTGTCCTACTGAAAGAAAATGCAAAACGGATGCTCAATGAGTTGAACGTTTTGCCAGTACCAGCCATGCGTGTATACAGGGGGAGGGTCACGGGGACCATGACCCCCCCTCCCGCAAGGAACCATCGCACCTTCGCGTGAATTGAATGCGGCGCTGGACTGTAGAGCGAGTTATAAAAGTTTAACAGGACGATTTTCGTGTGGTACGGACAAAATGTGTAGCTGACGCTGTCGATTATTGCTGGTGCTGTAACGCACTTTTCCAATGCATCGATAGTACCTTCCCGATATTCTACTAGCATCGGTACAAAAGATAAGGTATCGCCGCAGCGGTATCGAAGTTTTGCATTTGCAAATTGAGCCGAAATTTAAATAGAAAAAAGTTTACTTTAGCCGACAACCGATTTTGAGATTATAGATTATATGCAAACGTAACTAACTTCGTTCCTTTCGCAAGCAAACGACAGCGAGGTTTTTTGTATTCATTCGAGTTTGCATTGCAAGTTTGTTAAGTTTTATCTTTCATTATAAAGTGGTCAGTAAATTTGTTTGATTGAAGAAGTAAGTAATTCTCTAGCAATTCAGTCTGCAATTTTTATTTTATATACAGGGTGTTTCCCCTTAGGAGGTCCATAGAGCGGGAGGTGATAGTACTCACCTAGACGAACCAAAAATTGTATGGCAGGGGGGAGGGCAATATCAACCGTTTAGGAGTTACAGGGTGATTCCTAAAAAAAGCTAGGTTTTCACAAAACACCCTGTATATTAAAAACTGCAGGGCGTATGGTCACAGTTAAGGGCTCACTGTACGCAGAACTTCATGGCCTTTCCAACGACAGCTCAACCAGCCCCGTACCCCTCTCCCCTAAGAAGTTATGAAGGTCTAAACTAAAAATTTCAGATTTTCTTTCCTTTTTTTTTACTTTAACCTCTATTATTTTTGCAAAGAGGTCGTTAACATAACTTTTTTTTATAAAAACTGTAAACTGCAGACTCTCCTCTTTAATATGACCTATTACACCCAATGTGCTATCTGAAGCCCTTTAAGAGTTATTAGCTCTAAACCTATTCTCAAACCTATTTTCAAACCTATTCTCAACGATAATTTGTTCCCTTAGGACGTCATTTTAAAAAATATTGTCTTTTTTCGGTGTGACCTGAATAGGTTATGAGTTAATAACTGTTTAACGGCTACAGTTAACACATAGGATGTAATAGGTCAACTTAAAGAGGAGAGTCTGCAGTTTACAGTTTTTATAAAAAAAAGTTATGTTAACGACCTTTTTGCAAAATAATAGAGGTCAAAGTAAAAAAAAGGAAAGAAAATCCGAAATTTTTAGTTTAGACCTTCATAACTTCTTAGGGGAGAGGGGTACGGGGCTGGTTGAGCTGTCGTTGGAAAGGCCATGAAGTTTTGCGTACAGTGAGCCCTTAACTGTGACCATACGCCGAGTAGTTATTAATATACAGGGTGTTTTGTGAAAACCTAGCTTTTTTTATGAAGCACCCTGTAACTCCTAAACGGTTGATATTGCCCTCCCCCCTGCCATACAATTTTTGGTTCGTCTAGGTGAGTACTATCACCACCCGCTCTATGGACCTCCTAAGGGGAAACACCCTGTATACATATATATAAAGGGCTAAGAGTATTGAGATTTAAGAATAAGAATTTGTGAGGATTTTGCCAAAATATTTTGAGAACTTTGTCTTCATTTAGCAGCTGAGCTAAATTATTATTGCAAACCATGAATATGTAAAATACAGAAGGTGCGCGGTTTACCCTGTGAACCTCCCTTAACCAGGGATTTCACGATATAGTACAGCTTGCATGCAAGCCTCTCTTCCAGCGCGATTTTTAACTTTACAGCAGAAGGCAGTTCGGTTGATGTCTAATCATCTAGCATGCAAGTTCATTTAAAACATCGCATTGAGGGGTATAGTCTTGCGTATATTGGAAAATTATACTCGTAGCAATAAAGGAAGTAGCAGGCTGATAAAACCCCAAGAAAAACGGAGAGGAAGCTGTTGGTAACTGATTCAATGCAAATGATTCCAGAAAATCTCATTTTACCAGTAAATTTATCAATTTCTCTCAAGCATTCCTTTCCGCCATCTTGAAAATTGTATAACGTCAAATTACTATCACCTCAGCTGCCATGGTTTTTCATCATGCAAGTTCGCTGAAAGCTGTGCTGCCAGCATGGCAGTAGAGGTTATACGTGCAAGAAGTTTGGCAGATTGCGTGCAAGCTGTACTTGCAGGTGTAGCCCCCGGGTTACATATTGTATGTACTAGCCCATTGGCACAGTATATTCATACAGTAGCCCAGCTCTGTCAAAACTGTCAAGCGAGTAGGATGCTTCTATAAAGTTACTATACTTTCTCTTTCAGCAGTTTTAACTAACACACTAGTCAATTTCTAATACAAAGGTTCCTATGTAAATCTAAAGTGGAAGAAACAGAACTTACAGCATGCACAAACTTGTACTAGAGGAAGAGGGACAAAATGACAATCAAAACTATTTCTGCAAGAAAAAAAAACCTAAAAACAATTTTAACCACTTCCCATGCCATTCGGCTTGATAAAACTATCAAACTGTCACAAACATTATTACAGCCATTTTGCCTGTTACACTGTCCATGGAACGAACATCACTTTGCAATAAAACAGCTGTTTGGTAATGGAACAATACATTTGCAGACTGGTGCTGAGATGTGTACTTACATAAAACTAATACTTCTCGCAACCATTGTGGAACTAGCTACTGTTCGTTCATTTACATCCGTATCATACTTAATAGTTCCCTCCTATGGGAGAAATTTGGAGTTTTTTTTGTAATTAAAATTCTAAAATTCACTTTTCAGTAGTTTGTTCTAAGCTGGGCTACTGTATAATATACTGTGCTATTGGTACTGCTATGCTATATGGCTCCTATCGGCCTATGATTTCGATATTCTAGCATCGATACTTTTAATATATCGATAATGTCCAAACCGATACTTGCAGCTATCGATACCATCTTTTTGATACCATAACGATACTGAATATCGATACTATCTTTCAATATCGTGTCCCTAGGCCAGTTTCACAGTCGAGTTGGAACCAAAGTTTAGTTTAAACCATCCTCCAAGTTTAAACGTAGTTTAAACCAAATCGGGTTTCACAGTGATTTCTTTTAGTAACGTTGGTAGTACTGATTAAAGTGTAAACTAAATTAGTTATCACCACCATTGTGAAGCAATTTTGGTATCAATCAATCTGGTAATCGGAAAAAGTAAACAGACCAGAAAGCAAAAAATAAAAAATATGTAGTTATACTTGCTAATTTTAAATATGCAACATTAAAAAAGGCTGGAAATTGTAGCATAAGTGAAGGTGAGCTATTGCCTTCCCTAGTAAATAAAAAAACACATACATATGTATAATAAAGGGCAAGAAAACGGACAAGAATAGATTCGAAGGCAAAGTGACAAAGTTCTATACTTAAATGGAATCTAGCATAAAAGTCAACATCGTCCCACTCATTAATATGATTTGACGGATTTTTAATTAATCTCGATCGTGGACAGCGTTTTTAATTTATCTCAAAAAGGCTTCTTCATCGTTAAAAATATCTAAATCTGAGTCCATGATAAAATTATTTTCTTGATACGAGTAAACAATGCTAGTGTCAAAATAAAATGTCACACTTTTCAAATACTTTTATCTTGAGTTTAAACCGAGGAATGGCACTGTTTAAACTCTAGTTTAAACCGGGGTTTAAACAAAACTGTGAAACTCACTCGTCGAGTTTAAACTAAATATTTGGTTTAAACTCAGACAGACTGTGAAACTGGCCATAAGTAGAACTAGTGTTTCTGGAGTGGGTATAATAGTCGTTCGCTCGTAGATCTTCTTGTTGCACCGATCACTCCTATACACTGTAAAAAATGTGCATGATTTTTGCCACAACTATTAGGTAGGTATTTTCTCTAAAATGTAGGGAATATCCCCTAAAGTGTAGTGAATATTCCCTACGTTGTTGGGAACAATTGTGCACAATTGTGCACATTTTTTACAGTGTAGATGAAAAAGCACACAATTTCGAGATCTGAAAGTGTTATTTTTCGACATAAAATCAATGACAGAACAACTTGGTGGGGAGCTCGCAATAGAAGCATACAAACTGACTTAACTAGTTTTGATTTAAGGTTCTTTCAGTAAAACTCTAGTTCTATGGAATCATCAACGTATAGCCACCCGTCCATTTTTCATAGCGGCAATGATATAAGCCTGAGTTTTTCAAAATTTTTAAGTTCGTAGGGAAGCATTAAATTTTTCTTAGAAATATAGTTACAAATTGTTCTTAAGAATTTTAATGAATAACTTCACCGACAACGGTCCGAACGAACTGCTGGATTGATTCTGGTGGTTCAATCTTTCGAACAAGGGAACAAGCATTCAGTTTTCTTAGAAACATTTGACATTTTTTGTTTACATTTTTCGGTGGGTGGCCGACCATGGTTCCAAAGAACTATAATGATTCAGGTGCCTCGGCTGACCTTGGTTGCTAAAGATATTTATGATCGTTGGCAATCATACATTTTGTTCTTAGAAATTTATTTGAAAATTTTCTTTCGAATTTTTATACACTATTGGCGGCTGAAAATCTTAGGTTGGATTGATTCGAGTGCCGCTAAAATTGATTCTACAATTTTTCTTCAGAAACTATAAAGTAAAATTCATGCACTTTCATCTGCGATAGTTAGCGTTGTTTTGCTTGTACTTTCGTATTAATTCAAGTAGTGTTGTGTAATTTAACTTCACATTTCCTTTTAATTTGTAGCCGAAGG
The DNA here is from genome assembly GCA_963930735.1 of Dioctria linearis. Classification (NCBI taxonomy): domain Eukaryota; kingdom Metazoa; phylum Arthropoda; class Insecta; order Diptera; family Asilidae; genus Dioctria; species Dioctria linearis. The sequence continues at coordinate 81,296,364 of OZ005742.1, forward strand.
ACAAACTTACTATATTAGTTAGCGATGAAGGTAGAAATAGTACCGAAAGTGTAAAGCGGAAGCCTATTAAGACTATTGACAACTTTTTTCAGAACAAAGCAAGATCAGTTAAGTTCTCATCAAAAGAATAGTTAGTAACAAATCCTGCACTCTTACTCCCATGCCCAATCAATTATTTCACCTGTTACAATCGCTTGGGTCACCAACTATTTCTACAATCTCTGCACGAGAAGGTGTATCTTGTTATGAGTCCTTACATGGACATTGATGTGGATAACATTATCGGTAGGTTTTCTAAATCAAACAGAAAATTGGATTTGGTCATACCTATAACGTAAATACTATTATAAAAAAAATTTAAAAGCGACTTCTTCCGACTTTTTCCTTCCCACCTGCAAGTCTGGATACGCGCTTTGTACCAGAGAGCTACAATTTGAAGAATTCGCTAGAGTTCACCAATCGTATCCAAAATTTCGTATGCATAAGAGTTGGGGTTATGGTGTCATTCGATGTGACTGCCTTATACCCAAACATACCCTCTGGTTTAGCTATCGAGGCCATGATGTCACATCTTCAGAAACAAAACGTTACCGGAAATACACAAGCAGCATTCCGAAATATCGCAGAAACTAGCAGGGACCAAATCTTTTTCCAGTTTAGGGATACATTCTATCAGCAAATATTCAGCGTAAGTATAGGACCAATATTTGAACCTTACTCGGGGAAAAGTTAACTTAACATAAACTTAAAATACATGAATTTAACCTGGGGGTTACACGAGATAGTACAGCTTGCATGCCAGCCTCCCTTCGTACGCGATTTTCAACTTGACAACAGAAGACAGTTCAGTTGAAGTCTTATCATCTTGGCATTGAGACGTAAAGTTTTGTATATTTTGGAAAACTATAGCAATAAAGGAAGTAGCTGAATGATAAAAACCTAAGAAAAACTGAAGAGGAAGGTGTTGGTAAATGATGTAATGCATATGTTCCCAGAAAATCTCATTTTCCCAGTATAAATTTATCATTTTCTCTCAAGCATTTCTTTTCCGCCATCATGAAAACTGTATAATGGCAAATTACCTCAAATCTCCTCAGCTGCCATGAGTTTTCATTAAGCAAGTTCTCTGCAAGCTAAGCTGCTTGCATGGCAGTAGGTATTACGTGTGCAAGAAGTATGGCAGTGCAAGTTGCATGCATGTTGTACTATCTCGTGCAACCCCCGGGTTATTTAACTAATTCCTTTATGCACCACTTTGAGATGGAAACCAAAAAAACCGACCCCATGTTTGGTGGCGGTACTTCGAAGACATCGTCGCTATTATCAACGAAAGACACAACAAAAAACTTTCTTGCATTTATAAATTCAATGTACGATATGATAAAATTCACAGCTGAATTAGAAAAAGACGAAGAGCTACCATTTATAGATATACTAGTACTGCATAATGAAGAGAAAGGAGTGAATTTCGAAATTTATCGAAACCAAACAACACCAATAGATTCATAACGTCCGATTCCTACCACTACGGTCTACATAAAAAAGCAGCATTCCATTCAATGGATTACGATAATGAAGTCGCCATTATAATTGAGGCAACTAATGTGAATGTTTGTAGCACGAAATTCGCAACAGACATTATCCGAAAACATCAAGCCAATTGTGACTTTAAGCAGATAAACAACAGATTACGATCATTTATGTCTGTTCTAAGTTAATTTGACGAAATAAAAACTTGTAGATTTAAAAAGTCGTTTTACAACTTATTGTTGTGCTATCTTCATGGAATCCACGTCGCTGCCAGACAACAATGGATCAATTTCTTCGAATGCACTTCTGAATTCAATCCTCAGTTTGAAATTAGATTCTTGAAACTTGTAAATCCCTTGTAAGTGATATATTTGTCCTCCTCTTTCAATTCAATGTATCTGCGTAAGTCTAACACTTACTTTAAATCAACAATGCGCATTGTTGTGGCCTGCGTTCGAGGGTCCCAAAATCGGGGCATCAACCTCTCTTCAATCCATCAATCCACCCATCCAAGTAAACGCATTTATGATAAGCCGTAAAAATGTTAGAGATAAGAAAATAAACAATTAGTCAGTTTTGTAAATTTAGAAGCGGAGTTTTTAATTAAGGTTTTCCTTTTTTTAACGGTACAAGAACCGTGTAAACCATATGAATGATTAACTCTTTTCTTATAGGACTAGTTATATCACAGAACGTTGTCGCTACTATTCAAGCACCACAAAACCGGGTATTTATGTAAGTCTGATTACTAACAACACGACAAGTGATAAAATCCAAATTAAGAAAAAATGATGTGTTTGACTCACATGAATCACAACTAGTTGTCATCACTTTAGCCCAAAGCAAATAATTACAAAATAAGAATACGATAATATAATCAGTTGGTCTCATACAAGATAAGTGAACATATGTAAAAAACTTCATTCTTTTGTAATGACAGTTCCGTTCTTATTTTAGTATGTTACTACGAAGTTCTCGAAATAAACAATTAGATTTAAAGGGATTGGGGTACATCCATAACTGTAGCGCAAAATAAAGCTTTTTAAATAACATTTTTGTAATAGAAATTTTACGAGTAGCTGAAAAAGTTACTTTGCATTAAAGTAATATTGAGAGTGGTAATTACACTATTCGAATAAACTTTCAATAAAAATTAAAGATATATATATAGCATTCTCAGATTTATTTAAACCATTAACAAATGAGTTTAAACTTTAAGTAAATAAATTTAAACCTTGAACAAATGATATTAAACCCTTAAAAAATAAAATTAAACCTTGAACAAATTATATTTAACCCTTAAAGAATGAGTTTCAACTATTAACAAAAAGAATTAAACTTTTAGCAAATATATTTAAACTCATAACAAATTTAATACTTCTGACTTTGCAGTGCAACGGTTGCATCCACTGCCTTAAGGGACTTTCACATCAAACACAAGTATCGAAAAAATGTAAACCGAAAAACTCAATTTATTCAACTTTAAAACAAGATTTCTGCTCCAATGATTAATAAAATCATGGAAAATAGGATAAACTAATAATTTTACTAATAAAATAGTATACTTATCTTAGAATTTTTAAGAAAACACAATTTTAATGATTTATCGGACGAATTTTTCCGCCGAAAAAGTTTTTCGGCCGCTAAAGTATAAAAGATGTGTTTTTCTTTAGAATCTGAAATAAATTAACTATTTTCTCAGTAAAATTCTTAGTTTACCCTATTTCTCTTAATTTTATTAATCATTGGAACAAAAATCTTGTTTTAAAGTGGAATAAATTGAGTTTTTCGGTTTACATTTTTCTGTTCTTGTTTTTGATGTGAAAGTGCCTTTAAGAGTAAGTAAGACCAAGTCCATTATATAGTTGGAACAGTCATTAGGTGTGTTTTGCTGTAGGCTATCTTCGAACACTGAGAGAAGATTATGTTCTCTACTCATGTCACCTAAAACTGAACGTGTAGGTGTCTTCATTTTAGCAAACGATTTTTCGATAATAGGCGAGTAGAGTAAGGAGGCAAACATTTTAGTGTCAAATGAACATGTGAATTATAAAAATAAATCAAAGAATAATTAATGAAGAAATGAAAATAAAAATAAAGATTTATATAAAACATAAGGAGATGTAAAATATAATATTAACAAACTAAAATTACAGAAACTATATACTAGATCACTGCCAGGACCACCCGCTACAAAACGGAAGCATTTATTAAGATGTATCAATTTACCTCTGTGGAATCAATCTCCAGAGCCTATCCATCAAAGCCACACGCCGAGCATCAGTTGGCAAACTATTCCAGGCACGAATAGCTCGAACAAAGTAAGAGTCCTCTATTATGGAATGTTGAAATCTAGGTATTAACCCATTAACGCCCAATGGCAATATATCCTGCCAAGATCATAACCAGTTAATTTGACTCTTTGTGTGACACATAATGTACAATTCTTGGAAACGGTTGTTGTTTTTACTTTTCCTGAAATCTTTTTCTTTGAGTATAGAAGCTTTTAGAGCGGAGAAATCAATAGTTGCTCATAAATAGTGCAGCGAAGTGACAGTGAGTTTTAAGGTGACGCAATCCCTGGTACAAAAATGAGTCAACCGAGGTAAGTTACATTATTTTTTAACTAAAAGGATACGCTGATTAATTGTAAATACAAAAAAGGTTTATAGTTATAATGTTATTAACTTCTTTTTAAATTTTCTTTATTTTGCGACAAATTTTTTGCCTGTTTTTTCGGAGTGGCAGTATTATCTGCCACTGGGAATTGATGTAGTAGCAAATTAGATGTTGTTTGAAATTGAGTATTTTGTAAGTAGTTTTACATGTTGAAGGTTAACATTACATGATATATACGATATATTGAAGCATGATGATGATTTTGCAACTGCGGAAGTGACAACATTCCCCCCACTTGAACGACCAGATGCTGATACCGATGTTGATAGTGGCCTCAGCGATGACGAGGTTGAAAGCAACACCGCGCATTTACCTATGAGATTGCTTCAAGGTGAGGGTGAACTCACAATTGATGGAAACTTACATCAGGAAGGATCCAGGAGCACACTAGTTCAACAATCTGAGACGATGTGTAAATCAAGAAAGCCCACTGTTTCGAAGCCAAAAACAGCTAAAACATGCAAACCAAAACTTGCTGATAAGTTTGAGTTGAAATGGAGTAAATCCAATGAAAATAGGTAGAGAATCTCAATTCTTATTATTTTTCACATACAAATTTGATTTTATTTCAAGGATCGGTACTAACGTCGCGAGTTTTCAAAAGGCTTATCATCCGAACCAAGAAGACTGGCTTAGGGAAACTTTAAAGTCTCCTCTGGATTTTTTTCTTTTGATGTTTCCTCCTAGACTCTTTGAGCTTAATCTAGAGCAGAGCCAAATATATTCTCACCAACACAATTTGACTACTTCTTCGCTTTCGTTAGAAAATATACATTGTTTTTTGAGAATTCTGCTTTTGTCTGGGTATTACAAAGTACCGAATCGGCGGATGTATTGGAGCACATCACCAGATACTTTTAATAATCTTGATTTGCATTTGATGATATTATGAGAAGACTTCATTTAGCTGATAATCAAGTCACCACCAATGATCGGTATTATAAAGTGCGTCCCATGTTTGACTTACTAAATGAGCAGTTTAAAATTGTTATTCCTGATCAGTACCTTAGTGTGGATGAGAGCATGGTACCGTATTATGGAAAGCATGGCACGAAGCAGTTTATACGGGGAAAACCGATTCGATTTGGCTTTAAATTGTGGTCATTATGTTTTTCAACGGGATATATGTTGCATGCAGAGCCATATTGTGGTTCTAGCACTCAATTGGATACCACGGGAAAAGGACAAGGTTTCGATGTTGTAACAGGTCTTATAAAGAAGGCAAATATCAGTCCGGGATCCCAAATAACTTTTGACAACTTATTTACATCTTTAGATTTGCTTCCTTACCTCTCAGAGAAGGGAATTGCAGGAACGGGAACTATGAGAGAGAATAGAACGAAGGGTGCTCCCTTTTCAAGCAAAAAGGTTTTCATGAAAAAACCACGGGGCTATATGGAAAAGGTCTCTATTGATGACATAGTTATAGTTCGTTGGAATGATAACAAGCCAGTCATTGCTGCCTCAAATTGCATGAAAACTAGACCTCTTGTGACAGTTAAAAGATGGAGTTGGGCGACAAAACGGTTTATAGAATTACAACAACCGCAGACTATTGCCTCATATAATAAGCGGATGAGAGGAGTCGATTTATTTGATCAGCTCGTTTCTAACTACCGTGTACGTATACGCTCAAAAAAATGGTGGTACCCACTCTTTGCTTGGGGTGTGAATGCGAGTGTAGTAAACGCGTGGCTGTTATACAGGAAATTGAAAGAAAACATGACTTTGGTTAATTTCCAGAAGCAATGCGCGTTACAACTGCTAACAGTCTATGGAAAACAACGAATAAGACCCACATCAAGGCATCAAATATTGGGACCAGCACAATCTGCAATTAGATACGATAGGATGGACCATTGGATTGTGAAGGGAAATCAACCAAATTCGCGTTGTAAAAATTGTGACGGTCGCACCATATACCTATTTCGAAAATGCAACATTCCATTGCATCCAGAGTGTAATCTTCCATACCATGTCCACTAATACTCTGGTCGTGTTTTTAAAATCATTTAAGTAGATTTTAAGCGAATTTACTATTATATTTTGGATGTAATAAATTTTATTTTCGTTTATACTAATGTTAGTTTATTTTTATATTTTGACTCATTAGAACTCCCTTTGGCAGGATAATCTGCCAGCCCAAAAGAAAACAAGTTCTAGTTATCATACGGCAATATTAATTTTTTTAATAATGTAAGAGTGCCTCAGGTAATTACTTCTCAAAATTTTACTATAATTAGGCGAAATAAATTTGCTGGGCATTAATGGGTTAATAAGTTAAAATGACTGCCAGGGTTTAGGAATTCTTGTCGATCAAAATTATATGGAGGCTTTTTGGACTGTATGATTATATGAAGATGCCAACTATGCGGTGACACATGATCAAATCTTCTTAGATCAAACACACCTCGTACAGTCATTGAATGCAACTGTCAGTTTCATCGAGTATACAGGGCCCAAGTGCGGGAATAATAGACAGCTAGCTGTAAGGTAGGGTAGAAGCAGGGACTTTACTAGCATTGAACGAATGCTAAAAGGTATAATTGCAGAAGACAGCCACAACCGCCGAAGATAACCATAAACTTTTCCCAACATACGACTAATCTGATCACAACATTTTATCCGGGAGTTGGGAAATACCCCTAGGATTCACACTCGATCAGTAAATTGTACTACTTGATTATCCAGAAATTCAGGCGATAAATCAGAAACTACATACGGTCGTCGGTAACATGGAATGCATTGGGATTTTTGGGGTTCAGTTGTAAATGATTACTAGTCGCCCATATCAAGACATTTCTCAAGTCAGAATTTAATCGATCGATACAATCCTCCACTAGGCCAATGAGGCGACCAATATATAACTGCACATCATCAGCATATATGTGAATTTTACAATCCTCAATAAGCTCCGGCCGATCTTTGGTATACATACATGCTGAGCACCAAAGGGCGCAAAATAGAACCCTGAGGTACACCACGAGTAAGAGGAAAAGCATCAGAAAAACTGTCCCCCTATTCTTTACATGCTGCAAACTGCCAGACAAAAAAGTGCCAATAGGAGAAACTTGCAGTTGAATGACATTGGGAGTTAGTGGACAACTTAGAAAATAATTTAGAGTAGCTTACCGCATCGAAGGCTTTAGAAAAATCAAGTAGAACAAGCACATATAAGTCATTCTTATCGATCGAGCTGTGTACATCGGTAGTAATTCTTAAAAGAGCCATATCGCAGCTATGCGATTTGAGGAAACCAGATTGGCATGACTTTAGCAAGTTATTGTTTTCAAAATATTAAACTATTTGCCAGGTCAGTAACTTTTCCATTACTCTGGCTAGAAAGCATAACAGGCTGATTGACCGAAAATCCCCAAGATATAGCCACCGGTACAACCGTAGCGATTTTTCAACTAGAAGGAAACTGAGAAGTAGTGATACAGGTATTGATAATATTAATAATGAGGTGAAGTATCCAAGGTAAATTTGGGAGGAATGCCATCAGGGTCGGTTGCTTCTGACTTAATAGCTCTGACTGCAGCAATAACTTTCTCAGCTTCAACACATCTAAAACCGAAAGCTGACAGATCATTAGTAGCACTAGTAACCAACACAGCGCCTTGAAGTGGGGAACCAATTGCAAAGGTGGAATGTGTATTAGAGAAGTGTGTATTTAACACATTAGGATCAATATTTGAATCGCACTTGTCTTTGCCACACGCCTTACGAGTTACGCAAGTTACCCCATAATCTTCTGCAAGGTGAAGAATAATTAAATCTTGATTCAAAATATTTCCTCAAAGCTGACCTTATCCTCGAATTGACCCTAGTACGTTCAATCTTATACTGATTGTAGCTATCAGTAGACTTTAATCTGTGATATCTGTAATATAAGAAGTCACGCTCAGCTATAAGTCTTTTGATTTCAGACGGGAATTATAGACAACCGATGTCGTGTTCGAATAAAAGCACACCCATCATGAAGGTGATGTACAATTTGCTGTAAAATACGCACCTTATCTCCTATTGAAATACATGAAATGATACTATCCCAGGGTGGTATGGCACATTCATTTTCTAGAGAAACTAGGTCCAAGTTTTTATAATTTCTATATGCAAACTGTTTTATACATTTGATAGCCATTTATATAAATGTTGTACGTCATGAAAAGAAAGTCATGGTCAAAAATGCCCGGAGGACTAATTGACTAAATGACATGTGGGTACCTATGTACAAGTTGTGTAAAGGTGTCCCTAAATTCCCCTATGTTTTTAAGTGAAAAATTATTTTTCAGCATCAACTTTAACCTCAACACACAAGAATTCTAGAAAAGCAGATTGCGAGACACTGATAATTCGCGAGCGAAAACAGCCTCTAACATAGATTGCTGCAACACCGACCATTCATCCGGACCTGTCATTTCTGAGGAGTCTATATCCAGGTAACGCTGTGAGACTGGATGGAATAAAGGGCTTCAGCGAAGTTTCACACACCAAGATAATATGTACATCCGAGGCATCGTCGTGGCAGTAGATGCAAAGTTTGGTCGCGGCAAGACATAGCTCACAAGTAAGGTAAAAATTATCTTAAACCTTAACTCTAACGGTTATATTTCGGGCGAGATAAGAAAAATATTTAATTTTAGTGAAAGGAAAAGCTCATATCACTTGCTACGTAGACAAATTAAGAGCTGCCACTCTTGATAGCAATGTAATATATTTGTATAACAAAATTCAAAATAAACTACAGAAATTGAATGCAAAAATTGACTTAAGCCTGATTAGATATAATAAATACGGGCAAAAGAGTATCTTTAGAAATCTTTACAAGTTAAATTATCGAACCAATTAAAAATATGTTATTTAGCAGAGACTCTAACCCTTTAAAGCACGGGTTCCCAACATATGGGTCGCGACCCCGAATGAGGCAATACCAGACATGTCCGTAGACGTTAATGAGCAGATTTTGAAGGAAATCAAGGTCTCACCACTGTTTTGTTTTCAAGTTGATGAATCAATATACGTAAGCTCATTTGCTCAAATGCTTGTCTTTGTGAAATATATTTATTCAGATGACATCAGAAAAGAGTTCGTATTTTGTAGTGCACTTGAAATTACTACAAAAAGTGAAGATATTATGGAGAAGATAAATTATGTTTTGAGACTGGCGGATTAAAGTAAAAAAACGTCTGTGGGCTTTGTACGAGTGATGCACCATTTATGCTTGGGTCAAATCGGGCTTTCAGAAAAAAGTAAAAAAGCTAGCTACTTAAGCAAGAGGAATCCACTTCATGATACACCGGTGCGTCATGCCAGTAAAACTCTTCCAACTCCTCTGCAAGAGGTACTTGAATCGGTGATAAGCATCGTAAATTACATCAAATGTGGAGCTCATAAAGAACTGTGCATAGCCATGGACTCTGATCACGAGGTACTTCTTTTCCACATTACAGTAGGTACATTGGTTGTCGAAAGGAAATATTATGAATTGTGCCCCTGAATTGAAAGATGAAATCAAGTTCTTCGTGGAAGGGCAAGGGAAACATGACCTTTTTGAATACTTTAAAGACAAACTCGGTTTAGCCTAAAACTTCAGTCAAAGGAAACGATAATTATCGCATTTCACGATAATATCGGGGCATTTTTATGTAAGCTGCAAAACTCACGAAGAAAAATAAATTTTGGAAACACTAGCATGTTGGAGAAACTTGCAGTGTGGTAGATAAAATAAATGAAAATTTGAAGGAGCAGATTACTGGGCATCTCGAATACCTTGAAAACGATCTTCAGCATTACTTCCCTGAACTGAAAGAAGAAGCAACTACATTGACACGAAATGCATTCTCTGCTCTCCTTAGTGTAACCAGCATTCCTGATGGATGACAAGACGAATTCATAGATTTCCGGAATGATTCTTCGGCAAGTAACTTATTTAATGAAAAATTGCTCACACAATTCTCGTGTGGCATTTATCATTCATACCTAAATGTGGCGATCCTTGCCTTTCGAGCTTTAGTTCGATTTGTGTCTACATATCTCTGCGAGAGTGGATTGTCAACTCTACTTCGTTTAAAAAAAAAATAAATAAATAAATTAAACGTTGACAATGACATGAGCTTGGTGGTAAGAAAAACTTACCCGCGAATCTTGAGGCTGGTTAATAACATGAAATTTCAACTATCGGATTAAATTAATTATTAAAAATAAATTAATATAAAATCATACTAAAAAATAGCATTTCCGTTGTTTTTACAATTACCTTATTAAGAATGTTTTATAAAAAGGCTGGCAGCCTATGGTCTAAAAGAAACATTACAAATACTTTCTGAAGGAAATTATCTAGATTATAACATAAATGAGAGTACGAATTTCAATAGAAAAAAAATCCTACTCGTAATAGTTAGCAATATAATTTCAATACAAAACAAAAAATTACCATTATAGAATATATAAATAAAAGTTTACAAATGAAAATTTTTCAGTAGTTTTTCTGTGTTTGTATGGTTTTTCTCGTATTAGTATTGGTCATTCTCTTATTGTATTGACTCTGACATTCAATGTTCTTCATATCTTGATGAAAACTTCTACCTTGTTCTTCCGAATAGACACCCAAGTAACATATAGAGTTTAAGCGATATTCTACAACCAATGAGTTTAAAGCTAACCAGCATAGTTGAAAAGCTGTTTGTAATTATCAGCTCTGTTTTTTTTTCCAGAGAAAACCAAACCACTGCTGAAGAGTATTGATTCCTGCTGATACGAAACGCCTTATATACATTGCTCGCTGCTTTAAGGCTTCCCAATTTTGCCTTTCGTATGTACTGAGTATAGCTTACTGTCCATTATTTTCTTTATTTGTGGTCCGACGAAAATATCGACTTTTAATTCATCGTACCTTAGTGTGGATGAGAGCATGGTACCGTATTATGGAAAGCATGGCACGAAGCAGTTTATACGGGGAAAACCGATTCGATTTGGCTTTAAATTGTGGTCATTATGTTTTTCAACGGGATATATGTTGCATGCAGAGCCATATTGTGGTTCTAGCACTCAATTGGATACCACGGGAAAAGGACAAGGTTTCGATGTTGTAACAGGTCTTATAAAGAAGGCAAATATCAGTCCGGGATCCCAAATAACTTTTGACAACTTATTTACATCTTTAGATTTGCTTCCTTACCTCTCAGAGAAGGGAATTGCAGGAACGGGAACTATGAGAGAGAATAGAACGAAGGGTGCTCCCCTTTCAAGCAAAAAGGTTTTCATGAAAAAACCACGGGGCTATATGGAAAAGGTCTCTATTGATGACATAGTTATAGTTCGTTGGAATGATAACAAGCCAGTCATTGCTGCCTCAAATTGCATGAAAAATAGACCTCTTGTGACAGTTAAAAGATGGAGTTGGGCGACAAAACGGTTTATAGAATTACAACAACCGCAGACTATTGCCTCATATAATAAGCGGATGAGAGGAGTCGATTTATTTGATCAGCTCGTTTCTAACTACCGTGTACGTATACGCTCAAAAAAATGGTGGTACCCACTCTTTGCTTGGGGTGTGAATGCGAGTGTAGTAAACGCGTGGCTGTTATACAGGAAATTGAACGAAAACATGCCTTTGGTTAATTTCCAGAAGCAATGCGCGTTACAACTGCTAACAGTCTATGGAAAACAACGAATAAGACCCACATCAAGGCATCAAATATTGGGACCAGCACAATCTGCAATTAGATACGATAGGATGGACCATTGGATTGTGAAGGGAAATCAACCAAATTCGCGTTGTAAAAATTGTGACGGTCGCACCATATACCTATTTCGAAAATGCAACATTCCATTGCATCCAGAGTGTAATCTTCCATACCATGTCCACTAATACTCTGGTCGTGTTTTTAAAATCATTTAAGTAGATTTTAAGCGAATTTACTATTATATTTTGGATGTAATAAATTTTATTTTCGTTTATACTAATGTTAGTTTATTTTTATATTTTGACTCATTAGAACTCCCTTTGGCAGGATAATCTGCCAGCCCAAAAGAAAACAAGTTTTAGTTATCATACGGCAATATTAATTTTTTTAATAATGTAAGAGTGCCTCAGGTAATTACTTCTCAAAATTTTACTATAATTAGGCGAAATAAATTTGCTGGGCATTAATGGGTTAATAAGTTAAAATGACTGCCAGGGTTTAGGAATTCTTGTCGATCAAAATTATATGGAGGCTTTTTGGACTGTATGATTATATGAAGATGCCAACTATGCGGTGACACATGATCAAATCTTCTTAGATCAAACACACCTCGTACAGTCATTGAATGCAACTGTCAGTTTCATCGAGTATACAGGGCCCAAGTGCGGGAATAATAGACAGCTAGCTGTAAGGTAGGGTAGAAGCAGGGACTTTACTAGCATTGAACGAATGCTAAAAGGTATAATTGCAGAAGACAGCCACAACCGCCGAAGATAACCATAAACTTTTCCCAACATACGACTAATCTGATCACAACATTTTATCCGGGAGTTGGGAAATACTCCTAGGATTCACACTCGATCAGTAAATTGTACTACTTGATTATCCAGAAATTCAGGCGATAAATCAGAAACTACATACGGTCGTCGGTAACATGGAATGCATTGGGATTTTTGGGGTTCAGTTGTAAATGATTACTAGTCGCCCATATCAAGACATTTCTCAAGTCAGAATTTAATCGATCGATACAATCCTCCACTAGGCCAATGAGGCGACCAATATATAACTGCACATCATCAGCATATATGTGAATTTTACAATCCTCAATAAGCTCCGGCCGATCTTGGGTATACATACATGCTGAGCACCAAAGGGCGCAAAATAGAACCCTGAGGTACACCACGAGTAAGAGGAAAAGCATCAGAAAAACTGTCCCCCTATTCTTTACATGCTGCAAACTGCCAGACAAAAAAGTGCCAATAGGAGAAACTTGCAGTTGAATGACATTGGGAGTTAGTGGACAACTTAGCAAATAATTTAGAGTAGCTTACCGCATCGAAGGCTTTAGAAAAATCAAGTAGAACAAGCACATATAAGTCATTCTTATCGATCGAGCTGTGTACATCGGTAGTAATTCTTAAAAGAGCCATATCGCAGCTATGCGATTTGAGGAAACCAGATTGGCATGACTTTAGCAAGTTATTGTTTTCAAAATATTAAACTATTTGCCAGGTCAGGAACTTTTCCATTACTCTGGCTAGAAAGCATAACAGGCTGATTGACCGAAAATCCCCAAGATATTTAGCTTTATTGGTTGTAGCCACCGGTACAACCGTAGCGATTTTTCAACTAGAAGGAAACTGAGAAGTAGTGATACAGGTATTGATAATATTAATAATGAGGTGAAGTATCCAAGGTAAATTTGGGAGGAATGCCATCAGGGTCGGTTGCTTCTGACTTAATAGCTCTGACTGCAGCAATAACTTTCTCAGCTTCAACACATCTAAAACCGAAAGCTGACAGATCATTAGTAGCACTAGTAACCAACACAGCGCCTTGAAGTGGGGAACCAATTGCAAAGGTGGAATGTGTATTAGAGAAGTGTGTATTTAACACATTAGGATCAATATTTGAATCGCACTTGTCTTTGCCACACGCCTTACGAGTTACGCAAGTTACCCCATAATCTTCTGGAAGGTGAAGAATAATTAAATCTTGATTCAAAATATTTCCTCAAAGCTGACCTTATCCTCGAATTGACCCTAGTACGTTCAATCTTATACTGATTGTAGCTATCAGTAGACTTTAATCTGCGATATCTGTAATATAAGAAGTCACGCTCAGCTATAAGTCTTTTGATTTCAGACGGGAATCCTAGACAACCGATGTCGTGTTCGAATAAAAGCACACCCATCATGAAGGTGATGTACAATTTGCTGTAAAATACGCACCTTATCTCCTATTGAAATACATGAAATGATACTATCCCAGGGTGGTATGGCACATTCATTTTCTAGAGAAACTAGGTCCAAGTTTTTATAATTTCTATCTGCAAACTGTTTTATACATTTGATAGCTATTTATATAAATGTTGTACGTCATGAAAAGAAAGTCATGGTCAAAAATGCCCGGAGGACTAATTGACTAAATGACATGTGGGTACCTATGTACAAGTTGTGTAAAGGTGTCCCTAAATTCCCCTATGTTTTTAAGTGAAAAATTATTTTTCAGCATCAACTTTAACCTCAACACACAAGAATTCTAGAAAAGCAGATTGCGAGACACTGATAATTCGCGAGCGAAAACAGCCTCTAACATAGATTGCTGCAACACCGACCATTCATCCGGACCTGTCATTTCTGAGGAGTCTATATCCAGGTAACGCTGTGAGACTGGATGGAATAAAGGGCTTCAGCGAAGTTTCACACACCAAGATAATATGTACATCCGAGGCATCGTCGTGGCAGTAGATGCAAAGTTTGGTCGCGGCAAGACATAGCTCACAAGTAAGGTAAAAATTATCTTAAACCTTAACTCTAACGGTTATATTTCGGGCGAGATAAGAAAAATATTTAATTTTAGTGAAAGGAAAAGCTCATATCACTTGCTACGTAGACAAATTAAGAGCTGCCACTCTTGATAGCAATGTAATATATTTGTATAACAAAATTCAAAATAAACTACAGAAATTGAATGCAAAAATTGACTTAAGCCTGATTAGATATAATAAATACGGGCAAAAGAGTATCTTTAGAAATCTTTACAAGTTAAATTATCGAACCAATTAAAAATATGTTATTTAGCAGAGACTCTAACCCTTTAAAGCACGGGTTCCCAACATATGGGTCGCGACCCCGAATGAGGCAATACCAGACATGTCCGTAGACGTTAATGAGCAGATTTTGAAGGAAATCAAGGTCTCACCACTGTTTTGTTTTCAAGTTGATGAATCAATATACGTAAGCTCATTTGCTCAAATGCTTGTCTTTGTGAAATATATTTATTCAGATGACATCAGAAAAGAGTTCGTATTTTGTAGTGCACTTGAAATTACTACAAAAAGTGAAGATATTATGGAGAAGATAAATTGTGTTTTGAGACTGGCGGATTAAAGTAAAAAAACGTCTGTGGGCTTTGTACGAGTGATGCACCATTTATGCTTGGGTCAAATCGGGCTTTCAGAAAAAAGTAAAAAAGCTAGCTACTTAAGCAAGAGGAATCCACTTCATGATACACCGGTGCGTCATGCCAGTAAAACTCTTCCAACTCCTCTGCAAGAGGTACTTGAATCGGTGATAAGCATCGTAAATTACATCAAATGTGGAGCTCATAAAGAACTGTGCATAGCCATGGACTCTGATCACGAGGTACTTCTTTTCCACATTACAGTAGGTACATTGGTTGTCGAAAGGAAATATTATGAATT
Organism: Dioctria linearis; assembly: GCA_963930735.1. NCBI lineage: Eukaryota > Metazoa > Arthropoda > Insecta > Diptera > Asilidae > Dioctria > Dioctria linearis. The sequence continues at coordinate 81,311,970 of OZ005742.1, forward strand.
GTGCCCCTGAATTGAAAGATGAAATCAAGTTCTTCGTGGAAGGGCAAGGGAAACATGACCTTTTTGAATACTTTAAAGACAAACTCGGTTTAGCCTAAAACTTCAGTCAAAGGAAACGATAATTATCGCATTTCACGATAATATCGGGGCATTTTTATGTAAGCTGCAAAACTCACGAAGAAAAATAAATTTTGGAAACACTAGCATGTTGGAGAAACTTGCAGTGTGGTAGATAAAATAAATGAAAATTTGAAGGAGCAGATTACTGGGCATCTCGAATACCTTGAAAACGATCTTCAGCATTACTTCCCTGAACTGAAAGAAGAAGCAACTACATTGACACGAAATGCATTCTCTGCTCTCCTTAGTGTAACCAGCATTCCTGATGGATGACAAGACGAATTCATAGATTTCCGGAATGATTCTTCGGCAAGTAACTTATTTAATGAAAAATTGCTCACACAATTCTAGTGTGGCATTTATCATTCATACCTAAATGTGGCGATCCTTGCCTTTCGAGCTTTAGTTCGATTTGTGTCTACATATCTCTGCGAGAGTGGATTGTCAACTCTACTTCGTTTAAAAAAAAAATAAATAAATAAATTAAACGTTGACAATGACATGAGCTTGGTGGTAAGAAAAACTTACCCGCGAATCTTGAGGCTGGTTAATAACATGAAATTTCAACTATCGGATTAAATTAATTATTAAAAATAAATTAATATAAAATCATACTAAAAAATAGTATTTCCGTTGTTTTTACAATTACCTTATTAAGAATGTTTTATAAAAAGGCTGGCAGCCTATGGTCTAAAAGAAACATTACAAATACTTTCTGAAGGAAATTATCTAGATTATAACATAAATGAGAGTACGAATTTCAATAGAAATAAAAATCCTACTCGTAATAGTTAGCAATATAATTTCAATACAAAACAAAAAATTACCATTATAGAATATATAAATAAAAGTTTACAAATGAAAATTTTTCAGTAGTTTTTCTGTGTTTGTATGGTTTTTCTCGTATTAGTATTGGTCATTCTCTTATTGTATTGACTCTGACATTCAATGTTCTTCATATCTTGATGAAAACTTCTACCTTGTTCTTCCGAATAGACACCCAAGTAACATATAGAGTTTAAGCGATATTCTACAACCAATGAGTTTAAAGCTAACCAGCATAGTTGAAAAGCTGTTTGTAATTATCAGCTCTGTTTTTTTTCCAGAGAAAACCAAACCACTGCTGAAGAGTATTGATTCCTGCTGATACGAAACGCCTTATATACATTGCTCGCTGCTTTAAGGCTTCCCAATTTTGCCTTTCGTATGTACTGAGTATAGCTTACTGTCCATTATTTTCTTTATTTGTGGTCCGACGAAAATATCGACTTTTAATTCATCGTACCTTAGTGTGGATGAGAGCATGGTACCGTATTATGGAAAGCATGGCACGAAGCAGTTTATACGGGGAAAACCGATTCGATTTGGCTTTAAATTGTGGTCATTATGTTTTTCAACGGGATATATGTTGCATGCAGAGCCATATTGTGGTTCTAGCACTCAATTGGATACCACGGGAAAAGGACAAGGTTTCGATGTTGTAACAGGTCTTATAAAGAAGGCAAATATCAGTCCGGGATCCCAAATAACTTTTGACAACTTATTTACATCTTTAGATTTGCTTCCTTACCTCTCAGAGAAGGGAATTGCAGGAACAGGAACTATGAGAGAGAATAGAACGAAGGGTGCTCCCCTTTCAAGCAAAAAGGTTTTCATGAAAAAACCACGGGGCTATATGGAAAAGGTCTCTATTGATGACATAGTTATAGTTCGTTGGAATGATAACAAGCCAGTCATTGCTGCCTCAAATTGCATGAAAAATAGACCTCTTGTGACAGTTAAAAGATGGAGTTGGGCGACAAAACGGTTTATAGAATTACAACAACCGCAGACTATTGCCTCATATAATAAGCGGATGAGAGGAGTCGATTTATTTGATCAGCTCGTTTCTAACTACCGTGTACGTATACGCTCAAAAAAATGGTGGTACCCACTCTTTGCTTGGGGTGTGAATGCGAGTGTAGTAAACGCGTGGCTGTTATACAGGAAATTGAACGAAAACATGCCTTTGGTTAATTTCCAGAAGCAATGCGCGTTACAACTGCTAACAGTCTATGGAAAACAACGAATAAGACCCACATCAAGGCATCAAATATTGGGACCAGCACAATCTGCAATTAGATACGATAGGATGGACCATTGGATTGTGAAGGGAAATCAACCAAATTCGCGTTGTAAAAATTGTGACGGTCGCACCATATACCTATTTCGAAAATGCAACATTCCATTGCATCCAGAGTGTAATCTTCCATACCATGTCCACTAATACTCTGGTCGTGTTTTTAAAATCATTTAAGTAGATTTTAAGCGAATTTACTATTATATTTTGGATGTAATAAATTTTATTTTCGTTTATACTAATGTTACTTTATTTTTATATTTTGACTCATTAGAACTCCCTTTGGCAGGATAATCTGCCAGCCCAAAAGAAAACAAGTTTTAGTTATCATACGGCAATATTAATTTTTTTAATAATGTAAGAGTGCCTCAGGTAATTACTTCTCAAAATTTTACTATAATTAGGCGAAATAAATTTGCTGGGCATTAATGGGTTAATAAGTTAAAATGACTGCCAGGGTTTAGGAATTCTTGTCGATCAAAATTATATGGAGGCTTTTTGGACTGTATGATTATATGAAGATGCCAACTATGCGGTGACACATGATCAAATCTTCTTAGATCAAACACACCTCGTACAGTCATTGAATGCAACTGTCAGTTTCATCGAGTATACAGGGCCCAAGTGCGGGAATAATAGACAGCTAGCTGTAAGGTAGGGTAGAAGCAGGGACTTTACTAGCATTGAACGAATGCTAAAAGGTATAATTGCAGAAGACAGCCACAACCGCCGAAGATAACCATAAACTTTTCCCAACATACGACTAATCTGATCACAACATTTTATCCGGGAGTTGGGAAATACCCCTAGGATTCACACTCGATCAGTAAATTGTACTACTTGATTATCCAGAAATTCAGGCGATAAATCAGAAACTACATACGGTCGTCGGTAACATGGAATGCATTGGGATTTTTGGGGTTCAGTTGTAAATGATTACTAGTCGCCCATATCAAGACATTTCTCAAGTCAGAATTTAATCGATCGATACAATCCTCCACTAGGCCAATGAGGCGACCAATATATAACTGCACATCATCAGCATATATGTGAATTTTACAATCCTCAATAAGCTCCGGCCGATCTTTGGTATACATACATGCTGAGCACCAAAGGGCGCAAAATAGAACCCTGAGGTACACCACGAGTAAGAGGAAAAGCATCAGAAAAACTGTCCCCCTATTCTTTACATGCTGCAAACTGCCAGACAAAAAAGTGCCAATAGGAGAAACTTGCAGTTGAATGACATTGGGAGTTAGTGGACAACTTAGCAAATAATTTAGAGTAGCTTACCGCATCGAAGGCTTTAGAAAAATCAAGTAGAACAAGCACATATAAGTCATTCTTATCGATCGAGCTGTGTACATCGGTAGTAATTCTTAAAAGAGCCATATCGCAGCTATGCGATTTGAGGAAACCAGATTGGCATGACTTTAGCAAGTTATTGTTTTCAAAATATTAAACTATTTGCCAGGTCAGTAACTTTTCCATTACTCTGGCTAGAAAGCATAACAGGCTGATTGACCGAAAATCCCCAAGATATAGCCACCGGTACAACCGTAGCGATTTTTCAACTAGAAGGAAACTGAGAAGTAGTGATACAGGTATTGATAATATTAATAATGAGGTGAAGTATCCAAGGTAAATTTGGGAGGAATGCCATCAGGGTCGGTTGCTTCTGACTTAATAGCTCTGACTGCAGCAATAACTTTCTCAGCTTCAACACATCTAAAACCGAAAGCTGACAGATCATTAGTAGCACTAGTAACCAACACAGCGCCTTGAAGTGGGGAACCAATTGCAAAGGTGGAATGTGTATTAGAGAAGTGTGTATTTAACACATTAGGATCAATATTTGAATCGCACTTGTCTTTGCCACACGCCTTACGAGTTACGCAAGTTACCCCATAATCTTCTGGAAGGTGAAGAATAATTAAATCTTGATTCAAAATATTTCCTCAAAGCTGACCTTATCCTCGAATTGACCCTAGTACGTTCAATCTTATACTGATTGTAGCTATCAGTAGACTTTAATCTGCGATATCTGTAATATAAGAAGTCACGCTCAGCTATAAGTCTTTTGATTTCAGACGGGAATCCTAGACAACCGATGTCGTGTTCGAATAAAAGCACACCCATCATGAAGGTGATGTACAATTTGCTGTAAAATACGCACCTTATCTCCTATTGAAATACATGAAATGATACTATCCCAGGGTGGTATGGCACATTCATTTTCTAGAGAAACTAGGTCCAAGTTTTTATAATTTCTATCTGCAAACTGTTTTATACATTTGATAGCTATTTATATAAATGTTGTACGTCATGAAAAGAAAGTCATGGTCAAAAATGCCCGGAGGACTAATTGACTAAATGACATGTGGGTACCTATGTACAAGTTGTGTAAAGGTGTCCCTAAATTCCCCTATGTTTTTAAGTGAAAAATTATTTTTCAGCATCAACTTTAACCTCAACACACAAGAATTCTAGAAAAGCAGATTGCGAGACACTGATAATTCGCGAGCGAAAACAGCCTCTAACATAGATTGCTGCAACACCGACCATTCATCCGGACCTGTCATTTCTGAGGAGTCTATATCCAGGTAACGCTGTGAGACTGGATGGAATAAAGGGCTTCAGCGAAGTTTCACACACCAAGATAATATGTACATCCGAGGCATCGTCGTGGCAGTAGATGCAAAGTTTGGTCGCGGCAAGACATAGCTCACAAGTAAGGTAAAAATTATCTTAAACCTTAACTCTAACGGTTATATTTCGGGCGAGATAAGAAAAATATTTAATTTTAGTGAAAGGAAAAGCTCATATCACTTGCTACGTAGACAAATTAAGAGCTGCCACTCTTGATAGCAATGTAATATATTTGTATAACAAAATTCAAAATAAACTACAGAAATTGAATGCAAAAATTGACTTAAGCCTGATTAGATATAATAAATACGGGCAAAAGAGTATCTTTAGAAATCTTTACAAGTTAAATTATCGAACCAATTAAAAATATGTTATTTAGCAGAGACTCTAACCCTTTAAAGCACGGGTTCCCAACATATGGGTCGCGACCCCGAATGAGGCAATACCAGACATGTCCGTAGACGTTAATGAGCAGATTTTGAAGGAAATCAAGGTCTCACCACTGTTTTGTTTTCAAGTTGATGAATCAATATACGTAAGCTCATTTGCTCAAATGCTTGTCTTTGTGAAATATATTTATTCAGATGACATCAGAAAAGAGTTCGTATTTTGTAGTGCACTTGAAATTACTACAAAAAGTGAAGATATTATGGAGAAGATAAATTGTGTTTTGAGACTGGCGGATTAAAGTAAAAAAACGTCTGTGGGCTTTGTACGAGTGATGCACCATTTATGCTTGGGTCAAATCGGGCTTTCAGAAAAAAGTAAAAAAGCTAGCTACTTAAGCAAGAGGAATCCACTTCATGATACACCGGTGCGTCATGCCAGTAAAACTCTTCCAACTCCTCTGCAAGAGGTACTTGAATCGGTGATAAGCATCGTAAATTACATCAAATGTGGAGCTCGTAAAGAACTGTGCATAGCCATGGACTCTGATCACGAGGTACTTCTTTTCCACATTACAGTAGGTACATTGGTTGTCGAAAGGAAATATTATGAATTGTGCCCCTGAATTGAAAGATGAAATCAAGTTCTTCGTGGAAGGGCAAGGGAAACATGACCTTTTTGAATACTTTAAAGACAAACTCGGTTTAGCCTAAAACTTCAGTCAAAGGAAACGATAATTATCGCATTTCACGATAATATCGGGGCATTTTTATGTAAGCTGCAAAACTCACGAAGAAAAATAAATTTTGGAAACACTAGCATGTTGGAGAAACTTGCAGTGTGGTAGATAAAATAAATGAAAATTTGAAGGAGCAGATTACTGGGCATCTCGAATACCTTGAAAACGATCTTCAGCATTACTTCCCTGAACTGAAAGAAGAAGCAACTACATTGACACGAAATGCATTCTCTGCTCTCCTTAGTGTAACCAGCATTCCTGATGGATGACAAGACGAATTCATAGATTTCCGGAATGATTCTTCGGCAAGTAACTTATTTAATGAAAAATTGCTCACACAATTCTAGTGTGGCATTTATCATTCATACCTAAATGTGGCGATCCTTGCCTTTCGAGCTTTAGTTCGATTTGTGTCTACATATCTCTGCGAGAGTGGATTGTCAACTCTACTTCGTTTAAAAAAAAAAATAAATAAATAAATTAAACGTTGACAATGACATGAGCTTGGTGGTAAGAAAAACTTACCCGCGAATCTTGAGGCTGGTTAATAACATGAAATTTCAACTATCGGATTAAATTAATTATTAAAAATAAATTAATATAAAATCATACTAAAAAATAGTATTTCCGTTGTTTTTACAATTACCTTATTAAGAATGTTTTATAAAAAGGCTGGCAGCCTATGGTCTAAAAGAAACATTACAAATACTTTCTGAAGGAAATTATCTAGATTATAACATAAATGAGAGTACGAATTTCAATAGAAATAAAAATCCTACTCGTAATAGTTAGCAATATAATTTCAATACAAAACAAAAAATTACCATTATAGAATATATAAATAAAAGTTTACAAATGAAAATTTTTCAGTAGTTTTTCTGTGTTTGTATGGTTTTTCTCGTATTAGTATTGGTCATTCTCTTCTTGTATTGACTCTGACATTCAATGTTCTTCATATCTTGATGAAAACTTCTACCTTGTTCTTCCGAATAGACACCCAAGTAACATATAGAGTTTAAGCGATATTCTACAACCAATGAGTTTAAAGCTAACCAGCATAGTTGAAAAGCTGTTTGTAATTATCAGCTCTGTTTTTTTTTTCCAGAGAAAACCAAACCACTGCTGAAGAGTATTGATTCCTGCTGATACGAAACGCCTTATATACATTGCTCGCTGCTTTAAGGCTTCCCAATTTTGCCTTTCGTATGTACTGAGTATAGCTGAGAAAATTCCTTACTGTCCATTATTTTCTTTATTTGTGGTCCGACGAAAATATCGACTTTTAATTCATCGTAGAATAACTCAAGAGAAAATTCTATAAATATTGAAAACCTTCAAAATCTCTCCGAAAAGCTTTAAAGAATTGCTTCATAAGGTCTAATTTTATATGCAATAGAGGCATCAATACGTGCTACCTCAACCATTGGTTTCCATTAGCACTATATTTTCCTATTTCGAACTCGGTTCGCTTAGACCATGAGTGCTGTTGGTAATGGCTCTTTGTTTGTTTGTTTGTCTCATAAGGAAAGGTAGCAAGGATATTTAGTATAACCGCCTTGCATTCCCATCAGAAAGCCAATCATCTTAAAACCCCTTATAAATTTCCAGGTTTACTCCATATACTTTAAACTCTGAAGCACAATTTGCACTCTATCCTATCTTTTTTTAGCATTAAGAAATGAGCCAAGGGAAGAGATGGTAATTAATTTCCATTGTGAAAGAGTACGGCTATTAAATTCCTTTTAGACTGGCTATGAAAAGATGCCAGTCATAATGAATGCATGGAAATCTGATTTCATCAAACAATTGCTTCACATCAACTCCATCTTCTTCAGTGAGAAAGCAAGAAAATGCTTCATGTCGATTTCCGTGATCACTTATTTTAACACTTGTTTCAAGCAAATTCTACTGTTTCAACTGACAAGTTATGATTCGTTTAAATCTTTTGAGTTAATCAGGTGTGGCTCACAACTTACTAATTTGATCACGAATTAATTCCTGTAATTGAAGAAATGTTGAATTAAATTTAAAAACTGTTGACTTAATTTTGAAAAACCCGTTGAATTTTATTTAAAATAAAATTTGCTAATTGATTTGTGAACATAGTTCAATTATGTTTAAATGTTGTTGAAGTCCTTTTGAAATCTGTTCAATTTAATCTAAACAAGAGAAAGAGTCATAATTGGTATAAGATCAATAATGTTATACCCTAGATGAAAACACAAAGATTTGCATAGCAACACCAAGAAGCAGTGCACAAATATATAGTGAAAAACGAAATTTTTGTATGGCAACCCTACTAAGGAGTTACACAATTTGTCCCATTTTTGAACTGAAACTTACTTTGTTTTTTTCTAAAGGCTTTGTACAAAACTTTATCACTCTAAATGAACGCGTTCGCGAGTTATGGTGAGGATGAACAGACAGACATACAGAAAGACGGACGGGTGGGGACAAACAGATAGACCAACGGACGGACGAACAGATGGACGTGCAAAAACCAAAAAACTTTTTATGTGATGTGATTAATTATACACCCACCAAAACCAACAACAATCAAGATAGAATAAAGAAAATTTAAATGCAAAAGTGAGGACAATAAGTAAAGAGATAAACGAAAGTCGGAAAAGCTGGACCTAAATTGACCGAATGGCATAAAATAAGATGGATATATTATGAGGAGGTGCTGAGCCCCCAAAGGTGAGTGAAGAAAGATAAAAAGAAACAGTCCATGTCCATTACAATACCCGAACACATCTCCACATAAAGTAATGATGCTTCGATAAGTCGGAAAATGTTGTAACAAAATTCTTTTCCTTATTTCATTAAGATATTATTCAAGTGTATGTTTGTAATCCACAAAAGCTCAGCAAATGGTTTTTATCTGCTGAAAATTTTAAAGTTTGATACTTACATCTCCACAACCTGAAGTTCCAAAGGTGTGGATACACGACGACACTTATGTGTCTAGATTAATGGTAGAGGTATACACTAAATTTCAGCGTCTCGGTAAATAAAAATATCAAAGTTTTAATGAGCAAAGGAAACAGTTCGAAAAATAATATCTTTTTCGGAAAGACACCCCTACTTTAGGATGGTTCACAAGAGGATTTCAATAATCGGACGATAAGTAGCATAATTCTGCAATTAAAGAAAATACGGATGCGGGATAAGTCAGTCGAAGGATGTATAATGTAAGGGGAAAATTAAGTAATGAGGTAAGAAAAACTAGCAAGAGGAAAAGTGATTGGGAATCTTCTGAAATGTATATACAATTCAGATATAAAACATACATATTATTTTTGCATTCCTTAAATGCAGCCAAGCAACAATTTGGGACATTTTTATATCCTATGAAATCTTATAGAGTATACCAAGTTGGCCATTCCATTTGTTTACGCATAGACAAATTCTGGTAGAGCAAAATGAACTGAACACCTAATATTGTTACGAGTGTGGCTTTAGTTCATTATTTAAAACACAATATTTTAGATATCATTAACAATTTCTTCTTTTATTTAAGTTCACTGTTTACTTTTATAACATTTACAATCAATTATCAAATCAACCCTTTGTAGTTACTGCTAGTACTGTACTTCTAATTATCGCAATCCAAATAGCTTACTTCGTTAACTTCACTATCTGAAATAAGACTCGCCTCCTGAATGTGAAAAGCTCCGTATTTATACTCTACAATTTATCCTAGAACCTTCCCGTAAATTTTATTCTCCGAACCCAAATGTCACTAACCTAAAGTTGTTTCCATTTCCAACAAATGTCGCTTGTGCTACTTTGTTGCGCGTAACACTGCCCCCTTTTTACAATTTTTCGTCCCAAACAACAGGCGGTCCACGGTCTTGAAGCTCGCAGTATATTGACACAACCGATCGAGGTGAACGATTTTTAATTTGCTTTTTGTACCACGTTGATACCTGTATACTACGTCATTAATTCTAGTTATCACGGTATATGTTCCTTCCCAGTTTTTTTTTAATATTGGAGAACGTCCCTTAAGTCACATTCATTTTATGCGGCTGAATTAGCACGTAAGTCATAGCGGATCTTTATCCAATCGGTATTTACTTCTAATTTTGGGCTCGTGTACATTAGCTAATCGTTATGACATATAGTCGTATGGTAACTTTTGATCACCTCTAGGTATACCAAACTTAAGGTCGCATGGTAAGCGTATCTCCCTTCCAAATATGACCTTAGCTGAGGTTTGTCCCATCGAGGTGTGAACAGCTGATCGATAAGCCATTAGGAATTGGGAATATGTCGATCCCAATCACGTTGATGATAGTTGACTACTTTCTTTAGATGATCGACCAATATTCTGTTGAAGCTCTCCACCATGTGATCAGATTGTGGATGCAGAGGAGTTGTTCTGGTTTTTCTTCTTTCCAGCATTTTACACATTTCCTGGAAAGTCTGTCATTGGAAGTTCCGTCCTTGGTCTCAACGAAGTCCTGAGGCACACCAAATCTACTGACCTAATTCATTATTATTTTTTCAGCCACTGTGGTTTCCTCCTGATTAGGGATTGCATAAGCTTCAGGCCATTTATTAAAATAGTCAATAGCAACTAATATGTAACGGTTACAAATTGGGTAACTCCTTCGTAGGTTTGGCATTCAAAAATTCCGTTTTTCACTCTACATATGTTTGGACACTGCCTGAAAACTCGTCGACGTATAGCGCTGCAATTTTGTACAAGTATTTTCGTAAAAGTAGTATACATATACTAAGGACAAAATCAGCCTATTGTTGTTGCCATAGACAAATTTACGTTTTTACGTATTCTGTGAAAAATATTAGTCGTAAACATATAAAAATATGAACTCGTCTGAGACTAGTTATAATCATTTCTACTGTGTGATGAACTTTTCTAGAAATAAACAAACTTGCAACTTTCGTATGGTTGCCATACAATAATTTCATTTTTGACTATATATTTGAACACTGCCTGAGAACGTGTCGACGTAGAGACCTAAGATTTGGTACATAGTTTTTTGATAGTAATAGTAAATCAAATTTCAAAATGGACTAAATCGGGCAACACCTTCTTGGTGATGCCATATAAGAACTTACGTTTTTTACGTATATTGTAAAAACGAACAGTCCTAGCCATTTTTATTGTACTGAAAAGTTCTTCAGAACATCAAATCCTATGAATTTTTTTATAATCATTTTAACAGTGCAACGAACCATTCTAGAAATATTTGCGAAAAACCACTTCAAAAATAACACTTGCAGTTGTACAGATGGGTAACCATACAAAGTTACATACGGGTATTGATCTAAGGTATAGTAAGAATTAGTCCTAACAATTCTAGGTTTTTTAAATGTTATATATTATCTTTTATCACCAAGTCTGAATTCGCATAGCATGGTATTGAAGCAACCAAGAAGTTCTCTTCTTTTCTTCCATTCGATGAGCCATTTTCTTTTGATGACAACACGGCAGTAACAACACATAGGTCCATATTTACTGACACACAAAGTGGCCGAGTGTACTCTCAATAGACTTATGTGACACTTCTTGCTGATACCTGATCTTGACATAAGTGTACGACACCGCTCTAGCATAAAAAATTGCTGAACTTATGGAAAGAACCGGAACTGCTCTAGACACAAGTGTCGTCTCTAGGTGTAGTCGTGTATGAGCATCTTAAAACTAGTCGGAATCCAACAGAATTTTTATTAAAAAATCACAAAACTGTTTAAATCTTGATCAAATCGCGACAATTTTGTTTTTATATAAGCGCGTAGTGTCAAAAGTTACTGGGCATTCGCTAACTGATCTCTAGAAAATATTCGCATTTTGAAACTCCTTTAAAGTCCTGACGAAATTCACGATTTTATTATGTTTCTGTTTCGATACGAAAGCTAGCTCCATACTGGGAAAAATTTTAGCTGTCGTAACAAATATTGCCAGCGTTTAATAAGAAAGTTAGAGAACTAATTTCTTTTCCGACGATTTTCTCGGACCATGCGACTGGACAAGCCGTTTGAAAAGTGTGATTTCGTGTTCATTCCATTGCAAACGCACTAGTTTGTATCAGCGTTCAAAATGTTATACTGATAGAAAAATGTTGATACTTGCACAAATCTTTAGCCGAACTTCAGAAAACTACCCGCGAAATTTTTGACTGAACAGATCAGTATTTGTTGCACAGTTTCTTCATTATATGTATCATTTTGTTTTCGCAGTTTTTGTAGTGAAGAAGTTCGTGAATTATTTTCTCTCTTTCTTTAGGTTTCCGCGGCCATTTATTTTTTACTGGAAATAGTTTTAGAGATATTTATTGTACATCGAAGTTCAGCAGGATGTCGCCTGATTTACTAGAGATATCTTTAAATGATACAAAAGCTGATTGGAGTTTTTGACGTGTCTCCATTTTTTCAAGTATATTAATTTAGTTTAATTGTTTTACCATATATTTAGATAATGTGTGACTGAAAAGTTGATCAATACTGTTGTTCAAAGCATTTCAGGGTCTGTGGATTTTTTGCAATTATATATTACTACTACAAAAAAGTGGACCCGTCTCAACAACAATTTTCAGCTTTAGTAAGAAAAGTCTGTAAATATTAAAAATGAATTGCTTGTGATACATTTTTTTTTATTTTCTTCAGAAAGTGCTTAATAGTGTTTTCGTGCCAAAGCTGAACACTTAAGAATGTCCATAATTGACGATTCGAATAATTATTACATCTGTGACCACACAAAGCTGTTAAATTAACTGCGTAAACAGTTACTGTTGAACATTCCAAACATTTCTGTTTAAGACTAGTTGTTTTGCTTGTAAGTAATTGTAAAAACGAATATGAGTGATGTTTAAATTAATGAGTGCGGGTATTTATTCTGTCATAAAAAGTGTTCGGATTACGCAAGTTTGAAATAACCACGTGTAATAGTATATTTTTGTGGTAGGTTCCATTTTACACGCGAAAAGTTTTGTTTGGATTTAATAGATTTTTGCGTGATTTTACCTACTAATTTTTTTAAAGTGTAGATAGAAAAACTCTGTTTCTCGATTGGCAGTTACAAAACTTGCAGCTTCTAAACAAAAAATTCGTGAGGTTACCATGATCGTGCTGATTTTGGTAAGGTTTTGTTTTAAGGAATATTGAGTCGAGCGGAGCCGTGTGATTATTTTTAACTCTGACTTCGCTCTTGTTTTCCCCCAATGTTTATTTGACCGCCATTTTTGGTCCTTCGTAAACTATTCCGTCAATCAGCTATTTCATTACCTATTTGGCGTACATAGACCACAACCCATATTTTACTTACCTCTTGGTATTTGAGAGATTGAATGCAAATCCAAACAAACTTTTATTATATGTTAATGTTAAGAGTAGGGGCGACTAGGCCTCCAGGACCTTGCGCACACCGCGAACATAGTTGATCTATTGTGCCTTCCTCGAGAGTGGTTAGGCAAACTCGAGCCTTTTAACGATCTCGATTATTGCTTTTCGGGTTAGATTGCAGACATTATCCGGAGAGACAAGTGCTCCTCCAGTGATTTGCAGCCTTAGATCTGTAAGTGCTGGGCACTCACATATAACATGCATCGAAGTTTCATCTTCCTCTTCGCACAGTCGACACAGTTCATTGTCGGATTTGCCTATCTTCTTCAGAAAGAGACAGAAGGGGCCATAACTGCGTTAGCAAATAGTCTGAGTGACTGTCTGCTAAGTACTATAAGTTTGCGCGTCTGGAGATGAGAGGGGTTGAAGAATTTCTTCGCCTGCCTCACACCGGGCGCGCTAAGCCAAAGGAGATCCTGTTGCCTGCTTTCCCACTTAAGCAGTTTCCCCCAAGGTGGCTTCGGAAGAAAGTGCTAGGAGCGCAGCTTGGCTGTCTGAGCAAATGTAGATATTGGAGTTCTTGCAGCCCTTATTTAGGTTTTCCTGTACTCCAACCTCTATACTATAGCATAGACTTCCGCCTGAAAAATGGATGGAAGGTGAGGCACCAAGTGGAATGGATAGTTCCATTTCTGCACCAACATCCTTCAGGGATCGTCAGTATACCAGACTTGGGTCTGTTGCGGAAGATGGAGTCCTCTGTTTAGTATCTGACTTCTATCATTAACGGCTACCTTGTAGCCTATTTCAAGAGAAATTCTCTTGGCCATACTGTCTGCTGAAGCTTCTAGGTCGTTAATGCTGACTTGCTCGAAGATACTGATATGACCCACTTTGGAGGAAGTGCGCTGATCTGGCCTTTCTTTCGAAGTGTACTAGCCGCTACTTCCCTCTGAATAAAGAGGTAGATAGGCCGTAAGTCAAGGTTGGCTTCAAGCGCACGTTGAGGACGTGATGTAAAGGCGACGGTGGCGTCTAAACATGCCATCATTTGTACCTTATCAAGTATTCTTCTGGTGGTTGCCTGCAATGTCTTAGTCCACCACACATTCGCGCCATAAGAAAGAATGGTTCTGACTATGCCCTGGAAGTTCCATAAGGTCATATTGGGGCTCCGACCCCACTTTTTCCCGAAAAGCCTGTGGCAAGAACTGAATGCCAACATTGCTTTGTTAGTTATCATTTCCAGGTGGAGATTCCAGGTAAATCTTGAAAGAAGTTTGCAAAAGCTCGGGTAAAGCTGACTCAAATTTTCCTGTAACACAGATAACAATGGCATCAGCGTATCCTCTGGCCTTAAAGCCGGCCTCTTGGAGTAAGTTTAATAGCTCATACACAACTAAAAGCTATAGAAGTGGTCTAAAAACCCCGTGTTGTGGGCAGCCTTTAGTGGCCATGATTATTGTGAATTCGCTGTTCATGTTAGCTGTTATGCAGCGTCTCTCAAGCATGTTGCCATCCAACTGACAATGGCGGTTTCTATGCGTCTATGTTAGGATACCCTCTAGATCGAGTCAAAGAGAGTGTTAGCGAATGAGCCTTGTTTGTCCATAAAGGGACATATAAGGCGCTCCTTTCCCTGCAAGGCTTTCTCGATAGTCTCTACCAGACTGCTGACAGCGTCCTTGGTGAATTTTCCGAATTGGTAGGCATATTGATTGGCATTGAGTGGACATATTTTGCGGGACGTCGTCCGAATATAATTGTCTATTATTTTCTCTAGAGTTTTTAGGAGAAATGATGTCAGACTGATAGGCCTGTATAACTTTGCCTCGGTGGATGGTTTTTTACCCGATTTCGGAATAAAAACAACATTTGTTAGTCTCCATGCATAGAAGATGTATCCCGTGCACAGACTGGCCCTAAATATCTCGGTGTTTATTATTTGTAATACTATGGAATGCACTAGGATATATACCAAGGCCTCCGAAATACGAAATCTAATCAATGTCATATTCAACTATCCTTTTTTCATTTTCCAACCTATCTCTATAACACAACAGCTCGCCAATGATGGCTATTCTTCAGTAAAACGTCAAATCAATTGTGTGAACACATGAGAACCTATGATCTTTGATCTCATATATAATATTTCATTTAAGATACTTCAGGTGTAAAGTTTAAAGTTCTACATTACAGGGACATAATTATTTAATCAGACCTCATGTATTGTCAATGAAGCAACGACTAGTATATAATGTTATTGTGGCTCTTTGTTTATTCAGTAAAGCTTCTTGTCAAGAGTTACTTATCCTATTTAGACGTACCAGGAAAACTTATTTCGAATTTATAGAGAAGTGGGCCAAGTGTTTCCTTCTTTTCGTAAATGGAACTAGAACTATTTCGTTAAGGTTTACGATCAGCTTTTTCTGAAGCTACCAATTGTTGACAATGAAAATGACAGGATTACTTAGCTTACTAACTATTATTTATGACACTGAGTTCAAATTCAATCCGAAAATGAAGCTTAAAGGAAAACAGATTCTATAGTATTGTATGTCAGTAATTCATTATGTGATCAATTTTTGTGAGTTTTCTTTTAATTTTTTACAAGAGGCTTTGTTTATCTCCCGATGAGGAAAGTGGAGCACAGCAATACTAAGATCTCTGTGATTATTATCGTGAAGTGACAAGGACCAAGGTTAATTTCATGCTGAAGCCTTATACATGAATATAATGTATAACACTATATTCATTTATATGGTAATCGAGCCATATTACCCCCACGCAAGATCATCATTTTATAAGACAAATTTCGGGTAAAATTAGTTTAATTAAAAATGTGCGAATGAGAAGTAATTTGGGAGAATATAGTTTTGATGCAGATCGATCTCACTGTTAAGTAAAAAGTGACTGATTCTGAATTCGACAGCTATTAGTGCCTCTTTGCTCATTCCCTTACCATACCTCCCTTCCTGACAATGCCATAGGAATGTTGCACCAAAGAGTACCCCCTAATGTTCTAACTGACATATGGGATGTTTAACAATTGCCCAACTATGGTGCATGGGGATAGAGAATTTTCTTAATTTTTTACGAATCACTTCTAAACTTCTGAAAGGAGGAGATTAATAAAAAATTAAGAAAAATCTTTACCATCAGCATCTCATAAATCACTATGATTTAACCACCACCAGTCATATGATCTCTAACTTGTCTCACCTAGACCTATCCATTAATGGCCGGTTGCCAACTATTCCTACAACGCCGTTTAAAGTCTGGTTAACTCAATCTCATCTCTTTTTCGGTTGAAGTAATATTACTGTCCAGCGACCGTTACCATATTTCATATATGACATATTTTCATTTAATTTTCATTTTTTTATTCATTATTTCAAGATTCTACATATCATTCTGCTACTATATAAGTAAATCTATTCGACCTTACCACTTTTATCTTTATTTTGTCATTAAAGCTCATTCAAATTATGTAGATGGTTATTTTAGTCATATTTTATAGAAATCCTGAAAAGTTATGGGCCAACAGTTCAATCTACAAAGATTGTCAAGACCAGCCAAGCGAGTTCGTCTATTGTTCTAACTACTAGTGAGTGAAATACAATTACCGGTCAACGAAAGGAAGGTAAGACCGAACCAATCCAATACAAGTTTTTCCATCTTCATAGCACATGATTCTAAACTGTTCATACTAGCCAGACCATGAGTCAAGAGAATCTGACCTTCAATCAACTTTCCTTATTTATGATTTCTCTTTCACTATTCAATGAAAAAAAAAAAAAAAAAAATAGCGCACCTTTTATTTTCTTTCCAAATTTGTTGAATATCACCTCGCGAGAATTTCAAGATGTTATTTAACAATTTTATACTTCTCACAATTGTTGCATTATCTGCCATTAGAAAATTGCGATGTTAAAGGAAAACTTGAAACAACATAAAAATAATTAGCAATTATATTGTTGAGAAAGCCTTGACAACCGGGTACGTTTCGCAGTTGCCAATCACTTTACCAAACCAATAAATCACTTAAGAGCTGGAAACAGACATCAAACACAAGTTCTAAACTGTGAACATTTGCTTAATATGGTTGAGCTTACCTATAAAAACACTTGATCAAATCGATTCATCGAGCAGTCGTTTCCTCATTTCAGATTCAGTGAGTCTCTTCAATAAAAGATCTATTTACATTATATAATATACATTGCACGTTTGTACATAAATTACAGTGTAACTACATAGGCATTACAAGTAAAGTGAATATATTATTAAATAATTTCGCAATTGACTGATTACAGTAACTACCAGGTAAACTATTTTAGATTTTTTCAAATATTTAGTGGATTACTAAAATTGTTATTTAAATTTACTAGCTTCATTAAATTTGGTTCCTTAATTGGACATTTTTAGATGCTCTTTTAATAAAACTTTAAAATCACTAATTTGTCTTAAATTAATTTTATCTCATTTTCATCGTTTATCCTTTATCAAAGTAGTTCTGAAATATCGATGTATGTGTTCTTTCTTGGTTGTGGAAATTGTGAGGTATTTGAATCAATTATTTGATTTTAAACCAAATTCTTATTGAATACTTTAAGAAATGTATTCTCTGTTTAGTAGATTGTTTTCTTCAAATTCATACAATAAAAGTGTGCCGAAGCTGATCAATTTTGTGCCAGAAGCAGATTGGTTTAAGCTTCTTATTTTATTTAGTAACAAAGTCAACGGGTAGTCTACATAATATATATATTTCATAATGCGAGTTGGGGACGTTAACCCCTAGTCATGTAACGTTTACGTGGAATTCATCGGCTTGATCCTAGCTCGCATGCATAACAGTGAAATCACAAAGATATCAGTGTACATCAATGATTCAACCTAAAAAAGTCAAAAGTGCGAAAATAATTCAAAATTAGTATTTTGACAAAAAATGAAGAAAAAGCATTTACTGACTGACCTGAAATTTGCGCACGATCTTTTTTTACATGTAAATTTAAGTTCAAAAATATGATAGATCAGGTAACTCTTTCGTACTACGGTTGCCATTCAAAAATTTCGTTTTATATATTTTCACACTGCCTGAGAAAGCGTCGACATACAGAACAGAAATTTTGCACACGGTGTTGTTAAAAAAATTGTAAATAAGTAAGTTCAAAAATATACTAAATCGGGCAACCCCTTCTTGGTATTACCATATACAAATTTCGGTTTTATATATATTGTGAAAAGGATCAGTCCTGTACTGAAAAATTCCTTAGAATATAAAATCCTATTAAACTGTCGAAGAACAGTACTAGTAGTAGAAGTGAAAAAAATATTTTAAGAATCAAACTGGCACAGAAGGGGGCAATACGAAATTACATACGGAAATTCATAGACCAATTCCAGTTTTTTTGCTTGTTGTAATTCACTTTATGTGTCTGTTTGTGCCAACGTAGTTTTGTTTTTAAATTCCTGATATTTAATTTAAAGTGACAGAATCTCTAGGGTTCCGTTGATCTGCGAGCCATTCATCAAAAAACAATTCTTCTCTAGATTTGGTTAGCGGGTTGATTCTGTTTGGTCGTTCTTGTCTAGAAGCAGTGACTTCATCTGGTTGCTATTGGTAAGCCTATTGTGCTGGAAATTTTATTTTCTTCAATACACTTGTTTCTGCCTCTGAGCTTTTTGCACAACTAATAAAGCGGCTCATCGCAATTCTAACCAATCCAAAAAGAGCCAGAAGATGAGATTTTTAGGTATTTCTTTTTCCAGAATATTAAGAAAGATTTCCTTCGTTGGTATTATGCTCTTTTAATGGATTTTAATGGGTTTTATAATTTATATAATCTGGATTTAGTGGGTAGAAGCCACAAACTCAAAATCTGATCTGTTAAATTTATGGTCTTAGATTACAACAATTTTGGAAAATGATCTTTTGTAAGACGCACAAATTCGTTTTCCATTCCCCAATTATGTGTCGTTTTTTTCCATACACTTTTTAGTAAGGTTGAAAAACTGCCGTATAACCAATGGATTTGTATGCATAAGTGTAAAGTGCAACAAGGAAAATTCATTTCAATGAACCACACTAGCTACATACATTCAAAGGTAATATGAATTATATATCCATTGACAAAAAATACCACCAAGAAACATTATAAATATATTCTCAAAAAGTCTGTCCATTCTCTGAAATTCCAATTCCCCAGTTACTATGTGTTAACTAGGGAATAGTCCTTGAAATTCTTTGATATCAATAAATCACCATTGGAGGAAATATAACCTCGACAACACTTCCTCCCAGAAGAACAGTTAGGCATTGTTTCTCGTCCTTATTTATGAAATTATATCCTGCTTTCTACTTCTTGCGGGCAAGATATGGCGTATTATCCTTTAACTAAGCTTTGTTTATTTTTGTTCATTGCTAGATTTGAGTTTTCTGGTAGGAAATCCGTCACTGGATAAATGAAATATCAACAAAAAGTATAACATTTCTTTTATGACACTTATAGAGGAAGGTGGTCTAAAATGATGCATTTCTATCATTCTTATTTAGTTAGAGGTTCTAGAAAAAAAAGATTTGAAAATATATTTAGCAATAGAAATAAGAAACCTTTTAAGTTATTATCAGTAAAATGTTGTAAAATTGGCATAAACACCAAAATCGCAATATTTATAAAAATGGTGTAATGTGTCATTTTAGGACTGGATATGGGTAAAATGACATAACATTATGTCATTTGAGGCTATGCATTCTTAATTGAATAAAAAGCATAATTTAGCAAATGTAATAATTTATTGTGGGGAGAAACTCAGCAATTTTCTTAAAAAGAAACCTATGTAGAGATATGCATATGTATAAAGTAAAAGAAAGCTACAAAGTTAAAGTAAGTCTTTGGGAAACGAAACTAATAAACTGAATATAAAATTAATTGCAACAAAGTTCGCAAATGTAAGTAGATGGATTTCTGTGTAAGCCCAGCACATTCAAAATATTCCCATTTTACGCAATGGAAATATGAAAAAAGCTGCCCTCCGGTGGGGGTGTTGTATGTCCAGTGTGGTCAGGGCATATTGTCAGTCTGGTAAGATCCTGCCATATTAAATTTATGAGGAGCTTTTGTATGCTGAAATTACTTCATAGGTGTCTGCATTATCTTCATTTGTAATATTAGTCATATCACGGGTTGAAAAATGTAGTCAGGAAATACATGCGGTTTGAGAGCGTATATTGAAGTCTTTGCATACCCGCTGGAAATAATTTATTGTGTGGCTGCTTGGTATTGGTTGATAGTTCATCCTGGTTTTGTTTTAGCCAATTAGTCAATTCAAAGTTATAATATGTTATCAGGGGTCCAAAAAATGTCACATCTAGAGTTTGCATTAAATGTGTGCAGTGCGGCGAGCATGATAACATAATTATCCCATTTTCCTTCGCATAAATGTTTTTGTACCTAGAATGGCCATCTACAGTCATCCAGCCTTTCGATTGCACTAACCCTAAAGTTCCTGTTGGGGTACCATCTAAGAGCTGATGTTTCCAAGTTTTCCCCGCATAAATTAGTGCCGAATAAATAAAACTTCCAGCAGAACTCATACAGCACACTAGAGTTACGCGTTGACCTCTTTTAGCACTTGATAGCGCTCCAGTTTGCTTCTTTCCTCTATTTGCAAACATTTTCTGGGGTTTTTGGACAATACTTAATTTTGACTCGTCGACGTTCCATATTCGTCTAAATGGAATTTCATTTTGCTGTGTAGTGAGCTCCAATTGATCAAAGAACTTTTGAACCTATCGCCGATTGAAAACCATCATTGGCACAGTTGATGTTGGCTTAGCTTTTCTAAGTGAGGTATCTTTGTTTTGTGCCCTGAATCCTCGCAGGCAAACATTTACAGCTTTCTGGTTTTCGGTAATTGGTAGTTTTTAGTTCATCTCAAGTTATACCAAAAGGCCTAGATTCGGGATTTGATATGTTCTTCTAACTCTGCTTCCATGCGATGTAAATGTGGTCTTACAATCTGTCGCGTTTAAATTTTTATGCAAAAATCTTTTTCTTAATGTTGCCTGGGTACGTTAGAGGCTCTCGATGCTGTTAGCCATCCCATCTCGTTATTTCTTACGGCGTTTATTGCTTTCGCTATGCTTTCCTGCTTCCTCGATTTCCTAGTGGTTTTCCGTTTATAAACGCCAACCACTAAAAATATGAACAAACACCTATATCATTTTATCCATACGGGCAAGAATAACTTTAAATATGTCAATTGTTAAAGGAGAAAATGCTAATGCTAATATTATCGTAACATATTGTCCAAGAAATTGTACAAACTACAAAAATATTATCCTAACTACTAAAACTATTCCACAAGCGAGAAAATCCATATGAGTACTAAGAGAGAAAAATTTGAGGACTTAGTGTCACACAATTGGCCACATAAGGCCAGAGTACCTATATAGTAGGCGTAGTTATTAAGCTGGATAATGGGCCATCTCAGACGAGTATTTTTGATGCAGTATGCAAGCCGGTTTTTTAGGTAAGAGGTGAAAAGACGCAAAGAATTACCTCTTTGCGTCTTTTCACCTCTTCCCTAGAAAACCGGTTTGTTAAAATGTTCCTTTAATCTAATAAGTTATAGTTTGCTAAACGGATCATTTTCATTGAGTTTTTCTATGGACTTTTAAAATGTTCATTAGCAACTCAAGAAGACAAGAACTATTTTATTTTTACATTTGTCACCCTTTTATTATAGAAAATCATCTTGCTTTAAATAAACGATAACGTTATAAATACTTATTTTCAGAGACCTCCCAATTTGTCCTTTTCTGCAAACTAACTAGGAAATATAGGCATAATATTTATTTGGATGGTTTCCGCAGACATTGTGTGATACAACATATTGATATAAAATGTTATGTGGCATTATCAATCAGACTTAATATTTTAAATAAGTGAGTGCAGACCAATTTCAGTACAAGGACTATCATCACTACACTGAAATCGTATTGCTTTGCTACCAAAATGGTATCTTATAGTGACTGTTGAATAATATAGCTCTGTTTGGTCGTTAAAGTAGAGGTGGTCCTTGTCTAATAATGCTCGAGCGATCTCTAATGATTCAATTCCATTCAATTCAATTCAATTTTTATTTCCTGGCAAACGGTACAATAAGACTTACAAAATCCGTTACCTGCACCTACTGTTACTGAATATATAATATATTGAATTAAAAGCTAATGAATAAACTTAGAGAAAAACAAAATTAAAGAAACCTAAAAAGTTAACGGCATAATAACAGAATTCAGAATGAAGTATATAAATTCAATAATAGCAATTAATATAACATAATTGTATTGATTAACGAAAAAGGAAGAAACAAATTTTTATAACTAAGATCTCCGGCAGTGACAATTAAGTGTTTTGTGTTTTGAGTGAGTGCAAAAATAAATAAATTTTGTGATCATAAGTTATCAATAGGTGAGGATTGGTCTAAAAGTTACCTGAAAGCTCCCAACGGATATTTGAAAATTGGCAGGAAGTGAATACCACAAACTTATTACTCGAACAAAGTAACAGTTCTTCATTATGGAATATCTGTACCGCGGAATGTTAAGATTTCTGAGATGAACCCAGGAAAACTAACTCGACATGTAAGTTAGAAGCTACACGGTTTTGATATACAATTCTATGAAGAAAAATTAACTGCCTTCGAACAAAGAAGTGTTCAAAGAACATCCAAGTATGAGCAACCGAAACGGAGAAATGTGATCGAATCGTTTCAGCCCACAGACAAATCTCGTGCAATCATTAAAAGCAACTTCCAGTTTCCTAGCGCAAGAAGAATCTAAATGGAGGTAAGTTAGGCAAGACCCAATAAAATGTAATAAAAGCGTTTTAACTAGTTTTAAACGTAAGGGCTTTGTTAGTAAACTAGCTGATAACCACAGCCTCCGAAGACCACCATAGACGTTACGAATTATTCCTTTACATGGTCACAACAACTCATTGAGGTGTCCAGAGTAAAGCCGAGATTTTTAACTTTACTCATAAAAGGCAGGGTAGTTCCATCAAGAATGAGCGGAGGCAACTCGCTTATATCAAGATGTTGTCTATACGGACCATTGATTAGGATTTAGTAGGATTTAATATAAGCAGATTTCCGAGCGCCCATCTTGATACTCGCTCCAAGTCAGAGTTGACGCGGTCTACGCAGTCTTCCATTGAACCAATCGGCCTATTCAGGTAGAGTTGTACATCGTCTGCCTACAAATGGATGTTACAGTCCTGGATGACATTAGGAAGATCGTTATTGTACAGACTAAACAATAGTGGTACAAAGAATAGATCCTTAGGGTACTCAGCAATGTATAGGTAGTATTTGTGAGAGATGCTCGTCAGCAATAACCTGTTGGGATCTATTTGCCAAAAAATCAGCTATTAGTGAAATGGCCGACGTAGAAAAATTGATTCGTGAAGCTAATTTTGTCAGTAACTTAGGATGGCTGACACTGTCGAAAGCTTTTGAAAAATTCAGTAGGGTCAACACTGCAAGGTCATTGCTATCTAAAAATTACCGAGTATCACTGATAACTTTTAAAAGAGCGGTCTCACAACTATGGAAAGCACGGAAGCCCGATTTCCAGCGAGTTGGGAGATTTTTGCTTTCCAAGTGTTCAGTTATTTTGGAATAAATTATCTTCTCAAGGGCCTTTGAAAAATAGCATAATACACTTATTGGCCTGTAGTACTTGGATTACTAATTTTGGCTATTGGCCGCAGAATCGCGACTTTCCAACAAGTGGGAAATTTAGAAGTTCTCAAGCAAGCACTAAAGATATGCATGATAGAATGAATTATACAAGGTCGAAATTGGGGAGGAACTCTATCTGGACCCATAGCATCAGATTTTATTGAATGGAAAGCTTTACTGACTTTTTCGATATCAACACAACGGAAACTAAGATCGTCCGTCTGAGCCTTACCTGCATTTCCGTTAACAAAATCTACAGAAGTTGTGGCAGAATTCAGAGCAACAGATTGTGTTGATGTAAAACGAACATTCAAGATATTAGGATCTAGTTCACATGTATGTATCTGTAGCTTTTCGAAAAATACCTGAGTGTTTTAAATTGTTCCACAGTCTTTTTGGAGGCAGGTTAATGTCAAACCTACGTTTGAAATAGCAAAATTTAGCTGCACAAATCTTGGAATTTTCTTTACCATATTTCTAATTGTTTTATAACGATTACGGCTTTCATTAGTTCGTAGTCGCAAAAATCGAGGATACAGAAAATCGCGCTCAACAATTCACTTTGACCGAGCTTGTTCTGAGAGGTGCATACTTGTCGTGTAGATGGTAAATCAGGTTCTAGAAAATATTGAATTTATCATTTATTGGTGGGGTTAGATAAAGCTCATTCTTGAACTAAGTCAGCCACATCATTATTTCTATAATTTCTAAAAGAAATAGTATTATATAACTTATTCGGTTGTATTAAGAAATTGTATCTTAAGAATAAATTATCAAGATCAAATATAGCAGGAGGTTCAATCTGGTTATGATATAAAACGGCATTAATATCAGAAAAAAAGAGTAGGTCTAGCATTGATGGATTAGAAGTATTAAAATAGGTAGGTTGATTATTTACAAGAATGAGTGTAATGATTGCATTAAGAATTCAAAGCTATTAGCAGAGTTGTTCGCACAAAGCATATTAACGTTGAAATCGCCACCGATCATAGCATTGGGGTAGCTCTGAGTGTACCTATAAATCACTGATTGAAATTCAGTAGCAAGCTCAACATTAAAAAGTGTAGGTGGGTGGGCAGTA
Source organism: Dioctria linearis (assembly GCA_963930735.1). Lineage (NCBI taxonomy): Eukaryota > Metazoa > Arthropoda > Insecta > Diptera > Asilidae > Dioctria > Dioctria linearis. The sequence continues at coordinate 81,337,125 of OZ005742.1, forward strand.
AACGGCTGTAAGTAAGTATTTTTCACTATTGGAACTAACTTCTCCACACAAGAATTCAATGTCACGCAAGTGTGACTGGTGCATTGAGGTCAGTTCGAACATACATAGCTACACCTCCGCCGACTCGATTTTTCCTATCATTTTGATGCAATTTATAACGTGGTAACGAGACCAACGAAGATGGAATTCCTGCATGCAACCATGATTCCCTTATCAATATAACATGAACCCTTCATCAATTTTTGGTTTCAGGCTCCTAGCATTAATGGAAACAACATTCAGCCCACAAGTGCGTTGGCACAGAATATCAATTCAATTTTCAAGCCAATATCCCAATTAACTGCTATCATACAAAAGTTGTCAAAGTTCGTATTGTGAGTTGCAAAAGTTTGCAAGGCTCATCAGGTTGGAGTTCTTAAAGTTATACTGAGGTCGAGGTTGGAAAAGCTAGCACTTTGCTACGGTCATTAATCATGAAGAGAAACACTGCAGCCTCGGTAGAAGCCTCCAGAGAAGCTCGCCATACAGGCAATTACGAAGAGAAAAACACATATTGCACTGAACTGAGAGATCCTAATTTGCACAAGATAAATGATAGGAAAACGAGAAAAAAACAAGATTAGTAACAGAGAAATATGAGTAGGTATCAAAGAAAAATGCTACTAAAAAATCACAGTTACAAAAGCACTAATTGCGGTTACGTGATGCTATCATGAAGAGATGCTTGCTCCCGAGTTGTCGATAGTGGATCCGCACATATTTGTTAGCTAAACGGCCATATTAATGTAAACAGCTGGACTATCTTCACTTTTCTTCACTAATACCTTCCCATTTCTGATGAATACAGCTTGAAGCTGATTTTTTTTAGCAAACTCAGAGCATTACGGAAGAGCGCATGATCTTCTGATGTCAAACTTACGCTTATATATACCAGTGTGTCAACTGAAAAACCTTCAATGCCGCTTAATTTGATTGATGCTGATAAAAAAGAACATCGCTCATTAGGACATGAAAAGCGCACAATAATTGGGAAATCACTAGATTTATTGCGATTGGATCCCACTTGTTTATGGTTTTTTAATTCGGAAAACATCTGCATAGCGTGACAACTGATAATCGATGTTAATGGATATGCGCTGCAGAATAGAAAGTGGATTCTCGTGATCTTTTGCGGGTATTCCTCTAATGACGATGTCACTCTGGCGTTGAAAATGACGGAGGTCATTGACTTGATCGGAAAGTACTGGAACCCGATTTTTCAAAACATCCAAAGAGCTTTCAACTCTCTTTTTTGTCTTTGTTGACTTTTTGTATTTTTGACATATCTGAAGAGCACCTCGGTGTAATTGTAATTGCCGGCACTAAATTGATTTTCAGTAACTAATATCCTCACTAAGATAATTTCCGATACGAATATCACATATATAGCGGCGGGAGGAACAAATAAATAACAAGAAAATAGTTCGGCGCACTTTTAGGAAAGAATTGCGTAAAATTTTGCGGAAAAGAACTACCGGAAAATACTAAATGCAAATTAAAACGCAGGAGCTGTCATTCCTCTCATACGTGATTCCAATCGACTTAATATCTTACCTTTGTTACACACATGTAAAATCTTTGGGTTTACATCAGGTACATAGTTGTTGTCTAATAAATGAGTTGCAAAACTGCATTTGTTATTCTTATTTCTTTTGGAGCTGGTATATTGATCTATTTCTATTCTATTTCCCTAAATGAATGCCCTATTTGACCAATTCACACTCCTTGACATTTTGAACATTTGAAACGATAAACCCCGTCCTTTTGTAACTCTAAAGTCTTATCTTTTCCATGGGGAAGAATATTATCAATATTTTCCCTTCGGCCTCTTTGAACATAGCAGAGACCCTTCCTCTGAAGAAGGTTCCATTAGTTGGCGAAAAAAACATTTTGGTTATTTAAAAGTTTATTTGGAATATCGTCGCAGATAACTATGACTATGAATTAGAAAAATTATCTGATCATGGACACATTCAAATCTGTATATGTCTCATCAAATGGGCCACTAGCGCTATCTGATTGTCTGATTAAGTTCAGTTTACATAAGGATGTTTGATGATTCTTCTACTGGGGCATCTGAAAGTAATATCTGCCCGCAGATGTCTTTTAATTTCTTTGATTGCCGCCGCTATGAGATTACAGTCGTTTAAAGTCCTTATACCATCTCAGTTGAGAAATAATGGGAATTGGATGGAGATACGTAGCAAATTACGATACGACGAAATTCTTCCATTATATTTCAACTTCTGTGCCCTAAATCAATTGGTCTACAAGCGCCTTATCAAATTTTCAGGATATGTAAAGGGAAGATTTTTCAATATTTATCAAAGGCTGTGTTAACAGAAAAATACAAATTAAAAGGAAAAACAAATTCAGTTTTAAGTATACTCCCTTTAAAAGCGGATATCTTAAAGCTGAATAAAGCGCTTCATTTGTAGCTAGGACCCTTCAGAGGTATCGTGTTGCTTTCTTTACCTTCATTTCCATTAAAATAATTCCTGCCGATTATATTTTAAAAGGTTAAGGTTCGAAAGGTCGGAATTTCATACATAGGAAAGCTTACGGAATTAGGTATTTAAATTAATTCGATTTCGTTTGACTAAACTTGAATAAGTGGTTACAATGTGATGAAACTGCTTTGTTCCGATAAAATAGAAACATATGTATTTTCGAAATTTCAGTTTTAGAATTGAATTGCTCTAAGCTAAGAAAACTGTATTAATTTCACCCAGTCTTTGGATGTAAGATTACCCTTAAGCAGGCTTGGGTCACGTTCCACTTAACTTCACATTCTGCAAGTTCTTTTAGACTTTTGCATAGTTTTTTAATCTAAATTGAACTTCCTTGGGACTCGTTAGCTACATACCTACTATTTCAAAAAGTTAAAAGTTTTGGGTATCATCGGATTTTTTCCTAAGAGCTATTCGTATTTCTCAATTTACAATCTCTCTGGGGAATAGTTTTGAAATTAATCGGATTCGACATTTGGTACTTTGCTGAGCAAAAGCTTTTAACTTAACTATGAATTAGAAATGATTTCCTTACCATTCTATACAGAACTTAGGAATTAGTTTAACTTATACATACCCTCGATGAAATCATAGAGTGTCACATGTATATATATCCTTCCGTTTGTAACTCATTGCAATGATGGTGGAATGTCAAAATAGATCAGGCACATAATATTAAATGGCTCTTGAATACATTAGTCTTTGAGTGCTAATATTTCCCACACCGCTTTTTTATAAAAATTACAAATTCTAACTAAAAATGGTCGCAATCTGACAAAAAATGTATTTCACTGCACCTGCAAAGGGGTTGAAATGCTTCTAAAATTTTGATGAACACTCTATAACATCTGAACAAAATGGGATGTGCGAGGTTGGATAAATGTTTAAAAAAAATTTTAATCACCCTTTAACTACTGAATGAGACACCCTAGGACGGTGATCATAATTTATTGAATTGTAGTAGTAAACAGAGGGGCTTATGGGAAAGATCGATATAACCTCGTGAATGAGTACAGCATTTCGAGCACAATGTTCCGCCTTGGCCTTCGCGCTTTGAATCTTTCGTTCCCATATCAGTTGGCAAATTAATCTCACTAGGTCACTCCTCAACCGTTTAAACGTCAGCTATTTGATATAATCGGTTGATAGACAAATTAAATATAATTTTTAGTGCTTAGCTAATTTTAGGTTGTCTGGATATTCGCTTTGAGAGTGTTGACCATTTCGATTAATTAAAGCGTACAGAGTTAGTTTATCTCTAGATTATTACCGTATGAATTGCCTAGAAAATATATAAATCAAACGATTTGGTTGACCGTGAAGGAGAATGTTTGTTGTAAATATGTACAAATTCGGTTCTCTGCAACCGTGAAATATTTCTTATTGCTTTCTATTGTGGCCCTAAATTTTTAGAGACAAAGCTTAGATATCTTCTAAGAATCTCAACAGTATTTTATATATCATCGTGTAACTTCTAAGTATTTTAAATTTGTTGTTTCGATAGTTGGAGTTTTGCAATACTTTATAATATATTTCCCCTCTATCTCTTCTTTCCAAAGTTTCTGCTCAATGAAACCGACATTTCAGGATTTTTATATATGTTTATTATGTAACCGCTATTAAAACAAATAAAAAAGTCGTATGAATACTAGCTTTTCATATCGAATTTTTAGAGTTCAAGATTTTCAATTTAAAATAACCTGCAGTTATTACAATCTCTGCCCAAAACTCTTTTTCCCCTTTTCTTATTAAGCATATCCCTATGCATACCTACATAATTTTCTGGTGATCACCACAACTAAAATTCTGAGAAAAACCTATACACATGGATGCACACAATAATATTCATTGAATTAAATTTTCCTTTTTTGGTATAAAAATATTTTATTATTGTTTGAAGTCCCCTCCCTCTAAAACATTAAAGAATTATTAAAAAATATTTCATAAATTGAGTTATTTCAAAACATTATATTATTCAACTTCAAATATAAACAAGAAAAAATTAAAGTATTTCAAAAAATATATTTTCTATTTTATATTTTTTTTATTTGGATATTCAACTTCAAAAAATTATGGAAAATGTTTGTAGTATTCCAACACTTAAAAATATAAAAATTTATTTCAATGAATATTATTGTATGCGTGTGATATATATGTGTAGGTTTTTCTCAGAATTTGAGTTTGGGAGGTGGTCCAAAACCCTCGAGAAACCCAAGCCACGAAACAGACCCTCACCCTCACTACCCCATTAGAGCCCTAACTTAGTCCCAACTCCTAACATTCTAAAATATTTGCAGCGTACTTATGTAAAACCACTGACATGTATAATATCTCTTTTGCTAAATTTAATTGCATAAGATTACCCCCCCCCCCCTCCTAATTGCAATCCTTTCTAGATCCGTCCCTGATGGAAATCTTTATTTACTCGTATATATAATAGTATGTAGGTACATAAGCATGGAATTGTGGCATTAAAATTTCTGCAAGCAAATGAAACAAGTTTTGTGTATTTGTCTCAGATTAAAACATAATAAAATAGGTGGTAACTTATGAGCAATGTTCTTTGTGTGCCTAAGTTCGTTCAAAGAAAAACAAACAAAAATTGCTTAGTTTTTACCAGATGCTTACTGGCGGACTGAGTTTCAAAGAGTGTTAAATTTTTAAATTACAGGTAACTTCAAACCGAACCAAAAATTATGCTTAAATTTGCTTACAAATTTTGTTTCTTGTAGCCAAGATTTGATGTTTGTTTTAGTGCTTCAAAAACTTTGATGTTCTAAAACTATGCAAAGTCTTAGAAGATATTGAAAAATGATTAGTTGCATTAATTCGAACGAAGTTTGGTGAACTTTTAATGCTGTCAACTAAAAAAGAACTGATAATTACTTTTCCGATTCCATTGATACATGATTTTAGCTACCATTTACAGGCAGGGATGCAAGGTATTCTCGACATTAGATTTAACCAAAGAACATCTAACAGAGAAAGTTATATTTTCTTTGATTTAACTAACCCGAAAATGTGCCAAGGACAACAATTTAAGCTCCATTCGGGCTATTCGAGCTTACTTGTATGACATTTGTACTATGCAATGCGGCTCAATCATTCCAAAGGGTCATATATATCATTCATTAGGAGTTCAAATTTTGATGACATTTAGATGACATTTTTGTCACCCCCGAAATCTATTAATGAACATTTTGGCCATTTGGAGAAAATTTTGGCCCATCGGTAAGCGTTTGGAAAGAAATATTATCAACGTGAATAAACGAAAGATTTCGTCTTCCGAGGTAATTTCGTTAGGCTGCTTATTCTCGCCAGACGACATAAAGCAACCAGCCGAAAGATCGAAAGCCATTCCGAATTTTAATTTACCAGTAACAGTGAAGGATCATCTCACAACATTTTCTTGGCACGATTAACCACTATAGCCGTTTTTTACCACATGCGGCAGAGCATAAAGCACTCCCGAACAACTATTTAAGAGGCTCGAAAGAGAAGAAAATAAGCTGATCTGAGGAAGCAGTCAAGACTTACAAATTGGTAAAAGGGCAATTACCTGAGGTAGCACTTTTAGCATTCCCTAATTCATTTTCGGAGTCAACCCTATGGGTTGATGTCCCTAATACGGCCGTAGGAGCTGCAGTGCATAAAAGGCGGCCAGCTCCTGGAGACCTTTGGGTTTCTTCTCGGTCAAGTTTAATAGGATGCAACGGAAGTATAGCGCTTACGATCGAAAATTGTTGGAGGTGTATCAAGCTATCAAATACTTTGTCTTTTGTTAGAAGGTCGACCATTCACATTGTTCACTGACCACAAGCGCCTGACTTTCGCTTTTAACCAGAACTCTGAGAAAGATTCACTCGTACAGCTACGGCATCTGGATTTTATCGGCCAGCTTACCACTGAGATAAAGCATGTGCCAGGAAAAAATAATGCAGTAGCTCACATGTTGTCCAAGCTGGAAGAAATTCACATTCCTAGTCTGATAGACTTTGGTTCCCATCCCCGTGAAGGAATTAATAATCCTGAGACCAGGTCTCCAGGACCTTGCGGACAACGCGACCATTTGTGCGATTGTGCCTGCACATTATTTGTTTACGGCTTTATACCGATAGCTTACAGACTAAAGTCTCAATTAAAAGCTACCCGTTAATTGTGAAATCCAAGTATTTGTTGTTTACATATTTCATCGAGAAAAAGAAGGCTGTATAGTAACAATATTAAAGATAAAAGTTCATCTATAATGTTAAATGGAGCTATAACTATGGAAAGAAATTTTAAGCAAGACAACAATTGTAAAAAAGAAACAAAAATAATATTCAAAATATTACAAAAACGGAGAAAATGAAATTAAAAACCAAAATTATAAAGGATAAGAGAAGAATAGAGGAGAAAAAAATATTTAACGGGTAGTGTAGTGCTTATTCACAGAGAGGAGTCTGAATGTCATTTCTAATAATTTTTTAAACGTACAGGGACTAAGACCAAGACTTGTACCGTTAATTGGTCCTGGCGCTAGTCATTTGAAACGTTAACGGGCACCGAGTGACTCTAGATCACTGACTTATAACAATGGGCTGAGCGATTTGCTATTTCAGAGTTTGAGCACCCGTTAAAACGTTTACTACATAAAAACAAGTAAAACTCAACAAATTAGATGAAATTTTACATCTGAAAATCGAATTAAATTAAAAATGTAGATTGTGTCCAACTGAAATATATATTCCAACTTTACTCCTAAATCTTTCATTTCGGTAACGCGATTAAGAGATAAATCACCCGTTATGTAGTCATAATATAAGTTATTGGCTTTTCTAGAAAAAACTATAACTTGGCATTTGGAAATATTCAACGGCAAGAAGTTATGCTTGCTCCAATTTCCTAAGGTAAGAATATCTCTTTGAAGTAATTTACAGTCTACTTCTGTGTGAATGACTTTAACAATTTAGCATTATGTATCTGCATATAAGAGCCAATGGGTGTTTAATAGGTGTGGTAAGTCGTTGATGTAGAAGAGAAATATATAAGGACCAAGTATGATGCCTTGTGGAATACCGGAGGTTTGCATGAAAGCGCAGGACTGATGACCGTTAAGGACTACGGTTTGCAATCGTTTGCGGATATATGATGCAAACCACGCAACTAAATTATCGCAAAAAACCCATATTAGATCATTTTTGGGGTATACGAGAGTGTGAAATTTTGTCGAAGGCCTTAGCGAAATTAGTTTGGTTAGAATCAACTTGTTTTCTTTTATAAAGCGCTACTGAAATTTTGTCGGTGTATAGCACCAAGTTCGTGGCGGTGGATCTTCCCGGAAAAATCCATCCTGTTTAAAACCTCACGATGGAAAGGGTTTGGGGTAAGAGTTGATTATAGACAAGTTTTTCAAATAGAAGGGCCAAGCTATTAGAAATTGATATAGGTCTATAATTAGTTACTGATTTAGGATCACCAGATTTAAAAAATTGAGTAACGTACGATATCTTGAATGCAGACGGGTAAACTCTGCGGGTCAATGACAAGTCGAATAGTACACTTAGAACTCTTAAGATGGAGGATCAGTTCTTTAGGAAAATGGTCGGGCTCAGCTTTCTTATTTAAGACAAGACCTTCAATGACAGCTTGAACGTCTTCAAGAGAAATAGATAATGTAGCTATTGAGCAAGAAAAAGAGGTTGGTTATGAAGGGGGGGGGGGGGGGGGTTATTAGAAATTGTATCATTGTAATACATCTCAGTAGGTAAAGAGTTTGAAGATTTCATTGTGTTGGAGTATGCCCAGAATGCTTTGACATTGTTGAGTAAAAATTTCTTGATTTCATCCAAATAGTTTCTATAACATTCTTTTATCAGATTTTGATGAAATAATGATAAACTCTTGTAGATTTCAGGGTGTTTCAAGCGTTTATATTCACGACGATATTTTCTTTTTTCCTTTAAAGCTTGAATTATTTCACGACTATACCAATGTGGATACTTTGCATGATTTGGTTTTATTACTGGGACTAAAGTTCTTATGCAATCACCTAGAATAGAGAAAAAAGTTTTGAATAAGCTCTCAACATCAGCGGAAAATT